>CM060950.1:109345786-109445786 GCA_030765055.1 Mantis religiosa
GCCAAACTCTGTTCTTTTGTTTAATAATCCTCCGGAAATACTACGTTATGCGAAGTAATTTACTACCCACGTTTAGGAACAACGCGTACACCGATACATATAAGTCGTGTCATGCGCGCAAAAACGTGAAAGTCTCAAATCTCGCGCCTAATGTGCGAACAACATCGTCAATAGTGGCGAGTGGAGAGGACTAATTATAACAATAAACTTGGTATTCAAAGGTCGTGGTGTCTTATATGTGATAATACCCACACCCTGTCAGGACGCACCCACTCCCTGGAACTCAAAAAACGAGTACTCATGCAAACCTACCCTGAGAAAACCCCGACCTATTGGAAACCTCCCATCCGTAGTCCTCACCTATCACATGTCATATCTTATGAGGTGTTGAGTGCCGGGAGGGCTCAACGAGGTGCTTTACGGGCAAGGACCGCCTCATAAATTGGCGCCCAACGTGGTTAACGTAGTCCTGACGGTACCATCAACCCAACGTGGTTAACCTAGTCCTGACTGTACCAGTGACCTACAACATTTGGAGCATTCTTCGGTGTCTCGACTGATGTATTCACCGTCGTAAGTACCGCCAACTAGACCTTGGAACATACGGAGCACAGAACACCTAGGACGATGCACCTGTGAACAACGCAACGGAGTACGACTTCACGCAGGACAGCCAATGTCGACAAGACAACAACGTAGACGCAACAATACTTCGTAGTGCAACACAGCTCCAAAACCCCCCCCCATGTGAAAGTGATAAAACCCTGACTCAGGAAGACAGCAACACCAGGCACGGACATCAACAGTACGTAAGTGGAGATAATTGGATGTAAATGTATTTTTTGTTTTATAAATTAATTGTTGTATTTGCATGAGTAGATAGATGCTGCCAGTAGGAATAGGACTTAGAAAAGCGTGCATAAAAAAATTTAACGAAATTTTGAGAACCCGGAAAAGTGAGTAAAAAGGAATAAGCGGATGATACTCCGAAATAAGAAAGTAATTGAGATAGGTAGCAACATGGCAGACAATAACATTTTAGAAGCGTACCAGGAATCTGAGGGAATGGATGTAGGCGTTGAGGGAAACAGAGAATGTAATATTAGGCAGGCCGAGGTAACTACTCCGGTACCGAACAGGAATACAGCAAGTGTGGATAGCATGATGCAAATGTTACTAGAGAAGATGAACTTGATAGGCAATGAGTTAGGGGAGCTAAACAACAAAATTACCTCTCAAGGTAATGAGTTAGGCAATGAATTAGGGGAACTGAACCGTAAGATTACCGCTCAAGGTAGCGAGTTAAGCAGTAAAATTGCCGCACACAGTAGTGAATTGGCAGATATTAGTAAACAACTCAAGGAGCAAGAAAGTAAATTTACAACGGCACAGGGAGAAATGAGTAACCAGGTAAATAGGCAGTTTAGTGAGGTTATGAGTGAGGTAATTGGAGTAAGAAATAATCTCCAGGGTGAAATATGTGTAGTGAGGAGTGAACTCAGATCCACTCAGGAAGAGGTGCGACAAATTAGGGCAGATTATAAGGAAGCTGGCAGCATGAATAATAACATCAGTGTAACAATGAATAATAAGATAGATGAGTTAAGGAATGAGACCATGACTACATGTGTCAATATTTCAGACAAGTGTAACGAATTAGAGGTTGGGGTTGCATCCGAATTGGAAAGTGTAAGAGCTTTAATAGGGGAAAGTCAAAAATCATGTGCCAACGAGATAGTTAAAGTACGGGATGAATTGACACAGGTAGTCACCTCACAATGTGATAAGGTACGAGAGAAGATGAAAGAAATAGCTGTTAGAGAGGTAAGGGAATTATGGAAACGCGGAGAAAACCCTTTACAAAGTCCCGCTTCCACACTTCCTGTCACCTCAGACAATATACTTCCTGTCACATCAGACAATGGAAGACTGAGTGAAGAAAGAACCAATATTAGTGTAGATGACCCATTGTCACATTCTGACAGTAGTTACCGATTTCATAACGCGCCCGGGACTCGCCATACAATACCTATGTCAATGCAATTTCTAAGCGAATTGCCTGTTCCACAGTTTGATAGCACGCGCGATAACGCCAAACAATTTATCAACGATTTAGAGGCATATTTTAACTTAAGAGGAATCCCAGAAGAATACAAGATGATAATAGTTCAGAGGGGCCTGAAAGGACATGCTTTAAATTGGTTTCGGCTGACGGTAGGAGAATCGGCACGGTACAATCACTTTCGGGCGGCCTTCATACAGAAATATTGGAGTGACGCCGCACAATACAACGTCAGAAACCAAATTAATAATGGTAGGTACCCCAGAGGCTCTCACGAATCGATCACGGACTACTTTTTGAGACTAGGACAATTGAGTAAACTCTTGGAACCAGCCATGCCGGAAGACCAATTCATAGCGCTTATGGGAAATCACTATCCCGATGTAATCAGGAATCATATCGTAGTGGCACGACCACGGACAATGGGAGAAGCGATAGACTTGCTGACCGCATTACAGGGACATGGAACACAAACAGGTTGGACTGAAGAAAACTTAGACTTTAGGCCACAACCCAGACGACATTTCAATGATGGGATGAGGGCACAACAGCCTAGAAACGGGTACCATAACTATAACCCAGGCAACAGGGATAGGAACCCGCGACCATATGATACACGGCTGAGGGAAGAATGGCGACACAGCAGCCATCAAAATAGCAATAACAGGCCTCCACAAACGTACCCTCTGAGGTACATGTCCTTCGCCCGGCGTGGACCCGCAAGTAATAACAATACACTTCGGGGAAACAATAGACCTAGAAGCCGTGAAGAGAATTACCGATCTACGACCACTAACGACCGTCCCATAGTTGAGAGCCAGACGCAGGCAACATTGCCACGCCCACCTTCGCCGCTGACGAGCACGCACACCTTTTACAATGCAAATGCAGCCAGTAGGAGTCAACCCAGGACTCCAACCCCGACGGAAAACTAAGGTCCGGATGGGTGGATTCCCCGCACGCATCCGATAAGAAGACACTCCGAGTCGCACAAAACCTTGGGGACGTAGAATTAAGCAGTACAAGAATACAAAAACAGTTGGAACCAGTAGTGCCGCGAATTAAAGAAAATAACAGTTTTGGAACAAGCGGTAGCAAAATTACGTCATTAGAAAGGAACACTGCAACGCAAGAAGTTATGGAGGCACCGAGAATAAGTGGTGAGATAGCAGGAATGACTTTTAATATGGTAGTTGATACTGGGTCATCTGTAACCGTATGCAGCGAAAACCTTTACGACCAGTTGGTTAGTCTGAAAATAAAAATGCAAACATTGCCGGTCAAGAATGCAGTATGCAGGGGCGCGATTGGACGGACAAAGCAACGTATAACTAAACAAATCTTGCTTAACACCAGGGTGCAAAACAACGAAATGCAGTTTGTATGTTTTGTCGTGAGAGGACTCGCAACTGATATTATTTTAGGAAGCGACCTACTACACATGTTGAAATCAAACATTGATTACAAAGAATCCCAAATCACATTTAATATATCAGGGACTAAGGTAGAAATTCCATTTATCTCTGGGCCTCAGGAAAGTCATGTTCACCTGTCCGAGGGGGAGAGCAGATTACAGGACGAAGAATTTTACGTAGAAGCCATTCATATTGGGAATGACGATGGAGTAAACAATAGAAGTCTGCAATGTTTACAAAATAGACGGGAGTGCAGTGACCTAGAGAGCAAGACAGCTGATGGCATAATGCACGCAGAAGAGAGGGGCAGACGTAAACAGACGGAGGAGACAAAAGAGACCTTCGCGGAGCAGGTAGAAACACGAATCGGACAGCTGACCCATCTTTCCACGGAACAACGGCAGAGACTGCAAAACATTCTGTTAAAAAACCGAAATATTTTTTCCGCTAGAACTGGCAGATGCAATATGTTTACATATTCATTTGAAGTTGCTGAAGTACCAATCAACCACTACAAATGTAGGATTATACCCCAGGAAATAAGGGAGGCAGTATCTGAAAAGATAACCGAAATGTTGCAGGACGGAATAATAGAAGTTTCGGACACACCGTACGTACAACCACTGTGTATTGTTAAGAAAAAGAACGGTACAGTCAGAATAACTATCGACGCACGACATTTGAATCAATTTATCAAGCCTGATAATGCCAGGACGCAAAACATAGAGGAAATATTAGCCGGAATCGGGAGACAGAAATGGTTTACATCTCTCGATCTAACTAACTCATACTTACAAATTGAAGTAGAGCCAAAATTGCGGAAATACCTAGGATTCATCCACCAAGGAAGAGTGTACTGCTTTCGACGATGCCCGTTCGGCTTGTGCGTCTCAGGGAGTGGTTACTTGCGAGCCATGCACGCTGTATTTGGAACAAATACTGGAAATTACATTTCCCAATACGTGGACGACATATTAGTGCATGACCTAGACACCGACTTACACCTGGACCATCTGGAAACGATACTAGACCGAGTTGGAGAGTGTGGCCTAACCTTAAACTGGGACAAGTGCAAGTTTTTCGCACAGACTGTAACATTTTTAGGATATGTAATTTCAGGTGAAACTATATCACCGGATAAGGAACGCATAGCATCCATTTTGAAAATACCGCGACCACGGAATGCGAAACAAGTGAAGAAGGTTTTAGGTGTGTTAGGATACCAGAGCCGATTTTTAATAAATTATGCCAAGGAAACGGCTCCTTTGAGGAAACTGTTGTTAAAGAACACTAAATGGAGTTGGTCGGACCTAGAGGAGAATACATTCAATAAATTGAAACAGTTGTTTGCCAACTCAATATTATTAACACGCCCCAGAGCGGACTTGCCTTTCATTATGTATACCGATGCTTCAATGGTTGCATACGGGTGCATTCTAACCCAGGAATACCCCGAAGGGGAGCTCCACGTCATTGCGACAGCGTCAAGGTCGCTAAACGCTGCTGAAAGAATAGCATGTGTTACTGAGCAAGAGATTGGTGCTATATTTTACGGAATACAAAAGTTCAAACATTATATTTATAACAAACCAGTCATCATATACACCGACCACGTGAGCCTAGCATTTATAAAGAATTGTAAGATGACCAGTGGAAAAATATCAAGGTATATCCACGAGATAATGTCATACCGTGTAGATATAAGGCACATCCCCGGAAGCTGTAATATTTTTAGTGACCTTCTTTCGAGGATAAGCATCGGTGAGAACCTTCCCGAGACTGTACCGAGTGCGCAACGAGAAGTCAAAATAATGAAATTAGACTTAAAATTGAATGACAGAGTGGCTACAAAATTGAAACGATTAGAGGAATACCAGCGAAACGACAGTAAATTGGCCAAAATTCGGGAAACTCTGCCCCCAATTGGACCAGAAAACAAAGGAAAGTTAGGTTTATTTGAAAATGTGATATACAAATTACATGGAAGACACGTACCTGCCTGGAAAGTATATATACCCGCCGAGTTAGAGGAGTTGGTAATTGAGGCATACCATGTTGCATTAATTCACGCAGGCGTAGACAGAACGTGCTTAACCATATCGGAACACCTCTACTTGTCAAAATTAGGAAGAAAAGCCCGAAAAATTATATCCAATTGTGAGATCTGCCAGAAGGCAAAGCCCCTTAATATTAAATTCGATAGAACACCGCTGGCCATATCTAGAGATTCACCCCTGAAAATGATCGCTCTGGATGAACATGGCCCTTTGCCCACAGGTAGAACTGGCCTGAAGTACATATTCGTCATGGTTGACGTAATGACGAAGTTTGTAACCCTGTACCCGCTAAAGAGGTTAACCAGCGCCAAATGCGCAGAAAAGATAGTTAAGGAATACATCCCTAGGTATGGCAAGATGGATGCAATTTTGCTGGACAATGCAACTGTACACCATGGACATAAGTTTGTTAACACGCTCAAAGAAGCAAATGTCAAACTATACTATATAAGCTCTTATCACCCACAAAGTAATCCCTCCGAGCGCACAATGCGCGACTTGAATACGTACCTGAGAGTATTATGCCATGTAAAGCACGCTAGATGGCCTGAGTATCTACACTACGTTCAATGGATTATGAATAATTCTGTACACCCCAGCCATGGATGCCCACCGGTGCAGCTCATGACCGGACAGTCACCAGACCCAATAATAAAGGGCGTCCCAAAATCCTTACCCATTATTGAAGAAACGGAAGCAGAAAGAATTAAGCGAGCCTTTAAAAAAATAACAGACAGAATTAACAAACGAAAGAGCAAAGCCACGAGACACGCACATACTTGGAAACCGCAGGCAGGAGACAAAGTTTTGGTTAGGAATTATGACAAGTCCTCACTGCTGAAGAAACAGTATAAGACGTTGAACCTGTTATGGAAAGGACCTCTGGAGATAATCAGCTGCGTGGGTGACAGAACATTTAGACTAGGTGACATTAGAACTGGACGAGAAGTAGGGAAATACCATCTTGACTCGATACGCCCATTCAAGGAGGCGCGTAAATCGACACAATCGTGACTCATAGACCGTCAGGCATTATCGCGAGGGAATGGCATTGAGATAGACGTATTCAGATTAAATTAGAGAGAGAATATGGCTGTAACAGATAATATAATGGGAAGAGAACGCAGTTTTATCAAATGAATAAGTATGTCCCTTCGAGTATGCTTTCTTTCTTTTCTTTCGTTCCCTCCTTCTTTGTTGTTGCGACGAGAAAGCATTAAGTAAGTCCCACGTAGAGCGTAAAATTGGGAAAGGACCCCTTAATCTCCCAAATGAATGTGAAATTGGTAGCTAGGTCAGAAAGTACACGTATAATATGTATAAAAGAAAACAATTTGTATAAAATAAGGTATGTGTAATGAGGTAACAAATGTAGGAATAAAAAATTAAATAAAAAAAAAAACTATGTGATCTGTATATTTAACCAAGGGAATAATTGTTTCATATGAGTGTTATATTGTGTATGGGTAATGAAAGAATGAATGGAATTCCAATGTAATTAGTGACACAAATATCTTTGTTGAGCGGTTGCCAAGCTCGAAAAACCTGTTTGTGAACTATAAAGGACACGTAGAGATAATGGCCGGAAAAGAGAACAGCGGCAGGTCAGAGAGACAATGGTCAAATACCTGGTATGTCAGGGACAAAGCCTGAACCACTGTGTAAGGATCTATTATAATAGTTTTAAGAAATATTGTTTGTGTACTTCATGTAATGTTTTGTATAAGTTAATATGTAATTAACCTCCACTCGTTCACTAGCGACGACGCATATCATAGTATACATACACGCATACACCAACCAGCTCACACAATGATGGGATATTCTGAGAATTTCGAAAGTGACTTTTAATATAAAAGCCCTGTTCTAAATTATCAGAAGGGCATATGATACCGTCCCTGGTAGGCTATATCATCATAATAACCCCGAAAGTCTGATTACATGCATAATTAAGGGCGGATAGATGCCACAATAGGAATTAAAGTTATAATAAATATAGTATAATGATTAAGCATACAAGTGCAGGTACTAAACAGGCAATCCCAATATATATTATTAAAAGCATGAACCCAACGTTTTAAGGGAGAGGGCAAAATGAACATTGTTCCGCACAGACAGGTTCTTTGGGTATTTCTTGCCGACAAAGGTGGGATTCTCCAAGGGTAGACCCTCGGCGCCAGCATAAGTATTGACCTGAAAATAATACGTGACGAGAGAATAGACTCTGGAATCTAAGGCACACAGTTCCAAACATGCTTATGCATTAATTAGCTAGACTGTGGGAAAGAGAAATTCGCCAGGAATACATGCCTCATGCACTAGAAATTGCTATTTATTCAAGAGTAGGGATAAAACACAACCTATAAGGGACAAGCAACCGGTCACATGACCTCTAAAGTGTCCAAAATTCGGCGAAAGGAAGGGGAAATTCGTGCAATGGCGACATTCGATGTTTGCTAGTAAAATCACTCTGTTTCGGCGTGTGATGAAGGCAACAAGTACAGAAATTTCATCAGAGTCCGCGTTCGTGGATAGACGGAGTAACTACATTAAGTGGTTATCGAACACTCTGTGGTAGCGAAGGAGAGAAACTGCACTCGTTACAACGTCATTTAGATGTTGCCAAACTCTGTTCTTTTGTTTAATAATCCTCCGGAAATACTACGTTATGCGAAGTAATTTACTACCCACGTTTAGGAACAACGCGTACACCGATACATATAAGTCGTGTCATGCGCGCAAAAACGTGAAAGTCTCAAATCTCGCGCCTAATGTGCGAACAACATCGTCAATAGTGGCGAGTGGAGAGGACTAATTATAACAATAAACTTGGTATTCAAAGGTCGTGGTGTCTTATATGTGATAATACCCACACCCTGTCAGGACGCACCCACTCCCTGGAACTCAAAAAACGAGTACTCATGCAAACCTACCCTGAGAAAACCCCGACCTATTGGAAACCTCCCATCCGTAGTCCTCACCTATCACATGTCATATCTTATGAGGTGTTGAGTGCCGGGAGGGCTCAACGAGGTGCTTTACGGGCAAGGACCGCCTCAGATGGAAACTAGCACCAATCACCTCGAATGTCCTCGATCATCACGAATAAGAGAGTCTTTCACGTTCCAACATTGCAGGAGTTACAGCTTTTTGCGGCCGTCCGCACGCGGGAAATCAGACAGCTTTGCCCATTCAACTTTGTGAGGATGACACGCTTCACCCAACTACTCAAGCCCCCTTCGTTTTCCTTCGTTCCTGAGTCTGAAACCGACTTGTGCCCATAGATTGTAGAGTGCCAGACTTCTGACATAAAACTAATATTGTTACGACCCGTTTTTTAACTGGTGTGAAGTAGAGCGAAGTGACAAGCAAAGTAGAGATAACACAGAGTTCCATAATATGTCAATTTACTAAACTCTAATCATTAATGTGAAGTACAAAGTACCCCCAAAGTCTTGAAGAGACTTAGGAGTGAAATGGTGACAACATTTACTTAATTATAGAAATACCCATACGGGCTTACCTTAGGGAGGCGTATCGTGTACGTTGATGATGCGTGTAGATGAGCCACCCCTGACGGGCGGAATGGTTTCTAAGATCAGTATGACCTCCGGAAGATATGAAACTAGAATGACCCGTATCTGCCGAAATAAGCAGTCGTTATATACCGATTCTTCCAACATGACGCCATAGTGCCAAATCGGCAGTCCCAGACCAAAGAAGCTACATATGCGTTTCCTAAGAAAACTTAAGCATTCTCATCGGTCTTAGAACATATTGACTGACACAGAATGCTGTTTCCGCATCCGATTCAGCATCCTGCATGAGTGGTCGACATGAGGAAACAGGAAATTGATGTCAAAAGCTGCAGTCATATGAAATATCGTATTACGCTCTCCTCATGAGTCAGCAGAAATAAGGAATTTAGTATGCACAACCGAGTCAAGACAGGAAATAAACCTTAAACAATTACATTCTGAAATCTGGTATGTTTCTGAGTATTCTTCAACCATACACGTGACAATACGATAACTTATCCAGGGGCCATCTTTGTGATATGCGTTCTAGCCCTACAGCTAACTTGCTTCTGTACTTCCTCCATTTTGTGCTCAACTTCATAGACTAATAGAGTATATCAGACTTGAACTGAAACCAGTGGGTGATTGGTTCTCTCTGATTTAGTTTGGAGGACAACATGGAGATTCTGCCAATATTATATAAATTAAAACTAGGTAGAATTAAATGCATTGGAACTTTCCTGTGCACTCATATGTATTATTCGTTTAAGGGATTATTTAAATAAAATCGAATAAATTAAATAAACTTTGCAGATCAACTGTATCTAGAGAGATTGCTTAGGAACCTCAAACATTGAAATGAATATGCGTTAAACATGGAATTGTTAATCACATAAATTAATAAAGATGTAACTCGACATTTAGGGCCTGTTTCACCAACGATAATTGTATTTTACTCTGGTAAAATCAGTTAAAAATCGTTTTATCAAATCAGTTACTTTGCCAAAAATTATAATTCTATCGAGACCTAAAAACTCATTTAAAGTTTTACAGTCATTTTCCACTATTAACGGATCAGAATCGAAATTAGCGAAGCAAACGAAAATTTAGGGCCACTAAGAATAATGGATTTGGTTATGGAGAGGGACGTATTTATAGGTAGTGTTGATGAATATGAGTGAAATAGGGGTGTTCAGAGAGCGAAGCAATTAATATTATTCCAATGTATCTATATTATGATACAGAGCTAGTGAGGTCTATGGGTTGGAACAATTTCGACTAGAGACAGTTTGATATTCAGCACCAATGGGCCTGAATAATAAAACAGGATGTAATTCATTCCTATTATCCTTAATGGGGGATGTGCCTGAAAAAAGTTGGAGCGGTAGCGGTAGGTTGGAGGATTTTAGTACGACTGCAATATAGGGCATAATGAAGGTGAAAACAAATTTAAAGAATTAAATACCAGCAACATTTTAATTGATATAATTCATTCCAATGTAATTAAACTAATATTGGAAAATTTATATTTTAGCAAAATCACGAAAGCCTCAGGTAATGCCGGATATCTATGCTAGTATGATACTATATAAAAATAAGAGTGAAAACAGTCTTATGTCTTACATTTATATCTCTTACCAACTCTTTAAGACACTATTCCTATAAAGTTCAATGTTCTATTCGTTCCATTTCAATTTAGATACACTTTTGGAGAAATTATCTTATTAATTATGAGGTTAAGACGATGAATGGAATGAGTGAAATGATGCTCAAATGACCCCGGGGTCCATGGAATTTAGAGTTACCCAACATTCGTCTTTAAGGATAAGGGAAAATCCCGGAATAAACCTTATCCAGGTAACCCACCCTGACCAAGATTCGAATTTGGGACCACTTGAACGTGAGGCTGACATCCTACCACCACGCTACCGAGGCGGGCGAGGGTGACGTTAAATGCTTTCTAAATGCTGTATTTGTAAAAACAAATGAAGGTGAGTAAATTTAACAGCTACTTTCTAAAGTTTTTTGAGTTCATTGCTGTGTAATTTGTTAGATGTGCCGAAACAGTTTGTTAATTATCACTTAAAAATATTATTCGCCCAAAAATTATTTTCACTGTGGAACGTTCCCTGATTATGACGATTTAACATTTTAAATTGGCATTAATGCCTAAACAATATGAAGATTGGCTTTAGAATGCATTTACTGAATGCAACAATGTATAATTGGAACAGCGAATGCAGTGAGATTTTTGCTTAATTATGTTGCCGTTACTGAAGAAAATACAGCCGCAGTTCGAGAAACGCTTGAGAAATATTAACGTACATCTTATGAATTTATTAGGGCGGCGTTGAGCCTTTGTGTGAGTCAAATTTAAAATATTTTACATTAACTGAGGATTAACTTGATGATTTCACATAAACTAATTTCTAATCAAAATAAAAAACGTATTTATTGACGCCTTATTACAGACAACTCTACTTTAACTGCTCCTGTATTGAGTAACCAGCGCTCTGGTTTCACAATTCAAACGTCCTGATTTCGAATTCTAGCTAACGTGGGAAAATTAATTTTTTTTTTGGTGCCACAGCATGTGGAAATGTGTGTGTGTGTGTTAGTGAATGAATTTTAAAGATAACAATAATTGAAACCTAAATTTAAGTACAATCTGGTGAAATAGGGGACTATACAATTAAAATTAAAATAACTGCATTTTATTTTTGAACCCAAAGAGCAGGAACTGCAACTCATGTATAGTATTTAAACAATTAATAAATAGAATTTTAAACAATGAATTAAATATTTGTGCACCTCAAGTGCTTTAATTATTCTTTTCTTTTCTCTTCAGCACATCTGACTTCTATGTCTAAACTGCATCGTCTGCTGTCACTGTCAGAACACGCTATACTGTGCTTTACAAAGAAAAATGATTTTAGTGTTTTCTTTCGGCACACTTTATGACACAATAAAATATAAGTGAACCTTTGGTTGGAATCTCTTCGTTTTCTTTCTACAGCCTACATATTTATATGAAACATTCTGTGTAACCGTGTAATTAAGCACATGAATTATTTCACATGTGGTAAGCTTAATTTTCAGACGCACAGATTTTATTCATATGTGTGGTTTGCAAACGCAGAGTCCGTTTGCCTGTGCAGTTTTGATTTTCGATGTGTACAGGAAATGACATCAACCAGAAGCCACCGAGAGCGTTTCGCGCTTGTTTTGTGTGATAAATTGTTGGCTCGTATAATGTCCACAAACTAAAATTGTTTCCTTGACTTGGGTTCACAGACTCTTGGAAAAGGGATATTTCATGTTCCAGCAACAAACACGTAGATATACATAGGTTTATAGGTTTAAAATATAACAAATTAGAATTGTTTGTGAAAGTGGCTCTTAGAATTACAATCATGCAACATAAATAGGGAAGCTGATAAAATTACCTTTATATTCCGCAAACGAAACTAAGTACGAAACATTAACTACCAATTGAAACTAGGGAGTCTAGAAATGAGTTAAGTGAAGTTTGGGACTAAACTTCGCCTACATAGAACTTCAAAATCAATTATTTCATTGATCATAAGAGCCTGAATAAAGTAGGATATAAAATGCTTCGGTGAAAGAGTTTGCCGTTTTAGGATGGCTACAAAAGTCAGTGATTCTTATTTTATTCTTGATATTTTTCTGCAGCCCTTTTCTTTTGCTTCACTTAGGCTAGTGTGTACATTAGTGTGTGAATTTAAGTAAATTTAACCTGCATTTCGGGATTTTTTTCCATTAAAATATATATCTATATATATACATATATATTTTTCTTTTTTTTCTTATTTAACCGATTTTTCATTATTTCCGTTTATTTTCTTATCTGCTTTCCCAATTTCACAAATATTCACTATACACATAAACACCCATGCCCAAGGCGAGACTCGAACCCACGACCCTCTACGCGGCGGAACACAAGAGACATACGCTTTAGTGACCATGGCTACGAGGGCCGGCAAATTCAAAGCATTTAGGCAATTTGTAAGCGCCTCAGTGCTTCGGCAACTTCTTTGTCCGTTGTGTACGGCGGGAGGTATCACCTGGTGTAGAAGAGGAACCGTTACAAACACGTGCGGAATGTAAATTGTTACACATCAGAAGATTATTTGAATTGAATTTTGCTATAAACGGCCTATAAAACTTTAATTCTGATGTAAATTACCAGGAATCCCTGTTAATAAATTATTAATATAAGGCATCGTTAAAAATTTAAAATAAGTTTCCCTTAAAAGGTTGAATAAAATATGTGAAAACTTTTTGTGCTAATATTTCTCATTGCTAGGAAAATACTTAAGCTCTGAATGAATTTACTGTACTCACCAGTTACCTTCATTTATTGAAAAATTAACTTGATTCTGTTTTATTGACATTTTGCAACCTTAAACTACAGCATTATTAATATAATAGTTGTGTAGTATAAACTACATTACGTGTGAATTAAATATGAGATATACTGATGGTTATCTGTAACAAATTTTAAGAGTATAGATTTCTGGTACAGAATTCATGTTTTTCAGAAAACTATAAACGTACATGTAGGGTTTTGGTTAGTAAATTGTGTAAATATGAAACAAATGCAATATATTACTTATATGGGAAATAATAAGGAATATTTTAATAATGCAATATAATATGGATGCTTCCATTCCTTTAGTTTTGTCTTAGGCTGCTAAGGAAGAATTTTAAGAGACTGTTTTGGCTCTACTCTAACGTTCTTAAACTGCAGATTTAACTATAAGCGCATTTCCTAGAACAATTCAGGAAATTGATCTACTGGAAGAGTATACAGTAGTGTAAGAACACAGTTAAGCAGAAGAGCGATTGTGGGATTCATTTGTGAAATGGGTATACCTCAGCGGGGGCGACATAAACTTTACTTTCCCTGAATCATCCAAAATTCAACAGACCTTACTCACTCAGCACCAATGAACAGACAGCTATAAATCAGGCGGGACTTACGAGTTAAAACGATTTGCAAGTTCCATTTTCGCCAACTTTCCGTAATGTGCTTATAGGTAATTTTGAATGATTTCTCCCTACACTTGCAGGCTTACTCCTTCAAACATATTCTTGTCGAATCCACATTGTTAACACGTGCATTTATTGAGTATTTTGAGACAGAAGAGAACTTTATCAATATTTCTACTTATACCTAAAGGGTTATTAGAACCTATTAGGTGTAAAAAATATAAATAAGATATAATTAAAATGGATGAAGTAAAAATCATTAAATTTTGGGATATAAATTGAATTTCAATTCATTGCATATACTTTATTGTAGCAACAGGATTTTTGGTTGTGTAGTTGCAGTGTCAAAAATTTATCTATATTTATTGTTCACCGCGAATTAAAATCTGTGTAATTTTATAAATCAAGCACCAGAGGGGAATTTAACGTAGCTTTCTCTGTCACTCTCCATATTCGTCATGACCTTGTTGTTGAAGAATACAACTAAGCAAAGAGTTAAAATTCTGTCTACTTTTATTCTATGGTACACTGGCTCATGACTAAAATCCGCATATAGATAACAATAAACAAAGGAATGGCTCAGGTGAATATATGTGGTCTGCATTCGGGAAATCGCTTGTTTTCTTCTAGTTAGTCGAATTTTAAGGGTAGTTCTTTAACCCATGGACTGCATTCCCTTGTTTTTTCGTATATTTGTAACACTTTAGGTCTGGTTGTCGGCGTGGTGATTTGGGCATATGCAGCAGATGGTGTGGATTTAACTCCTCTTTTCAGGCCCCAATTGTGATGCGCCTGGTGGTTATCTGTGGAACAGTTAGGCACTTTTCAGGCCTCTATCGGCATCCTCTGCCGGTCTGTGTATTCCCTTCTCTTCAACTCTTCCCCCTTGGGGTGGTAGCTCACAATAGATCCTCGTTACGTTGCAGTGCAGTGAGGTGTCCCTTCGTAGAACAATGAAGTCATTCAAAGAGATTTGTTCATGATTATAGTGTTCGGAGGCGATCCGTTGAATATGAATGTTCCAAAACCACCAGGTCAGATATCTAGTAGTACTCAAGTAAATTCACTCTGGTGACCTACTAATGCGCCATATGGACAAAGCACTAACGAAGGGAACGAGATATCTTGTAGCTCAATGTACAGGTTTCGAATCCATTAGTCTAGAAACACATGGTTCACAGTCAGATTTGTTCGCGTGTACCATTATTTCACGTTTCCCCTTAGTGTATTATGATTAAGAATGTTTATAACACTCCGAAATAGAAACAATCGGATAATAAATAGGTGATTTATCTTTAAGATTCTATAGCATAATAATGAACAAGTGAGCATTGTAAGGAAATGTTTAAAAATTTAAGTTTTTTTTTCCGACACGTGTTATTAAAATTACCTACAGCTGTAAAACTGGCGTTTGTGCCTTATGCTTGATGATACAAAACGTTTTGTTTCCTCTACTGTTGCAACAAACACCAGTGAGGTATTTGTGTTATTCCAGGTTAAGAATATAAAGCTGAAGTTGCAGATTAATAAAATGGTAACCTGACAAAACAACTATTCATGGCATTGCGGTTTGCTATATAAGGGAAGTGGGCAAAATGTCACCTGCTACTGGCAGTGCTTCAGGTAGTCGAACCGTTAGGTTGATGAAAGCATTATAGAATATAGTTACCTAGAATTATATATAATGAAAAATGGGAAGGAAAAGAAAAACAATTACACAGCGGGTTCTAAGTCAGCGATTTGTAAATTATCCCTGCACCAGGGCTTAGGAGAACATTATATGATGGAGTTGCCCAATTATGCCATAAACAATTTTTAGATACTTAACCTCTAGCAGTCGTCCTTTGTTGTCTAGGATTAACGTGCTATCCTCTGATTCACGAAGTTATCTGGAACCCGCTGTAGGACGATGAATCTTTTAGGGCGCAAAAGTTCTTTACATTTCTTCGTTCAAATAGGAAGTAAAAGTCAGTGGCCCTGTGAACAAAGCCTGATAAAGACGGCTCTGAGCAAAAATAAGTGGTCTTTCACGCTAAATAATGAATAGAACACAGAGAAGCCCATCAGTATATGGGTAAAACTAAATTTTAATTTTAATCTCTGGAAAGAAGAAATAACAGGCGGTTGCTGTACGGGGGATTTGAAACGAAAAGTGATTCGCCACAATGTTTGTGACAGGTTCTTGAGACTTTCGCAGTGATTAAGGACCTGCTTCTTCGTACCCTGCGTACGTATGAGTCAACCGACAGCCAAAAATGCGGTCATATCAAGGAAGATAATTACAAATGCTAGGGACATACGTACGTGAATCACACAAGATTCGTATCTAGCGCTCACGGGACACCAGTACGTCGATAGGACGCATAAGAAAGACAATATTCTGGAAATTCTATCTTAGGATTCACATTGACACTTAAACTTCCTCAGTCCTGAGTTCGCCCGCCTCAGTAGCGTGGTGGTAATGTCTGCCTCACGTTGAAGAGGTCCCGAGTTCGAATCTCGGTCAGGGTGAGTTACCTGGATAAGGTTTTTTTCCGGGGGTTTCCCTTATCCTAGAAGACGAATGTCTGGTAGCTCTAAGCTCTATGGACCCTGGGCTCATTTGAGCATCATTTCAACAATTCCATTCATCGTCCGATATGACTTAATTTTGGAGGACGTAAATTACAAAAACAAACAAGTCCTGAGTTGAGTATATGATAGCTGTCAAGCAAAATCCAGCCTTATCGCTTTGGAGGTCTTTGCCCTTAAGATCAAATTGGTATGTATCTGTGGAGCCAACATCGGCGTTAAGTAATGTAGCTTATAGATGACTGCGATTGAGCAGGTTAGAACACTCCGACCAGACTGTATTGAACCGGGACCTCGTGAGAAAGAAGTAATAGGCATTAACCCCTGAGACATCCCATTCAGACATTGAATCACATAGTTTTCGTTTCCTAAATGTTTAGTTTGTATATGGGGAAAGTCAATTTTCTGAAGAATGTACAAAAATTTACCACAACAGTTTTCTGGCACTCTAGTTAACACGGAAGAAACAATTTCTTGAATCCCTTACCTAAAGATCCTCAAATGGTTTAATTTATCTTCTAGATTACTCCCTTCCAATCGTCCACTAATAATGTCAGGATAGGATAGGATAGAATCGTACAGAGGGAGTAATCTTGATCTATTGTACCGATGGGACATCCTCGGGAGGAAGGCTGTGTGAGAGGAGACAGACAAAGGGCAGCCCACACAAGAAGTCACGACAGTGAAGAGGACAAGGTTCCTGCTGTTTACCAGTTGGAAACTCCCGGGCAGGCCTGTACAACCGGCATCCCAGCCACCGTGGTTCTAAACGGCCCACCAGGTCGGCCCGGAGACCATTCTACTGGAGGAGAAAGTGTTTACCAGGAGCATTTCATACTATCATGCAGCTCCGAAACTCCCGCCGACACTTCTACACTTCTACGATATGAAATTGCAATGGAGATGAAATGGAGGGACAGGAATTTCGGGGGATCTAACTAACCTACCAGCATTCGCCAGGCGAGCCGGGAAGGTCCCCGAAAAAGCTATGGGTTAGGCCAACCACGGGAATCAAACCCGTACCACCCGAATGTAGGTCAAAGACGAAACTGTCTGAGTCATTCCGCTCAGTTACTAATAATATTACTTTTTCATGAGAAATGCGTGACTGCATTAATTATAGCAGAAGTAATGACATTTGGTCAAATGTTCTGCTGAAATACCCAAACGCACCTTAGCTGCTCTCAACAAACTTATGGTATTTCCGGAAGCTCCCGCTAACAGGTTTGTAAATAACGGTATCCAACCAGGCGATAGTAAATGGCATTATGGACGGGAGAGACGTATAGAAGCTATAATACCTTTCTACCCTCGCTCAAATTAACCAGCTTTAGACGCTGGGTGGGGAAAGATGGTGCACAACTTCGACAATGGAGAGCGTTCCAAGTTATTTGCTTCATTGGTTTAGCTAATTCTAAACAGGATCATGCAGCTAAGGTATTTGCGGTAATGTGGGCTAGAACGGTATGTGTGCAAATTCACTTGCAATTTTACTGATGACAGCGCTGTTAGTAGAAGACGGTAAAGTAGAGAAACGGGATATGTTTACGATGAGGCGTAGTAGCCTCATTAAGAAAGTTCTGAGGTGTTGCATTCACATAATTCTCTATTCACTCATCTACAAAAGAATATTTTTTTTATTTAAGTTATAAACTTTTATCCCACTTTCCATATTTGCTTTTAGATGTAAACATTTATATGCAATGCTTATAAAATATCATACTCTTTACATTACCACGAGAGAAGAAAGAGAAGACTATCTGCTTACCACAAAAAGGTGTAAATATTTGAAAAGTCAAAGCAATAATGAGACATATTCTGTATTACCTAGATATAGGGTATTTTAGGTTATTCAATTTTATAATGACCACTCTAATTAGAATTATGTCTGTTACATTCACAATAAATAAACAAATAAGTAAGCAAGTAAAATAATAAATAATAAATAAAAATGAATGAATAAATCAATAAATATATAAACGTATAAACAATAGATAAATAAATAAATAAATAAATAAATAAATAAATAAATAAATAAATAAATAAATAAATAAATAAATAAATAAATAAATAAATAAATAAATAAATAAATAAATAAATAAATAAATAAATAAATAAATAAATAAATAAATAAATAAATAAATAAATAAATAAATAAATAAATAAATAAATAAATAAATAAATAAATAAATAAATAAATAAATAAATAAATAAATAAATAAATAAATAAATAAATAAATAAATAAATAAATAAATAAATAAATAAATAAATAAATAAATAAATAAAGTTAGTTACTAACACTCCCCACATGGCAACCTTGGCCTTCGGGGTAACCTCACCCCACCAAGTGATGACCGGACCCATTTCTCAGGTGGAGGCACCCAGAGGGCGGTGTCCATTACCTCCGATGATAGGGTGATAGTGAAGATGGCGGTGAGGTGAGAGGACCTACAGTTTTTACCGTGGACTCCGAACCACGTTGGGCATAGGGGATACTTCACGTGTGCTAGACAGAGGTGAAGGCGTGGATAGGGCCGACTTAAAATCGCCAACCCCAGAGCCGGGAATCGAACTCGGGACCCTTAGAACGGGAGCCGCGAACGAAACCACCGCGCTACCCCGGCGCCCAATAAATAAATAAATAAATAAATAAATAAATAAATAAATAAATAAATAAATAAATAAATAAATAAATAAATAAATAAATAAATAAATAAATAAATAAATAAATAAATAAATGAATAAATGAATAAATGAATAAATCAATAAATAAATAAATAAATAAATAAATAAATAAATAAATAAATAAATAAATAAATAAATAAATAAATAAATAAATAAATAAATAAATAAATAAATAAATAAATAAATAAATAAATAAATAAATAAATAAATAAATAAATAAATAAATAAATAAATAAATAAATAAATAAATAAATAAATAAATAAATAAATAAATAAATAAATAAATAAATAAATAAATAAATAAATAAATAAATAAATAAATAAATAAATAAATAAATAAATAAATAAATAAATAAATAAATAAATAAATAAATAAATAAATAAATAAATAAATAAATAAATAAATAAATAAATAAATAAATAAATAAATAAATAAATAAATAAATAAATAAATAAATAAATAAATAAATAAATAAATAAATAAATAAATAAATAAATAAATAAATAAATAAATAAATAAATAAATAAATAAATAAATAAATAAATAAATAAATAAATAAATAAATAAATAAATAAATAAATAAATAAATAAATAAATAAATAAATAAATAAATAAATAAATAAATAAATAAATAAATAAATAAATAAATAAATAAATAAATAAATAAATAAATAAATAAATAAATAAATAAATAAATAAATAAATAAATAAATAAATAAATAAATAAATAAATAAATAAATAAATAAATAAATAAATAAATAAATAAATAAATAAATAAATAAATAAATAAATAAATAAATAAATAAATAAATAAATAAATAAATAAATAAATAAATATAAATATGTAAATAAATAGATAAATAAATAGATAAGCAGATAGGTAAATAAGTACTTAAGCAAATATTTAAATAAGTACATAAGTAAATAAGTAAGTAAATAAATAAATAAGTGAATGAATGAATGATAGAGTGAATGAGTGAATGAATGAATCAGTGAATGAATGAATGAATGAATGGATGAATGAATGAATGAATGAATGAATGAATGAATGAATGAATGATTGAATGGATGAGTGGATGAATGAATGGATGGATGAATGGATGAATGAATGAATGAATGAATGAGCGAATGAATGAATGAGTGAATGAATGAATTGGTGAATGATAAGAAATTTAGGAAATGCTAAGGAACACAAATCTGTTTGAGACTGTGAGCCTTAATGGGATTTTTACAATTTGTTTGGTAAGATTTACATTTACGAATTGTACTAAACCATTTAGAATGTGGAGGACTTAGTAGCCTACTCAAATAAAATTGAACATATACATTTTATTTTTCATGCATATATCTTAAACCTGTGGTATTGTACTAAAATAATGTTTCAGTCATTTTTGAGAAAATTAGAAGCAACAAAACTTTTATATGTAAAGGATCATTCAAGGCTGCGAAATTGTCTTGAAGATCTTTGTGTCGCATACTTGCAAGACGTCGAAGGATGGGGCATTCAGCACCGAAAACAAGTTTTTTGTACCTAAGTCCCAAGTGAAATAATCCCAGGGATGAAGGATGAGGTGACAGAGGGAGGCCGACCCAAGGACTCACGAGAGCGCCGAGACACCTGCTTACACTTCTATCTGTAAGAGTCCACCAGATGACAGATGATGTGAAATTATAATGGAGATGAAATGGAGGGGTAGGAAACTCGGAAGATGCAATTAACCTACCCAGCATTCGCCTTGACGACCCGGAAAGCCCCTCGGAAATACCCATGGGTCAGGTAGATCAGCCACGGTAATCGAACCCGAATGCGAGCCTCAGACGAAATCGCCTGAGTCATCCCACTCGGTTTAAGACACAGAAATTAAATACCAAATTTGTTATTTTCACATCGGCGTTCGCGCGAGCTGGCTGTAATAATTAATGCGGCTTTAAAGGACCACCGATAGCTGACGTCACGAAGGCGGAAGAAGTCTATCGTGAGAAAGTAACACACCTTCAAAGACAGCCACCGGCAGACATCATGTAGCAAGTCGTACTATCACTGCAAAAATACTATTTGAGATCGTTCTACAACGTAATTAGAGACCACTGGACTATTGAAACGATCTGTCGTGCCCGGGAGCACTATATAAAGCCGATACGAGGTCTGTTAGTGTTTAGTTTTGTGTGTTTCAGGCTTCGATAATTGCGGCTCCGTGGTGAGGACGCGGTACAGTGAAGCAGCTCACGAGTCAGTTGGTCAGTTGTGTTGTGCGAGTCGACAGAGCAGTGCAGAAAAGTGTCTCAAGCTCCGTGGTGAAGAGTTGACTTGCCGTGGAATGGTGGAGGTAGCTGTTTACCTCCGTGTAATAGGTAAATCGTTGTATACGTCAGAGAGGTTAATAGTTCAAGTAGGTGCGCTTTAAAGAGGCGTAAAGAAGCATTAAAGAGAGTTATTGAAGCTGTGTGTTTTTTTGAAAGGGAAAGGGGTTGTATGTTCGTATTGGCCTAACGATTATAGTGAGAATAAAGGAGTTTGAGGTGAACTTCCATTTATAGATTGTCATTTTTGTTGCAATATTTTAATGACTTTTCGATGGTGATTAGTACGGTTCATAGCCAGACGTACAAATATATACATGGACCTTTTTATAATATGGGTTTCCTTGTTTTGATTCAGAGTGTGTTAAAATTAGTTTTGCAGTGAAATTCAGATATCGGAGTTTTAAGTAAAAGGAAATGCTGCCTTACTTTTAGCCCATTTTATAATTAGACTGACATCGTAGCTAGGATGTGCAGAGTAGTAAAGTGAAACCAGCTCCTTTCACGTAATTTTCTTTACCTGGGGAAGATACTCTGATGCCCCTGATCGGTTAATCTTAGTTAGGAATTGATTTCTGATGGAGGGAAGCGGATTACAAATCAACTCAATGCAATCCTTTGAGGACTGTAGTCGAAAAAAATTGCAGAAGTCGTGATTGCATTGCTGATATACCTTGCAGTGTGGAAGGTTGCAGATTCTCGGGTAGTATAGGACAAGTGTTATTCACAACACCTGAAATGTTGGGGAGAAATATGGGCCGTATATCGTGCATATGGAGGATTTGACATGAAAAAGAGTTGCCAGGTATCACAAAAGCGACCTATTTGCGGAACCATTTATGGACTTTTTTTCACAGTTGTCACGCCAGCGATCATTACCCGTGACTTATTACCATGATATGCAGTGTTTGTGCACACAGAAGTTGTGGTTTACACAAGCTTTGTTTTCTTTTAGGAAATAAATTTATGGAAGTACTAATTACACGATTTAGAGATTACTTCAGTAAAATGTAAGCTTAATAAAATAAAATTCACTTCTAGAAGTAGCTCCAGCAGAGTGTGCTCATCCTGTAATTATTTTGTAACAGCATCTTCATTCTCAATATATTTTATATGAATAAATAATTATGTGAGAGTGGAGAAGGTCACATTAGGAAAAGGTATATCTCTTGTAACAGTTGTTTTGCTGTATATTTAAAAAGGTTTTGAAAAGTTTATAAATTTATAAAAGAAAGACAAACAAAATTGTGCTAAAATATATGTAATTTTGTGATTGGCCGTAGTAATGATTGTATTACTTGATGTAGTGACGTAGAAGTAAATCGGCCAATCATATAAAGCTAATATATGAGTAGCGATAGTAACGAAGGATTAAATAATCTTGGTGTAGAAACCGATAGAAAATTCGTCTTTCTTTTTGGAACGCCGAAGAGATCGGACGCTTTTTAAATTGCTCGAACATATTTAAATATTAGTTCAATTTGAAGTATTAGGTTGATTCAGATAAGAGTATAAAGTTTTGTGATAAGAATTGTAAAGGGTTTGGTGTTAAAATAAATAAATAAAAGATTGCTTTCTTATAGAAATTCAAATTAAGAATCTTAATGATTTCTTCAATCGTTACCACTCTTGTAACTTTTTTTCTTTACCAATAGTTTGTAATTTTAGTTCATCATTTACTTCACACATAAGCAATATTTCTGTATCAAAATATTTGACTATTTTCAATTAATGACCTCCAACATAAGTCACATTTTTTCAGTATATGGTATTTTATTTGTATAAAAACATAAATCACAAAATTAAAAAAAAGGAAAATTTCCAAAGTCGACACTCACTTTTCCCTCATTGACATGCAATAATGGTATTTCAAAGACATCATATAGGAACATTCCTTTTAAATATTCTACTATTACTTAAACCTTCTGTTTCTCTCTCTTTTTTGAGAGAGGAAATAAGTCTGTTATGTTCTAAGTGAGATAAGGAAGAAGGACGGGCTCTGATGTTTGTTTCTTTGTAATTCTCATAAATTAAAGTCCAAATGCTTATCCAGGAGGTTCTATATGTTAGGGTATCGTCTGATCCTGTATCTTTCAGACTTTAGTCATGATTTAAACCCTAATAAAGTCGGTTGCTCGACACTAAGGCAGTAATGGTAAAAACCAAAAGTCAACCAACTTAGAGCCTACATTGATCGTAAGTAACAATATAACAGAGGAATGTTAAAAGCTAACCGAGGCATAATTAAGGATTTTCCTGATAACTTCGGGGAACATCTTCTTCATCAAGTCATAATATTTTGGACGAGGGTAAGATTGACGAAGTAAGACCAACGACGGGAAACGAGATACCAGCACGAATCTTGCTATATATGTTGCCGGAACTTTGTTGCATCGAAACCCACAACAACGGAGGAATCCTGCTACACTCTTTAAAACAAGATACATCAAATAACGTTCTTGTGACACTAGATATTTCTAAAACGTTGTTTGTTCTTTTAGGAGTTTAAATGTTTTAAGCAGTGAGATCGGCAATTTTAACTGTCGTTTATTTCTTTTTCATAAACTAGTTCAAACAAAATGAACTTTAATGGATATTCCATTTTAATCAGCTAATTAACCTTAAAACCTCCTTAATTACATTGTGTCTTTATGAAAAATTTGAACTGTGCATATGAATATATTAGACTTCGAAACTTTATGTACTAAATGGTATAGATTTAGGTGGATAAGAACAGCTCAAAATTTGATCCATTAAACTCTATTTTACTGAAAATAATCATTTTAGGCAGCTGTAGCAACAGCTCAAACCTACTTATTGCGCTGATATTTCAAGTTATGCACTAAAATACATAAGCATAGCACAATAGATATATTCAAAAATTAAGGTAGAGAATATTATATTTATATAAATAGAGATACATAAATTTTATATATTCAAAATAATTAAATAATATTTATTAATCATAAGGTACATATTTTAAGTTATTTAAATTCAGTTTCTGTGTGGAGCGAAGTTTGCTTTTTACTTTTTATTTTAATTCTCCGCATTCAACATTGGCACTTTGTTTGTAAGTTGCATTTTGAACAAGGAAAAAGCTTCATTCTACAAAAAGTGATATGAGAGAAGTAAAATTTAAAACAGCTATAGTAGAAATATTAATATCGATATTTTCCCAAAATATCAATGCTGAAACTTATAAACTCTTACATTTTTATTTAATACACTGCTCCAGTTATTTTTAGCTTTGTCTCCAGTCTCACATATCTTCATTTGTGTTCAGTGCTTCCAGGTATAATTGCTAACTTTGATGTTCTGTGGGCAATATAATTGTACACTCTCAGGTCAATGACTTTTACTCTTGGTTTATTGTGAAAACTTATATGCTACAAAACAATGCAACCCAAAGGAATCAAAGGAAACGGAGGGAAAATATTTACAACTCATCAATAGTTAGAATGGAATTCAAAGTAATTGTTTAAATTAAGTATATGCTCAATTGTTACCTATTTATAAGTGAAGAAGGGTTATTGGTAAAGATATGGCAGAATAGTTTCAACATTTGTTCAATGAATAGATAGAGTCAACTTGAAAAAATCAATGCCGCGGCCGGAATGTGAACCACGGATCTCATGGTTTCCGTCCAGTAGCTCTTACCCATTGAGTTACCATGGGCAACGTGTCGTCCTGACATTAAATTCTCTATTTGACTCCTATATTTTCCCGGTAAACCAATAGGGGCTCTCGTATCCGAAATACACAGTTCATGGCGACTTACTATCGTAAGTACTTGAATCCCAGGCTTCATCATTAATCTCTTACTATCTAAAACCTAACTATCTATCCAAAACCTTAGCCTATTTATGGCTAGTGTGAAGAAAGGATTAATTTCCATAAATTAACTTAAATAACAAGAGTTTAATGATGAAGCCTCGGAATTCAAGTACTTATGATAATAAGTTGCCACAAACTGTATTTCGGATATGAGAGACCATAGTAGTTTACCGTGAAAATATACGAGCCGACTGGAGAACTTAATGTCACGACGGCACGTTGGCCATGGTAGCTCAATGGGTAAGGATGACTGGACGGAAACCAGGAGATCCGTGGTTCAAATCCCGGTCGTGGCATTGAATTTTTCAAGTTGACTCTCTCTATCCAAAACCTTAGCCTATATACGACTAGTGTGAAGAAGAATTAATTTCCATCAATTAACTTAAATTCGTTCAATGATCTGCAGGGTTGGTTCTTATGTCCTAACGAATGTCAGTAGGTCAGATATAGAGAATGTCGGATAGTATGTAGGAAGTGAAATTAGGCCATTAGCAGGAATGTCGGGGAAGGATACCACACTGTCAAGATCACTGGGATTATCAGTATGGTAGGTACAGCTATTTCTAGCAGATGTCCGCGTCCATACTTCATACCGACATTTCAATGTCCCGTTTTTTGTTTGTTGTTTTCTTTTTTGGTAATTTACGTCCTCCAACGTTAAGTCATATCGGAAGATGAATGCAATGGATGAAATGAGACTGAAATGAGCATAGGGTTCATAGAGCTTAGCGTTACTAAACATTCGTCTTTCAGGATAAGGGAAAATCCCAGATAAACTTATCCAGGTAACCCACCCTGACCGACTTTCGAAATTGGGACCTCTTGAACGCGAGGCAGAAGCGCTACCATCTACGCTACCGAGGTGGGCTTTCAATGGCCCGCATGTCTATGCTGCTATATTGAGTATATTGTTATATGAACACTTAAGTTACATTGATGTAGCGTTGTACTCTTGTTTCTTCGCGTCAGTAGGAGTGGGAGTTTCTCTTTCAGTCCGTGGGAATATTTAGCAGTGTAAAAGGCTTCCATATCTTAACTACCGGCATATTAGGATATTTGTACATTATGTACGTAATGAATGGCGTAGCAGATTATGATGAATAGTTTTAGTGCAGAGATGATCTACGTCTTGTAAAAGTACGGGCGGTCAAAGCACGAGACAGTTTGGCTGAAATCACTGGAACATTATCCGGGACTCCTTTTAAGGCCTGTGATCTCAGAGTCCTTTTTAGAAACAACGCATTGCTTTTTTGGTAAGCAACAATGAGGTTCAGGTGGCCACGACGTAGCAGAGCGGTTGGATCGCTTGACTCTCACCAAGGCGACCCGGGTTCGATCCCAGGTGACCTCATGTGAGTTTTGTGGTAGACAACACGGCAGAAGAGTGGGTTTTCTCCGGGATCTCCGGTTTCCCACATCAATTATTCCCTATCATCTTTGCTTTCATTGATTTCGCCCACATTCTGGCATCTACGTACTTCTCCCACTCTCATACCAGGCATCGGGCTAGTCATCCATCCTGGTACCTCTATGTGATCCAGAGCTTGTTTCCTCAACCCGACGCCTAAAGGAACAAGGGATATAATTAAACGTATATCCTAACACAACGATAGTGGTAAAACTAGGGAATTTGAAGAAGAAGCAGTGAGGCTTTGTCATCCATTTGTACAGACTGTCCAAATTGAGCCCTCGCAATCTTTTAAAGATGTCCCGTACAAGTATAGTCTGGGATGTTCAATGCAGTCTATAGCACAATGTCTTCAGGTAACGGCAGTACTTTTGCATATACCAAACTTTCGAGAGAATGAACAGATTCAAATCCATACTTTCCGCATGAGAATAAGATCTCTAATGAGGTTTCTCGATAGCACATATCGAAGTATTTAGTAAGGGTTTCCAGTTCAATCATATTGATAACAGCAGAAGGGAAGTCATGTACAGAACTTCAGAATGTCAGCGATACTAAACTTAAGAGATTAATTTTCAAGAGGTAACGATTTGAATTTATTAAAATTAATATGAGCCAAAAAACATGGTATAACATTGGAGTATCCGTGTTACCCTTTCCAAACCTCTGGAATTTCACGGAACATCACCATATCATCCGATTGCGCTAATGCTGTAAACAAGGTATAAAGAATGTAATATAGGATGAAGTTATCTTGAAGCACGCCAATCAGCGTTTTGGTACAAAGGGATACTCAATGCTGAGAGTGGACATTGATATTGGATTCAACTTAGGGAAACTGATCAGCTAAAAATACGTTAATCTGCACCCGTAACTATGCTGAGGGCATCAACATGAGTTATACGTAGAATTCCAACTTTGTTCAGGGTTGTAACCAGATATTTATGCTCGACAAAGTCAAACGGGCGATGAAAATACAGGATAGAGTAACACTAGTTTTATGGGAATGATTATCGAAGTGCAAAATCGAGTCACAATTTAATTCCAAGCCTTTATCAGCCTCCGCGGCACACCACAGTTTTGTTCTCTTGACCCCATTGAACAACGGTCAAAGTCGATTCTCTATTACCTAGGTTAAATTATTATAATTACTTAACAACAACATAATGTTCTTATTACACATTCACATAACTCGGTGTAGACGTTTGGAAGTCAACACAATGAAACTTCCATTAGAGCCCATCTTGTTACCCTTTACGTGTTAAGTAACTCCACGTGAAAATTGACAGGTGAATGAATTCCCAATAGAGTAAGTGAAAGTCAAATTTAGTACAATCAGTCATTTCGATGCTGTTTCATTCCATTCACATACAGCGTGGACTAACGCTTTAGGCAATTCTTCGATCACTATTACAATTCCCTAAAAATATTTAGAGCAATACACCTTTGATTTAAGCCATGTTCTCAATCCATTAACAAAGAATTGAGGTTGAAGTCTAATATTAGGGCTTCTCTGAAAATTGCGATTCTGGATAGAGCCTTACAGAAACATTTTAATATTAGATAATTGCCAAGAGGAAGTTCGCCAATAAACCTGTGAAGTGCATGTGTTGAAAACGTTACATGTATGAAGTTTGGAAACAAGCTTTAAGAAATGGAGTCATAACAACCATGTATGAGACAACATTAGTACCCTATAAAAATAATGTTAAAATCACCTGCATTAGTAGAATACAAGAAATTTGTGTCTTTGTTTACAAAATGAGCTGTGGTTTGGCCATTTTTTTGGGAAACGTTTTTAATATATAGGAAGTTGAAACCGAAGATGGCTCAGGTTCGTGATCTACGGTCAAATTTAATATATGGCTGCTCATAAAGCTTGATATTTAATTTTTAGAAAGGTACAAAAATCAACTAGCTGTATCTTTACGGAATGTTCCATAAGTTTCATGATACATTTTGCCTAAATAAATGTTTGTTGGGAAGGTTCAGAGGGGAAATTTTGTTTGTAGTGTTTTTGGTTTCCATGGGATGTTGACGGCAACAAGCACTCTGCTTCAGTCATCATTGGTGTTCCTACTGATGTTGGATGAAGTTGGATGTGTCAATAATGCAATTTGTAATTTATGTCCTCCAACTTTAAGTCATATCGGACGGTGAATGAATTGGGTGAAATTATGCTCAGATGAGTCCAGGGTCCATGGAGCTTACATTTACTCGACTTTCGTCTTTAAGGATAAGGGAAAACCCCGGAAGAAACCTTATCCAGGTAATTCACCCTAACCGAGATTCGCACTCGGGACCTCTTGAACATGAGGCCAACACGCTACCATCTACGCTACCAAGGCGGGCCTGGGTCCATCAATTAACATTGTTTCATTTGACATTGCTGCTGAACTAGTCACGTTCCCTTACATACTGCGTACTTCACCTCTTTTACTTGGAAAATCTAAACAAATACGATTCAGTGAATTAAAAGTCTAAATGTTGTACCAAAACGTTCGATTACTTTGTTCAAAATACAAAGAAATTTCAATCACCTGCACACTATCGGAATAATAATATTGCAATTGCTGTTACTTTTGTTCTCTATAAATATCGCAGAGTACTTTTTCCTATAGGAAGTAAATTCGATATATTCTATTAGACATTGCCGGATCTGCATCATTATTTTTCATATTTCTAAATTTTATAGTATCAAACTGTATAAGATCTTACTTAAAACCCCGAAATAAATAAAGAGAAGGAAAAAGTAAGAGTTAACAAACATCCAGTGTAACCGTTATACAGCATTTTTATTGAAGTTCAATCTTTTCTGTGACGATAATACAATGTCCCCTCTATTTTTGCTTCTCTACTTAGTATTGACACGGAGAAACTTCTGTTTGAAATGTACACATATATTTAATTTATTTTAAATATTTTTTGTATCCGGTTTAAAATTAAAATAAATAAACATGTTACTAAATAGGAAAGCAACAAAACCTTGTATTAATTTAGGGATTTAAGTCGAGGATTAACAAATTAGTCTGAAATAGTCACTTTAAGGCATTTTAGGGCACTATAAAACACTGCTGTTTTTTTTCTAAAGGAATAAAATTGGTATCTACCCTAAAAATCCGATGTGTAATAATGTTTAAGAAATATTTTATGAGTCTATAATTTATAGAATGTGGAGAAAAATACATTACATAGAAATTTATGTCCAGAATTAAAGAATTTATTTTGTAGTGTTCATAAACACCCGATTTACACTCTCTACATTTTTATCCTACTGACTCTGCTATTAAATCTGTACTTCTACATTTATCTCCTGCAGAAAGCCTTGGATTAACGCGGGTGTTTATATAAAAATAAAGGTAACTAAAGATAGGTGTTCAGGTTCCGTTGTTAACTCCTTCTTTCTGTAATTCTAAACAACTAGCATTTCCAAATTCTGTTTCTCTTTTTTCCGTACACTCTCCGATTTCTGATGTACCTATACCTAATAATCCCTGTAGCTTAAAGTCCAAAGTAAAGCAATTCTGTGTTACATTACATTTCCTGCTAAGCAGGAACATAACAAGAAGGGATAAGAGAGATACATTGACGTCATGGGGTGGGAGATCCATTCTTAGACCAAACTACCATACTCTTGCGAAGCAAATCGTCTGAATGAAGCAGTGCAACTGTCAGCTCAGTGTTTCTAGATTAGTACCCAGAGGCGAGTTTATAACCTCTGCCTCTCTTGTTTACTCAGCCTTGCTTCTCCTTCGCTCTTCTTGGTTCCGCAGCACAGCATAATCCTTTCGCGCTCCCTCTCACTCTACTGAGATTGATTCCAACATTTCCTACGCAGGTGGGTGACGATGACATAAGAGAGAGAGAGAGAGAGAGAGAGAGAGAGAGAGAGAGAGAGAGAGAGAGAGAGAGAGGGGGGGGGTGGACGGAGAGAGAGATAGAGAGTGCGCTGCACGCTTGTGACGCACTTCAAGTTTGCCCCCATGCGTGTGCCTGCAGGCGCTGGAAGGAGTAGCATGCTTCGGGCAGTTGCGACATGTGTTCCCGTACACTTTTGGATGACTTTAACCCTTTCAGGACGTATTTGTTTCAAATCTAAGCTGATTTGATACCATATTGTACAGTCACCATGCACATTTTAAGTTCTAACGCAAACAGAAGTGCAGTTAGTTTTGAGTAACAAGGCAGTGTTGTCACATATCTGACACTTTCTCTGTATTTCAGCATGGAAATCAAGTAATTAAACGATGTTTCAAGCACGTTTCTCAATCCTTCTGTTGTTTTGTAATTGAACATGTATTTTACCTAGCATTGAAATAATGCAATATACTGTAAGTTAATATGCAAAATGGCAATATTCAATCTTAGTAAATGCTTTGTATCTTAATGAATAACATTTATTGTAAATCCGAATCTCCTTAATGTCTGATTATTGAAAGCACGATATAATTCACATCTTCTCAAAGCATCGGTATTGTTCCTATAATGTTGTCGCTTTTTACATAATTTCTTAAAAATCAAACTTTCTATTTAGTTCATTGTCAGATCCCGATCTTCATCAAAACTTTTTCTCTCAAAGGTATTTTAAATGTTACTTTCCATTTAAATCCAGCCCATACTTGTTTTACAGGATGTAGAATTCCATATGGAGCCGGGAGCCCCAAAATCTTATGTCCAGGGTATAAAGCTATCTGGACTCCATATAAGCTTTTTCTTAATGCTTCAGCTATAGTTTTAACCACCTCAACCCACCACTTTCCAGGGAGTCCATAATTTGTTCTCCAGACACACCGAAAAGACAACTGAAGGCTAGTTTCCCTGTAGTGCCTGTCCTACAAAACTACAAACACTGCTAAGCATATCTCTTGAATTGTGCTCTCTCTCTGTCTCTCTCTTACTCTCACCATTCTCTACAATAGTTTCAAGGCAACCGTGTACTCAATTTTATAATTCTACTGACGCTATGATTTACGCCATGTAGAGAGGTTTCGTAGTCACTTATTGGCCAAAGTGAGATATGAATAGCACTGGATAGCACTGTGATAAAGCATAGGTTTCGATTTTCAATTTTCAATTAAAATAAAAAAGGGTATCATGAATTTTTTGAAGAGTGGCTTTGTTTTTTTAAGTAATTTTAATAGCGATACATTTAATCAAACTGCGGAAATATAGGATTTATGGGAAACGAATACCTTAGTCTTTCTCAAGATAGTAATATAAACTTTTTTTAATTCAGTATCATTTCGAAAATACATGTTTTCCTATAAAGTTGAATAATAGCTACCTAAGTCACCCAACTAAACAGAAGTCAGCGCTATAGCTGTCTCTATTTCAAACTGAAAATAGTATGCTTATAAGACAAAGACACATGATAGAATTTCTAATATGAAGGGTGAAATACCAATCTGCGGTGGAGACAACAGAAGATGTGAAAGGTATTTTCCGTCCAGTGCAGAAGCTGAAGGACAATCTCCATTAACTGAAGGAAAGCGCAAAGACCGCCCGCCAACATCAGTGACTCAATCCAACTTACAAGAAGTGGTATTTCAGAGCAGGGGAGAACAGTAAAATCTGATCGAATCATCAGAAACGTTATGAAGGTAAAAGCTTGTTCTTCGTGTGTTCGTCCTTCGAAAGCTACAGTGCACCCTCTTCTTTGTATGCCAACATCGATCAGTACAGAAGAGGTATGAATTAATTATTGGTGTCAAATAATAAAGTGGTTACTAAAATACGCAATCCATGGATCGTTAATATAGAGATGAAAATGAAGAGTGTGAACTTACACAGGAAGAGGTGTCTGAATTCAGTGAACTTTTTTACTTTATAAGCGGATGGAAATATCTTCTGACTGAAGTCATGTATAGTGGTAAAACATACAACTGACCAACTTCAGAATTTCCTCAAAATCATAGTTTTGTTTTTCAAAAAATGGTTACATAATTTGATGTCTATTACAATATACACAAGAAAGGAAATCATAATACTCTAACATTAAGAGCTATAGAGATACCCTATTGTGAATTTGGAGCAACCAATTTCGAGATTTACAAACCGAGTAGTGAGGGATTAGCTATGTTATACTGAGAGAAGAGTGAACTACCTGTTAGATTTTTAAATCTTGAAAAGTTTAGACGTAGCTCTGGTGAAGAAAAGGAAGAATTCTAAGAACAAAATAACACTAGAGGGACTGCAGCATTTTGATTTCCTTTTACATAAGTAAATACTTCCATTGCTGAAGATAGTCATAGTTTTGCCGATTTACTCTTTTTTTCCTTTCAAAATTTGAAATATTATTTAATAAAAAATTGTAGTTAGTGGGATATGAAGTACTTCATAAGAAAGGATCCAGAGTCTCCCAATTAGTTTCAAATAGTTAAATAAATATAATTGTTTCAATGACATTTTAAAAGGCAAGTATTCGAAAACATTTTAATTAATAATTTTTAATGTTTGGTAAAATAGTACTTTGTCTTGAATAAAATTATACACAACTCAGTTAAATATCGGAAACATAAGCTTCACAGGACACACTTTAAGTGGTCCATTTTGTAACTGGATTCATGAATGGGTAACTGTTGGATTATTTGTCGATATTTCCCTAATATTTCTCCCCACTTTCACGTATATGTAGTCTTTAACATCTAGTGTCACATCGGTTGCTTTGTCTTTGAAGCAACTGCTCATCGATAATGATTTTCACTCGTTTCCTATTCTGTACGTTTGGATTTGTGTACATTAGGTTTTCTTTATGAACATTAAATTCACACAACACGGACCTAAGTGGTCCAGCTGTAAACGGGCACTAAAATCCACAACCACACGCGCGCGCGCGCACACACACAGAAAACACACACACACACACACACACACACACACACACACACACACACACACACACACACACACACACACACACACACACACACACACACACACACACACACTCGGCCTCTCTCACAGTAAAAGTTTCACTCTAGGGAGGTTGAGAAATAATCCTGCGTAAAAAAGTACCATTCTTTAGCCAGCAAATGAACCCGGAGACTGGATTTGGAAGCTAGCATACTAACTAGTCCACTACAACCTTGTGATCAGTTAAAACTAAAATTTAGTGTGAGTTTCGAGGACTTTTTTGCTAAAGTATATAACAAAATTAAGAAATGTTATATACATACTTACCAAAAAATTGTTGTCATTAGCAACGTGCATGTCATAGCATACCCAGAATGATTGATCAGTTCCACATTTGGCATGGTGGTGAAGAGGAAGGAATTGAATGAATGAATGATTTATTTATTTATTGTATTTATTCCAAAATTTTATAATTTACAACTTTAGACTACATTTATTTGTCTTTACCTTGTTACTACCTAGGATTACAGAACACCCTCGTCTTTTGCTCTGCCAGGTAGCTCTTAATCTCCATGCCTCCTTGTTACTTAATTAGCCTCATTCTTCCCCCTCATCTTCCTTTCTTATATTCTTTACGTTTCTGTCCCACTTTTCTTTTACTTTCTGCAAGAATTCACCAATATTTCCCTTCTTTTCCTCCTTTCCCGTTAAAATTATTATAGCTTCTATCCTCTTCCTACTTTCTCCCATTTTTGCTCCCAAACATTTTTTTCTCCACATTGCAACCTCCTCGCATTCTGTTACATAGTGTTCTATGCTTTCGTTTCTCCTACACAATTCACAAATTCCCTTTTCCCTACCTCTTATTCCTCTTAGAAATATTGTTCCTGTTCTCATGAAAGCTAAACCTTCTCTCTCTTGCCTATTGCAGTGATCTACATATGCTTCTCGTTCCCAATTTCTTTTGATTTGCTTTTAAAATTGTAATGATTTCATATTTTCTAGACTTTCCCATATTTCCTGCCGTTCTATATCTTCTATTCTGCATTTTACTAATTTACCTACATCGCTTGTATTCCTTTCCTATAATTGAAATTGAATTTAGAATTTAAGTAAAAAGACTTAAATATTATTAAGGGACGAGAAGACCCTATAGAGTTTAATATATCTCCCATTCCTATTCTTTCCATAATTCCGCCTTCCTCTGTCCACCAACTATTTGAGTTCTCTAATCTTTTTTGCTGTCTCATGCATAACTTCATAATTTTCCCTTCTTCTCTGGCCAAACACCTATACCAAAATTTTATTATAGTGATGAAATAAATGAAAGTAAAAGATGCCATCAAATTATTTAGTTCAGCAATTCAGACCTAGCAACCCAGGAAAACACCGAAAATGTCCTTCGATCAGGGTGGTCGGTTCCGGATGCTTCAACTCGGGATCTCACGAATGAGAATCTCACACATTGCCACGGCAACACCTTATTCGGTTCCTTGAAATTATTAAAAGTAGAAATTGATTTACACATCTTCAATATACAAAACTGTGTACCCACATGGGATAAAAATATAATTCATTATGAAGCAGTTTCATAATAAACCTTCTTAAATATATTTGATCCACTGTTATTAAACGTTATTGCAAACGTTTTGTCGTAGTATTCAAAGATTATATAATATTAAAAACAAAACACACTGAATTGAAGACATCCTTTAATCGGATCAACCTATGACATTAGAAAACTTTTAGTTTTGTTATGCTTAAAAATGCAGTCGTCTGAGTATGCTGTAGTTCTAGTTTATTCAAGAGCATTCATTATTCTTACCGTTAATTTAAAGTGTTTGGCTAAATTTGAACTTATTTCCGAACGTTAGTGGACTATCTAATATGTACAAAAGATATAGCGTTATAACGTCAATACTATAAAACATGATAGGTGATGACCATGTAAATGTTACATTTATCTATAAATTAGGTTTAGAGGAAATGAGGTCATTTTAATATTTGCATAATTTCCTGACTTATTTCTTATGCAAGAGTTTAAGTACTCCAAAGAAGCTTAACGCGCCTCTTTTTGCTTTGTTAATTTGAATCTACGACGCACACCAGATTAAGCCAACTACCGTAATTGTGATATAAGAGTAACTTCAGGGCTAAAATTACGTACCCGAGAAGTGTGGTGTGAATTGCGCGAGAGGTTAACTGCGGTACACTGTGGTGAAACCAATTCAAGACAGTGTTGAAATACTTGTTTCCTATAATCATCGCTGTTATACATCAATATCAATATATCAATGATTCCTCCAGGGTAATATCGTGGAATACCGACGCACAGATATGGAGTCGTTATGCAGGATGAGTCAGAAAACACCGATAACGCTCTATATTTTTCATAGGATGGCAAACGGATCATTTTCCAAGCAGAAATTCATATCCGGAAACGCACCGTTTGGATGCAGTGAACCATCAAAGTGTCCCTTCCACATGTCAATAAAACGAACAAACGGTATGCATCACAAAGTAATTTAACATTACATACGGTGTTCAAACTGGGTACCTCCTACGTCAATGTAGAGCCTACATCAGTGCCACTGAGCTTCACTGTGGTTGACCTGAAAGAATGGCAATCGCTCCATGTACTCGTGCAATGAGGTTCTCTTCTGACGCTAGAGGAGTAGCGTACACTATGATGTTCATACTACCCCCACATAAAATAGTCCAGTGGTATCAGATATGGTGATCGTGCCGGCCATCGAACTGGTCCTCCTCTACCAATCTATTGATTGGGTCATGTCACGTTGAGGTGATTCCGCAATTTCTCTCAAAGTGTACTGGTGCCACATTACCTGCCGAAAGTGTAGTGGGACGTCCTCCAATAATGCAGGCCAAGTATCTGTAAGAAATGCGAGGTACATCGGCCCTGTTAGTCTGTTTGGGAGTAGATGCGGGCCAATGATATGGTTAGCAGTTATTCCAGTCCATAGATTGATATTAAACAAATGCGCACGTGAATTTTCGTCCGCTCAAACATCCATTTAGGACACCAGTTCTCTAACTTTGACTTCTACAGCTCCAAACCGAACATTCCTGGACATGGGGTACTTCTTAAAAAATTATTAGTGTGCTGCTCTGTGCAAAATACTAAGCGTTGTCGGCATTTCTTTTTTATTCATCCTGTATATAACTCTCTTGCGGCCTTTCTCTCCTCGTCATTTAGTGAGATATCTGGTCGCCAATTCTTCCTCACTGACACAACGTGTGACTGTTACTGCTATGTCAGGTCCAATCAATCAGGTGCCTTTGTCCCTACAGTAAAGAGGGGAGTCACTTATCTGTGGAAGAACGCGTGTTTATTTCCAAAGCAATCCATTTTCATAGTTAAAAAATATCGTAAACGCGATCGTCAATAAATTTGCTCCTTAGGGTTTCATGTAGACAAGAAACATGCTAAAGACGATCACATTTAAGAAAAAATAAGTCAGATGAAACGGTGCTAATATATACTATGACCTGAAAATTTTTAAAAGAATTAGCTTAACAAAGAGGCGTATCTTCGTCTGCTACAAAAGATGTTATATGTTTATTTAAAACTTAAATCCTAATACCGTAAACAAGTGGGGCAGTGTCTATCAATATCCATGAAAAATTCATGGCATAATTCGTTCGAGAAAAATTATTTTCCTTGACCAACCAGTAGCCTAAGAGCGATCCGTTAAAATATCCTTGTCGCTCTCGGTCTCTGCTTTGATATGTTTACAACAGGATCGTTCTAGTTTGACTCGGGTTATAGGAATTCACATCCGGAAACATCTTTGATAGATACAAGAACTGGTGTGTGTTATCAAAATGCCGTCTGTAACAGCCATTTCTAATACAAACGTAATTAGTGTACTATGAAATATGCCAGGAATCTTTGAATGAGCGCGACAGTTGTTGGTGTGACAAGTTGCAATGCTTGTATTGCTGCTTGTGGAGGATATTTTCAACATTTTTTGTAATATGTGTTGGAATTTTAATTGTGTCATGACCTTAAAATGATTTAAATAAATAAAACCCATAGTAAAAATTTAAATGTTTAGATTAATTATTACAATTATGAATAGTTCTTGTTATGAGTTCCGATATGAAAGCTGTTTATAAATGTCTGGACTCTCATCTCTGAAATTCAGTGACATACTTACACAATTCTTCTGTATATCAACAACGGCATAGCCCACCTCGGTAGCGCAGAAGGTAGAATTTCTGTCTCACATTCAAGAAGTCCCAAGTTTGAATTTTGGTCACCAATAAAGTCATTCATCTTTGGAGGATGTAATTAAAAGCGACTACATGACCCACCTTCACACAAGACGAATAAAACAAATAAAGAAACTGGGGAGAAATGTTTTCCGACATACACTTTTGAGTCCATTAGCCGTCATCACTCGCAATGGTAACGCTTCTTCTTTCGCTTTTAACTAGAACTATCTGATGTAATGTAGTTCTACAATATCTGCCACTCTGGCAATGAAGACGTTTTTAACTTGCCTAGACTCACCTCTGGTAAATGCTAAAGTCTTTCCGATGTTTAAGTTTATAGATATAAGAAAAAAGTTGACATTTGCAGATACAGACTTTCCTGAATCAGATGGCATTAAGGTTTTTATTTACAGAGAATTTTAGTCTACATATAGGAAAAAATATTCTGGGGTTTTAGTACTTTAAAAGCACTTCATTGAAAAGCTCTAAAATGGCAGGTACCAGTGTACGGCTTTTTATAGCATAATTTGCTCTCCACATATAACGGTGTTGTTTGCGCATAATAAAAAATTTGAATAATAATTCATATGAGGCATATTTCAGATAATATTCAATGTCATAAGAATGACCAACCGTGTTTCAATAACATAACAGGCAGCATTTGTGGGTTTTTTGGTTTTGTGGCATGAAAATATGTAAAGCCAGCCACTGCTCGCAACTGGAATTCGTTTAGAATAAATAATTGTACGATAATTCATGCTTAGTTTCTCGATACTTGCGCTCTTAATGCATGCAGTACTATATTCAGATCCACTATGCATATATCGCTGGCAAATCTATGCTCATATTGATAATGGCAAACGTAAAATGAAAATATATACTGCCACCCAATTTATACTGTTATTTGTATGCTATTCTTGCAAGATATCATCTCTAGAGCAGTCACGTATTGCTTTTGTTTTTTAATCCTGCTTACACAGTCATCCAGTTAATTATTAGGCCTGTTTAAGTGCGATAACCGCCTCAAGCGACACTCGCTCATCCCTCTGAGCAAGATGCAACCGAGCTAAACGTCCTATTTGACACTGATAATAGAATAGATAATTATAGTTGAACTATTTATGTAGCAACTGGGTGAGATGGCTCCGCTCAAAGTGCGAGGATCACATGCGGGTTGTATATGGTTCTATTACGGTCGACCATCTACTTCAACTTTGGGGTGTGTCGGAAGGTGAATATTGAGGTCATCTTTTCCGTGTCTATCACACTTTCGGATGTTTTTCTTGGTTTTATAGTGCATACCGGCGACGGACACATGGTGAGGGTGCTTGCTCAAATGAAAGATTCCTCCCCATGGACATTAGAGGGCTGCTTGGTCGACGGGTTGTTCATCGACAGCTCTAGGCACTTGCAGCAGTGAAAATGGCTTCTGTCTCTGTGGTCTGCAACTTCTGTGGTTACCTCACTTCATTTTTCGTCTTGGTGGTGGCGTCCGCAATGGGTTTCTATAGTGCTAAGTGTGCGAAATGCCCTCCTTCAGAGTATAACATATAACCTATTTGTTTTAACCATACTGCAGCACAAGTGAAGCGCTTTCTAGTCCACAGATTGGGTGTTTAAAGCTAAGTGCGGAACTTTCCGTTGAAAACTAATACATTGATTTTGTGCATCCTCAGATGTTTCATATGATGTGGGTATTAAAAGTTTCCAGGGGGAAACATTACAACATTATTAATAGGAGGAACACATTTTTGTCACCAAAGGAGGTGTGGACTAATTAATTACTTATGCATTGTCAAGATCACAGCGGTGTAGAGCTCAAAATGGAACGTAGATTAACGCATATTATTATATTGGCTTACCTTTCTCTTTTTACCTTAAGCACTGCCAATAACGGGTTATGTGATAAATGACTGTATACAACGCTGATAACCTGTCAATATAAATTCTTAATGATGCTAGAGGGGTATGGTGTGAATGTACCTTTTTCAATAACCAGGCACATAGTTAAATAACAACATTTGACTTTGTGCTCAAAGCTCTAGCTACTTGAAATTAAATAAATATGCTGGCATAAGCACACATTTCACTAATGTATAGGCAATTAAATGATGTTCAGTATTCCCTTTAATTGGTTACAACACATACATTTGAATGACATACTTGCTCATTAAGTTTATTTTTTCACCATTATTTTTGGGATATATTGACATTCCTACAGTCTTTAAAACAGCTACCAGAACAAAGTTCGATTCGGTAAACACCGGAAACATTCGCAATATACGCTTTGATATTACTCTGGCTTCATTCAAAACTATGCGATGGATCGGGAGACGCTTCGCAGCTTGTCCGTATGCGTGGTAGCTGGCTGGTAAAATACATGCGTCCTGTAAGTGAACCAACATGAGTTCGAGTCCTTGATGTGCATGTTACTTTTTATTATTGTTACTTTAATAGTAATGCCTTATTTTTTTCTTGCAGAAGATAAACAATAATATTTTAAATACATTTATTTATAAAAATGCAAATAACACTTCCTTGTCGTTTTCAAAATAAATGTAGTGTTATTAGAAAATTGCCATAAAATTGGTCGTATAAACACTCAGGCTCATTCATCGTTTATGGATGGTGCTGGCATATAATGCGAAGTATCCTCTCGTGAAAATTCCACTAGGAATTTGGTGTTATCCATGTCCCTCAGAACGGGGACAGTAGTAGAAGCAGAGGGTTTACACACCCGATAGTAAGTTAATTTCCATTTTCATTATTTTACATGTAGGAATAACATATTTATTTAATTAAATATAAAAACAGAGTAAATTATTTCAGTTTTTAATGTCTGAGCAAAAATGCCATTAAATTAAGTAAACCTTAGCAAATTCAAGTTATATGACAATGTACGTAATACACAATTCATATTTATACAGTAAAAAATCAAAATGATATTTGGTATTCGAACCTTAGTAGTTCTAGCTCCTACATATTTGTCTATAACCGCTCTGTTATTAGTGCACGTTTAGTAACTGGGACTCAGTTATTAGAGGATGCAGTAGATCGAAGCTAAACAGACGCTACTGTGACACCATTGTAAACAGACCGTGTAAACAATATGGATTTAGAAAAAATATACGCTTTCAGAGTCCGCTAATTCATTTTTGTCCAACGCGTACAAAACAAGTCGCAAAAATGCTCATGTTAATGCAAGAGGAGAGTTGTGGCTAATTAAAGAGAATAGTGATCATGTCTCCGCTAATTTGGTCAGAATATTGCAGAATATTACTCTGTTATTGATCTACATTATAAAATTCCACCCAATGAATTCCATACCGAGCTTTCACAAATAAAGTGAATTACAAAGAACGGTTGTATAAGAATGTCCACGCGCATGTGTGTACGTCTGTGTATCTTGAACAGCAAGACCAAAAATGAAAGCTTTAGTACCTAGCTTGGTATTTGGTTCATCATCTTGAAACGGAAATGTTGGTGGTGCAGGGTAGAGCAATCAGGTACTCTCAGGGTATGCGTGGGTGTGTATGTGAGTAAAGATGGTTCTACTTACACTGGAATGCCCGTTTCAAACTAATTTAATGACTGCTTCTTTTTATCATCAAATCAAACTCGAAGTTGCCGGCCAAGATTATTAATATTTCACTGTTTAGAGTGACCGTATGTAGAATACTTAGTACGCGATAATGCTTAAATCGTTACATATGAACCGACAGATCTTTTCTCATCGCTTCTTGTCTGCCTTGCCCAAGACAGAACCTGATAACAACCTTAATCGGTCGCCAGCCGCGGACTATCCGTCCTCACTGTACACAGCTGCACGCGTGTGTGTCCCTTTCACTTCTTGGAGCCCTTTATTCACCCTAAACTCCTTTGTGACTATTTTGTCCATTGTGATTATTAGTCTCGGTCATGCCATTATTAAGGGTCCAAAGAATACCTTTTCAAACTTAGTCAAGTGATATCCCTTTAGAACCCTACTAAGAACACTGTTTCTTACGTTTCTTTTATTAAAATGACCAATCAACCCAATGAACCTGCCTGCACGTGTTGTAACAAAGATACACAATTTCTTTGTTTACTTATTGCATCCCTTAATTTCGGTGTCAACCTTCCTTGGATGTGGTACGATGATTTTAAAGAAAATGCTCCAAACTGTCATTGACAAGTAAAGGTTTTCGCTTTCCTAGTTATAAAAATTATCCCCAAATACCTTGATTAAAATGTCATGTGTTTAAGATATTTTCATTACAAATGAAAACGTCATCTGTAATTTTCTGCAAGTTTCTTGTAAAGTTCTTCTCAGTTTGAATGCCTTTGTATCATTAGCAGGCTTGAGAGATAGACAAAGTCATGGTACACCGAAGTGTATGCTTCGTTCTAACACACAGCTTATATCAAACGGCTTTTTCTGTTAGCTATTTCCAAAATATACTGCCTAATGATACCGAAATTAAGAATTGCAATGTATAAAGAATCATGATGTATGTCAAATGAATGTTTGTTCTTTGTTACAACACGTGCAAGGGCAGTCGAGCCGAATAGCATTTGGGGGAGAATAGTTGTTATAACAAAAGAAATGTAAGAAACAGTGTCCTTAGCAGATTTCTAAAGAGAAGCACTTGACTTGTTGAATGGGCTATTCTTCGGACGCTTAATAATGACATGACAAAATAGTCACAAAGGGAATCTTTGTGAAAAGAGTGCTTCAACCACGCGCAACTGTGGTCATTCATTCAGTCCGAGGCGTGCAGCCGATTAGGGCAGTCCTCTTCTTCTGTCTTGGTCGAGGACAGGCCAGAAATGATGTGAGAAGATATGTGTCGGTTTATACGTAACTAATTAAGTATTATCGTGTAATAACCACTCCGCCTTTAGTAAATCTAAACAGTGATATATTGCTAATCCTTGGTCGGCAACTTCAAGTTTGATGGTCTGATAGAAGAAGCAGTCATTAAACCAGTTTGAAACGGGCATTCCAGTGTAATTAAAACCGTCCTTCTCATACATATCCACGCATACCCTGTGAGAAACCTCATTGTTTTATCCTGAGCCACACATTATATTGCTTCAAACTGTCGCCCCGTTAAAGTGGAACTATAAGGTTAAATAATGGAAATTAATTATTCTTTCACACTTAACATGTCAAATCCCGGCTATGGCATTGAATTTTTCAGTCTGACTCAACGTTTCGTGGAACTATAAGTTCACCAATATATTAGTTTCACTAGTGATACTGAAATTAATGTGATGATAGTAGTAAGAGATTTTATTTGACGTCATTGGCAGACTTTTAACTAAAGCACAGAACCGTTGGTCGCGTCACGCCAACTCACTTTGCGTCTAGCTAGCAAAGAGAACGGACCGATATAGCGTTCCGTCTCTTAAATATATTCATAAACCTACTGTTTATAAAGATAGTTTTCATAAATGAATTATTATTTTATATGTGTTCGGTTTGAATTTGTAATATCAAGCTTTAAAGCAATAAAACTTGATTAAAAACTTAAATTCTGTGTCGTTTCTTAGCAACATCCACGCACGCTATGATGGTTACCTCTCATATTTCTGCCGAGCAGGCTTGGGATAAATAATGATGCTGATGAGATCTTCGAGATATATTATAGATATCGACGATGTCGGCTTCTGTTTCTGAAATCATTAAACGTTTTAAGAGTGTTAAGGCGCTATTCATTTGCTCTGGACATATAAAAGATATGTAATTTTAAGGCCATCACATAGAGACTCGCTTCTTAAGAATCTATTATGTACCATATCCTTCATACACCTCAGCGTAATGTGTAATGAGGTGTTATCTGAATTGATTTATGGAACCATAGGATCTGTAAGAAAAGTTTCTATAGAGTATAAAAAGCCATATGAATGCCACACATGAGATTTTTTTTCTACATGTATTCAACGCTCTTGTTTACTACCTACGGAAGCACAGGCGGTGGACTCTGATGCTGCAATAAATCAAATGTTAATTGGGAAGAAAGGCTTCCAGGTTGAAGTTTGAATGCCTCCCAAAAATTTTCCAGTTATGAAGACTGAGGAAAACCTCACTCAGAAAGGACAATTCCGATGGGATTTGTATACCGCTGACTTCGCATTCATTAATCTCCGGGTCGGCGAGAATATTTCTTAAATCTTTTGAAACTGCCATTACAATAGATTTTATAACCGAAGTTATTTTAAAGATCCAGTAAAGGGACGGTACAAGTCTTCCACATAATCCATAGGCGATGCCGATATTGTTGTTTTAAGCACCGATATTCGATGTTCACTTTATAGAAAGCTTTAAAGGGGATAGCTTATTCACTGAAGTATATCCTTATTATCTGTCTATAAAAGAATGCAACAAGTTTTGTTTTTCCTCGTCATGCTCAGAAATATCGGTGTGATGGGAAACTAGTACATTGCCGTTTCAGTAGAGATTCCATGAATTTTACTCGGTGCATGTAACATGCAAATTTGCTATATTATGTCACCACCGCACGAAAATGCTCTGCTATTATTACTACTGCCTATTTTAAAATAGTTACACACTTCATTCATGCCATATTCAGTAACACTGTTGTATGTTGATAAAGCAAAATATTTTTAGAAACTTGTTTGTAAGGTATATACTTTTATCATATGGTCGTGAACCTTAAGTTGACTTGCGAAACTATGGCAGATACAAGAAAAGAACAAATATTTCCTCGCTCTGTATTATATCAGGTCTTAAATAGTAATTTGTATCTGTTGGATTTAAAGATTTTTACCAAAGGTGTATAATATATAAAAGGCCGAGAGTGGTTCACCAAGTTACGCTATTGCAATATCGTAATTTAGTATGTTAGGTAAATGAGCTTCATTCACAACTACGTAACCGCTGCGCTTTACGCGAGTACCTCTTCTCTTTCTCCCATTGTTTTGCATTTTTCACTTGGACAAAATAAAAATAAAATGAAATCTGAATAGACCACCCCGGCACCTTGTAAAACTATACCGGGGCATATATTCAAATATTCTATTCATTTCCAAAGTATACATAATATACATGAATATATAATAGATATAATTTTTCCAGATTAATTACAAAAACAAAACTGAAAGAAAAAAACCAATAACAAAACAAAAATATCTAATATCTAAGAAGTTCTATTTACTCAGAAAAACTAAAATAATATTAAATTCTATACTGGTATCGAGCTAAAAATTTAGAACTGTAAAAGCAAACAGCTCAACTAAAATAAACAAATATAACTATTTCTAAACATTTCTACTTTAAAATCAAAAACAAGAGAAAAATATTTAACTATATCCTAACAAATTCTAACATGCATTAACCACCAAGATTTTACAAAACAACTTTACCGACTTACTTAATTACTAACTCAAAACAACAAAATAATATATGATTAAAAGAAAAACTATATCACTGGTATCCAGCGATACAACAACTGGAGATATTTCCCAGCTATTCTAACAGTTTTTTTTTTTTTACTTTTTGATTTTACATTTAAAATACTGGTAACAGCATTTTTTTCTTTTATGAATATTTATTCAAATAAGTTTATTTAAATAGTGTTAAATTTTAAACAGACAATTTATTAAATTATTAAATTTTTTATTAATATTTATATAATCATTCTTTTTTATTATATTTCCAAAATGAAACAAATTATTTTATTCATCTAATTTTTATATACCTTTTTATTGACATATAAAATGATATATTCCACTTATTACTATTTTATGCATTAATTAAAGAAAAAATTTTATTTGAATTATATGCCTTTACGTATATATTTATATATGAATATTAAACTTAAAATTATTCAATATTACAATTATTAAAACAAAAACCACAAATTCTTTCTGTATGTTACAAATTCTTTTTACCTAAATGTTATTCTAACCATTTAAATTTTTTCACTTTTCACAGAAAATTTTTAAATATTCACATTTTCTCACCAATCATATAGCTCTTTCAATATTAACTTTTTCACTTAATAACAATATCACTTTTAACACTCACAATATTGAACAATCACACATTTTTATACTGAACAATCCACTCAGCCTTATCCTGCTTCATCTCCGCTGACACTATTCCTAATCCATGCCGCCTAATTTGGTTGCCTGGCCACAGCTGCCTATTCTCTCCACTGTCATCTTGATCTTCCCTCCACCATTTTCCATCCTTCTGGCTGGTTGCATACGGCTAAACTTCCTTTGGCTGGATACGATTGTTCTATCCTCCACTTTGTCTTTCCTCTTATAATCTCATTCTATAATTTATATATGTCTCTCCTGCTCTTCTTCTTGATCTTATTCTTCGTCTCTTTGGCCATTCCTTACTTTCCGTTGAAATTACTTAAAATCTTCTTTTATTAAATTGAATATTTTGATTTCGTTCCTCCTATATTTCTTATCTTTGATCTTCATTTTCTTCTTCTTCAATAATATTCAATGGTTATTCTATATTATTATTTTGCCTTATAATTCTTTCTTGTATTATTTCAGATCTTCTGAAATTTTGCATCTCTAATTCCACAATAAATGGTCTTACTTCTATTCTCTCTAATTCCCAAGATTGTTTGCTTGTATAATTGGTCAAAACTTGCAACATTTTAATTAATTCTTCATCTCTGATAATATAATTTACATGATAACCTGCTAATGCCTGTCTTTCTTCTGATTCCAAAAATACATATTTCTCGCATTCAGAAACTCCATGCTCTGGATTATATGGATTATTACATAAATTACATATATTATTATCCGTTTTATTAATTTTTTTCCAATATGTTTTATATGGTCCGTGACCAGTTAATAATGTATTAATCCCTTCGTTGGTTGTATAAAATGTAATTTTAGTCTTCCTTTAATACTCTGAAATATTTCATAAACTCTTCTTCCTTCTGAAATATCATTCCATTCTTTTTGCCACTTATTCTTCAAGGTATCCTTTATCTTCCACATTTTATTAGTCCTTACGCCACTAATTTCACGAACCTTTTCCATATTTCCTTTCTTCAACTAAAATTTTGCTTCCCTTAAACGAATTATAGATCAATGGGCTAAATTGCTGCTTGCAACCAAAAGAGCCATTGTTGGTGTTGTATTTACTGCTCCTGTGAGACGTAATACAATTTTTCTCTGAGTTCTTCTGAGAAATCTTTTGATTACAACAAGTTCCATTTTTTTCTGCCCAGACCGCTGTCGCATAAGTCATGATTGATGCAAAAACGGTATTGTGATAAATTTGCATTGCTTGTAGTGAAATATTAAAATTCAATCTGGTTATCCTGGAAAATTTTAACATAATTCTTTATGAACTTTGTCTTTTATATTCCGTATGTTTCCTAAAATTCAATTTCTCATCCAACATTATTCCCAAATACTTTACTTCTCTTTTTCTTTGTATATTTTGATTATCTATTTTATAGTAGGATTCCTTTTTAAATTCACTTTGAAGATTAAATAATTGAACCTATTTGGAGCTATTTTTAATTTCATTCTTAAACACCAATATGATAGTTTAGTGGTGATCTCCTTGGTCTCGTTTTCTATTTCCAATCGACTTTTCCCATCCATCATAATAATTATATCATTTGCATAAGCTATTATAATTAATACATTATTATCATTTTCAAATTCTTTGAATAATGTTTCCGAATAAATATCCCAAAATAGAGGTCCCAAGATAGAACCCTGGGGGCATCCATTTGTGATTTTCTTCCTAATTTGATGATTTACGCCTTTTACATAAACTTCCCTGTTTGTACAATAATCTTTTAACAATCTATATATAGTGTTTAGATATTTCTTTTCTCTTAATCTATCAAAGAAAAATGGCCACCATAGATTATCGATAGCTCCCGACATATTCACTGATATTCCAATTACGTAATATTGTTGAGATTTAGAAATTGTTTGTTGTAGTTCTAATATTGCACCTTCTGTTTGTTATTTAAACCAATCATTTGTCTATATTCCATCATTATTTTACAGATTACTTGTTAAAATATCTTTCCTAAAGAATTCAATAAACATACTGGTCTAAAGGATATTGGTTGTGTTTTATCTTTATCCATTCCTTTACACATTATTATAACTTTTGCTTCTATCCATATTTTTGGGAATCTACCTCTGATTAAACAATCATTGAGCAGAACACGTAAAATTGGTATAATTTCCTCTTTTAAATTATATAATACTTCATGGATTATTCCATCAGGACCTGGTGCTTGTTTGGCCTTTAGATTATTACAAATTAATTTTAGTTCTGTGACATCAAAAGGGTAAATTGGATTTCCTCTGTATTCCAAAGCCATCTCTCTTCTTCTTTGTACATGTATATCATTTTCCAATTCATTATTGTCATCGGGCAATAAATTATTCAATAATAATTTCACTGATTCTTGCCAATTTTCTGTTATTTCCGCATTTCCTTTATTTGATGTAATTATAATTTCTGCATTTTAATTTTATCCATGATAATTTTATAAAGTTGTCCCCAAATATCCTGTTTTATATTCTTCTCTACAAAATTTTCCCAATATTTCCTTCTGGTTTCTTCTAATAATATTTGATACTTTTCTTTGGTTACCCTATGTTTTCTCAAATCTGCCTCTTTTTCTGTAGAGATGATGGACTTTTGATAAATTATTCTTAATTTTATAGCTTAGGATCTTGCATTTTGTAATTTATCTGTCCAAATTTTATCTTTGTTCTTGTTATTAAATTTCATCTTTGGAACTGCTTTATCCACAGCTATCTTTATTGCTTCAGTCAAGTTTATAGCGTCCAAATCAACCGATGCTCCCGTATATTGTATATTTTATAAATTCTTCCCTCATTAATTGCCAATTTTCCATCTTAAAATTATATCTTATATCCACATCCTTCTGATCTAATTTATCTTTATCTTTCAACAAATAATAAAAGTATATTAAAATATGATCACTCATTATTTGATTCTGCGTAACTATTAAATTTTTAATCTTTTTTTCAGCTTTCCATGATGCTAATGCAATATCTATATTCTCTTCGCCCCAGCTCTATTACTGAACGTTGGTGGATTATGATTTTGATTTATTATATATAAATTTAATTCAGATATTATTTCTTCCAACTTTTCGCCTCTTTCATCTGGTCTATTGCTAAACCACCACAAAGATTTAGCATTACAATCACACAAATGTATAATTTCATAATTTCTAAATTTATTAGGTAAATTTTACATTTTAATTATGAATGGTTCAATATCTAAACTATATTGAAAATGATAATTTACCAATATAAAGCTACCATGCCTATGTATAATTTCTACACAATTAACATGCATATCCATAAATTGTGCTATATTTACAGCTTGTATATCTTCATTTATTATAACTATTAGTGCCATAGACTTTTTATTATATAATATTTGTCTAGACCTTAAATGCATAAACGGAATATGCGAATTCACAACATATGGCTTTTGAATACATGTAATATCCAATTTTAGTTCTTCTGCAATTTTCCTTAACTCCCGCATAACCAATTTGCTAAGTTGCCCATTTACTTGCGCAATTTTCCCCCATGTTAAATTTCCAAATTTATTCCATTTATAACATTTCTTCTTAATTTAGCAAATTTTGTTTATTTTCATTTACTTCATTCGCCATATTATGATTAAACTTTTTTCGATTTTCTGTAATATCTCTTTGACTTAATTTTGTTGACTTATTATTATTGATATTTAAAGCAGTTATGCAACTTGATATAACATTTTCCGATTTATTATATTTCTTCTCAACTTTAATAGTATTTATTTTACAAAACATGGTTTTTGGTTTAAATACTTGATAATTTTGTACGCTATAACTTATATTTTCCGTTGTATTATCTTTAGCCTGCTTTACTGGTCTAGTTATCCCTGGATGTCTAATTTGTACATAGCAATAAGGCCAATTTGCAGCTGAATCAAACACAACCGGTCCATAGCATAACAGAAAATCATTATATAATTCTTCAAAATCTAAAATTTCTCCTGTTCCTTCAAAAGCTTTATTTAATAAATCTAAAAGTTGTTCCGCATTTGTTGGCAAATTTTTGTCTTTAATTCCATACGATCTATTGCATTAGGTACAGTAAATAATATTTTGTCTCCATTTACGTGCATCTTTCTTGTTATATATCTAAGCGCTGCTAGTAAAGCTTTTGGTTCTTCAATTTTACTATTATTTCAAATTCAACATAAATTGCTTTAACATTTGGTATTTCCATCTTATCTTGATGAATTAATGTTTGCCCTAAATTTCTATCTTCTGAATTTATTATTTGTTCTTCATTCACATCTTTTTCTTTCTTAAATTTTAAATTTTCTTTTTCTTCCATTTCACATACTATTTCATCACAGTTTATCAAATGCTTCTTCCTTACAAATGTCTCAATTTGTACATTTATAGACTTGTCGTTTTTCTTCTCTATTTTACAATCCAAAATATTCAAATTTGTTTGTATTGGTTCATAATGGACCATTACTTCCACTCTTATGATATTACTATTTTCTTCTTTACCACTATTATCCATAATTAATTCTTCATTCACGACTTTATTCATTTCATTATTTTTATAATTATCAATCCTTGATCTATATTCAATTGTCCGTTTGATATTTCTTCTTATTCGGCATAGTGAGTTCCTCTTTTTATTATTATTTGTTGATAAATTTTGGTTTATGGTATTATATTCCATAATCTATTCTCGATAACATTCTTTCCAACATCATATTATACGTTGGGCAATTTTTCTTTTCTCCACAACTCTTCTTTCTCTTTACATAAGGGATACAGATATTTTGTGCTGCTATTTGAGAATATTTTCTTTGATGGTCGCATTCGCCATAATTTCCACATATTATTTTATGCTCTCTGCAAAATTTTGCCACATGTCCGTAATTGTAACATTTGAGACATTTGATTACTGATATATAATTTTTAACTGACACAGCTTGAAAGCCGACATAAAGTTGGTCCATTTTAATCACCACTTTCCTGGATAAACTTCTACTGCATGATGAACAGCAGCTCTATTTCTTGGACCGGTTTTAAATTTTAACTCCTTATCGAAATCTTATTTTGATATATTGCCTTCAAAATTTTGCTGATAGACATTTTCTTTCAATTCCTTATCCGAATCCCTTGTTAAAACTATATACATTAACTGTGGTTTTCTTTTTTTCTAGGTTTTTCCATTTTCAAACCTTTCTCTAACAATTCCTTACAATGTATCACTTTTTCTGCATCTTCTTTGGTTTCAGTTTCAATTATCATATTTTTTCCTGCAGGTCTTAAATTACAAATTCTCATCTTATTCTTCCCCGAATTCAAATTCTTGGTTACTGTTTCTTGAAGTTCTTTAACATCCATATTGGAATTAGCAGAAATAAAAACGGTGTCTTTTATTTTCCACTATTCTTCTTACCTGTTGTTTGTTGTCTATTTGTTTGAGCAGGAACAGCTGCTACTTGTGCAAACGTCCTCGGCATTTCTTGAAATGACAACTTCGCTTCCCTCCAAATTATTGCTTCTGTTAATACTTTTTCTTTTTCCAATTTCATTCTAAAAAACTCTCTTCTCATTTCTCCAATTAGATAAAGTAATCTTTTCTTCAACAAATTGCCCATTCTGGAATCATTAGTCAGAATCGAGTGTGCTTCTTGGAACCAATCATTAAACTTCATCATTGTTAATTCGGTACAATCTTCAATTCCTTCTTTCACAATTTTCTCCTGACTTTTATTTGACTGCTCCATTTTTGTACCTTTTATTTCTTCTTTGCATTTTTCTTTAACTTATTTCTCTTCTTTATTATTATCATCTCTGTTCGATTCTACACTACTCCCATCTTTATTCTTCTTATCCTCCTTTTTCTTCTCCTTCTCTTCTTTTCTTCTTTCTTCTTTATTTTCCTTACTTATTTCTTTACTAACTTTATCTTCATTTCTCGGGGAAGTCTTTTGCACAGAACTTCTAATTATAAAATCTTCCATCCATTAATAACAACAGCTAAATGAAATAACTTATATAAACAATGTGGACTTCTAATTGCCGCGAGTGTACGCACTTCCTGTTTGCTCCACGTACCGTGAAGGTCAAGCGCAACACCGGCTGGCCGACCGCAAGTACACATGCACCAAGCTCATATGCTAATTACTATATTGCTATTAACTTCTGAACTACTTATTTCTACTTATTTAAACTTCATACTATAAATACTCACAGCTTACTATTTCTTTTATCTTCTTTTATATATATTTCACTATTCAAATAAACTTATTTTTACCACTTTTATGTTCAATTAAAGCAGTGCAGAAACGTAACCCGTCTGCAACGCTCCAAGGCTCTCCATAAAAAAAAAAAAAAAATCTTTCACTTCATCTCATCTTTCTCAACATCTTTTCACTTGGACAAAAATTTTATGGAATGTTGCATTTATTCACCCACTGGAAACACAGTGAACCTATATCAAGAACTACCAACACATGCGGCGCAACATGAAGTCTTAGTTTCTTTCATTCTTTTTGTAGCATATAAATTAATTTTCTTGCAATAATTCAAAACGAAAACATAAGGGTATCGAAATTTTATCTCAAAGTATTAGACGTATTTCAATTCCACTGACGGTATTATGTTGTCATTATTTTTTATTTTATTTCATGCCTTTTGTATTATACATTCCCAGACAACCGTCTTGATATAATTTAACATAACAAAGCGTTTACTACATTTATAGAAAATTCTGTGTTATTTATGGAAGGAAAATATTTTGAGCATCATTTTAAAGAGCTCTGTCAGGTAATATTTCCTTCCCTCGCTTTATTCCTTTCCTTCTCTCTGGAAAATATTCAACGTTAACGCACAAGAACGCTATAAAAAGCCTGATGAGTTACAAACACAGGCATTTATAAACCTACTATACCTTATTTTAATAGTTTCTCTATAAAATTATTCTTAAAAAACCGGCTTTGGTGCTTACTTGCTGTTAAATATTATAAAGTTTACTCAGAGGGGTTTCAGTACATATTCATAATTTTAAAACAGGGCGCTATACTAACTTTGTTTTATATATTCTTTTCATAACTTCAGAGAAATGAAAGAATGACAAATTGTACTTCAATCAATGTTTGAGGTTATGTTAGACAATTACTAATACCAAACTTTGGACAACCGATCCTTCTGGTAGTAGTTTGTTAGGGTCCTTGCTAGGGCTAAGTAGAATTATTCAAAGGGGGTTTGCGCAGAACAGCCACATCTAGGTTCCTTATGGATCAATGGAAACCCATCCTCGCTTAACAAGAAGAAAAGTCTTCCACGATCTATAAGGGGACAGAGCGTTTCTTCTAATAAGACTAATCATAAGGGTGGAATCTGAGATTCTCAAAGAAGGCATCCCGATTAGAGGCGAAGAAATTCTGAGAGAATTGATTATTTTAAGAATAGTTTATTAAGCAATATGCACACAAAGTTATATGTAATCATATACTATGAATGTTAGAGGAAAAAATGACCAGATTAAGTTTTACACTAAGCCAAAGGGGAGAGAAGAAACATGGGAAGAGCACTAAGAAGGTAGAACCAATGATTTCTAGAAGCCGATACAGACTGGAAAGTCTAAAACTTGTAGTTGATGACGATGATAATAATTAATATCAGAGACATTTTTAACGTAAAGAGAATGCATTAGCAAAGTTTACATTTGTCCTGTGGTAAGAACTTTATAATATATTTTCCAGTTATTTCAAATAAGAGAAAATTCAATTAGAATTATTAGGCGAGGCGGTCCGGCCTGTAGCGAATCACGTGGAGCTCTCCCTTGTGCTCAACACCTCACAATTAAGTATTGGTGGCGTGCGGAGATTAAGGATAGGGAGATGGAACCGGTTGGAGGTGAATTGTGATGTAGCTCTTGGGTGAGTACTCTCATCTGAGCTTCAGGGAGTGGGTGCGTCCTGACTGTAGAAATAATAGTGCTGCGCAGCTGAAATTATATATATATTGCATCCCTATATATTAACCTTTGCACTAATTCTCACTGGAACGATTGTTAAGTATTATACTTTTTCTTGGTGCATGGCGTGGAAGCAGATTTGTTAGACGACTCCGGATACGCGTCCGTCTCATGTAGATCACAGGACCGAAGTGTTCTTACAAGAAAAACCTACTTTCAGACATTACTTTGAATTTCCTCTACTATATGTATTTTTTGAAGTTTGAAGATTCACGTGAAAAGATATTAATTTTATATTGGCTGGTACCTATCCCCACTTACGATCAATGTTCAAGTTTTCCAGTTTTGTACCTAATATCAAAGTCGATTTCTCTTTTCCCCACTGCTATATAAATTATGCCAGCTCAGGTTTGCAAAGGTCCTGTAGTCTTTTGTTGCAATCACGATCGCGAATTCTAAAAAAGAACACTGTCGCAACAGGACGGTGCCTCGCACTGCCCTGGGCTAAGTCAAACAATAGGTAAATTTCCGGTCAAGTTTGAGGGTGGGAACCTGAGTGTCCAAGAATGTTCAGAGGCATTAGATTGAGTAAAACATTTATGTTAGATAAATATAGGTGTATTAGTTATATCTAAATATGATTCTTACTTATAGCTTGAATGTCCCTATAGGTTATTATTACTATTATTACCATTATTATTATCATTATTACATAGGACTGCATCAGTGCGAAGTTTAGTACTCGTCGCGTTTTCGCTTTATGTATGTATAATAGTACATAGTATAGTGGTACAAAATGATAAACAAGGGCTTATTTTTTATTTATAGCACATGTCATTTCATAGGAAACAAAATGTAAAATAGAGTACAACGATGCAGAAGCATTGCTTAAATATCGGATATAATATCTAATATGTTTGACCTTTTGCTAAACGACAGCAACTCATTTTACCGGAGCGTACTGGCGTCATAAATAAAATAATTGCTGACAGTATAAAGCTGTTAAAATGGGAAGGTATACGTTGGTATCTGACGTCAGATTTCATTTATTGTTTCGGATAAAAGTCGTAAGTGAAACATGTTATTGGGATGGAATACATGGAACTCAGTCTTTAAAGCTGACGGATCATCTGAAAAACTACTGATTACAGCGGCAAAATTTGTTGGCCAGTTTATACGGTCGGTTTTCTCTGTTTGCAACGTTTCCCTCTCATGAAGTTACACAAAACCGAGATCTGAGGTCACGGCCGGAATACACTCCAGCGGATAGCAGATAACGTGGATTATATTTGGTTAAGCTTGTATTATCAGGTTAGCAAGGCTGAGGCTGCATGTTTTAATGGTTGATAGCCCTACTCTGTATCATAGAGAAGTCTTCAGCACAAAACAAGTTAGCTACTTGATACGATATACATGCTAGACTATACAGTAGAATCCATTTAACAACTAGGACTAAAGGTGTACGGTCCAGATAGATTCCAGATAATGAAATGCAAATTTCAGAATGTTCTATCACCTTCATTTATGCACCTTGATAGCTATTTAATCTGAAAATGTATTTTAAAGACGAGATAGATCGACGAGATTGGTGAATACACCACACCATCTACAATGCTCTTAATTTGTTTATATATAATAAGCTGTCGGCAAATTGGCGCATCGTCTCTCCAGATCTTATGTTGCAGTCGTAAAATGTTAGAAAATCAGAAGACACGAATGTGATCACAATCTCGCATTGGGCACTCCTCCTTCTGGTGCTAAAGTTTATAACCATGTGCAGGTATCAATGAGCCTATTAAAATTGTATTCCCTGCCGGTGATATGACGTGTACATATTGAACGACGTTGACCAAGGTGTGATTTATATGTATTTGATGGTACCAGCTGTTTCCTCCGAGGCTCAGCAGCATCTGTAAAAGCCGGATCACAACGATGATTTCTTTCCAAATCCTCTTTAGATTTCTGTCTGACAAACGTTCTGATGAACCATTTCACTATATTGTACACTACTCATTGGCGAATTTATAGAGAACAATAATTGACTAGCTCATTTCATGTAACTCTGGAATACATTTACAACAATGGGTCAAAAAGTCAGGTTAACTTATGCTTGACGTCCCTTTATTATTATGTTTCTTTATTAAAATTACAAATTTAATGAATTAGTATAAAAAGATTATTACTTCACAGCTGCGATATTCCTCATTTGTATCAAGCTCTCAGTGAAACTTACATAAGAATTTAAGATATATTTTTGTGAAAGCGGTACAGATGTTACCTACCTAGGGAGCGATAGTATTTAGAGCGATGAATGATAACTTTAATAGCAAGTCCGTGAGCGTTTAAAACAACAAAGAAATGGTTAGTGCAGTTATTTACGTGATTAAGCAGCGGTTGGTTAATTATTTTATATTCACCTTCTTGTTTACTTACCACAATTAATCTAAATTTAATACTCTTTTATATAGTGCTTAAATTTAAAACACTGTTCTTGGCTTTTTTAAATATCTGTCCGTAAATATTTAATTTAAATTCATTTTATTTCGCTACTGTATACAACGTTAAAGGGAAATAATGCATATTGATATTAGTTTATTACAATGAACATTGAAATTGTAATACGCATGCAGGAAATAAGTAATTTCTTCACTAAACATTAATAAAACCGATAATATATTAAGCGTAATGCAGTAATCTAGTCGCCTTCATAAAACTACATGTACCCTACTTTTGAACAGTTACAGCCTTACCCTTAAAGTGTGAATTTTCTCATCATACCCTTGTAGAGATGTATCTTTTCCCCCCTAAAACATTTTATACAAAGACAAATAAGAAAGGCATTTTATGAACTTCCTCTAGAAGCTCATCTAGATTACTCTCTGTGTAAAGGTTGAAACAGATTTTTATCTTGTGAAGCAGGAAGAAAAAAGTAATATACCTACATATGTAGGATTTGGCGGAAATCCATAAGCTGTTATATATGTATCTTGTACCTTGCAGATGACATTTGAGGCTGTATTTTAGCTAGAAAATAATTTTGTAAACTATCTCCAATCATAAGGTCATATATATAAACTGTAAAATTGTAATACTACAATTCGCAAAATTGCAAATTTTATATGTAAGAATATTTCAGCCTATTTTAAGACGTTCCTGATTCCGAAGTTATGGCCACTTAAAACTGTCTTTAGAAGTTACGAGCCGAGATGTTTACAACATTTGGAAAGGAACCCCTTTGTATTTTGGCGAGGGGAAATGTCTATTTTCCAATTGTGAAGTGTTCAGCGAAAGTGACTAGCAGGAGTAGTATATAAATACGTCATGGTAAGGAAAGCTTCCGCTTCACGTGATTTAGGGAATCATGTGATGTAGCAGTGACACCAATAAAAATAATATAAAGTGACATCATGGCAACGCAACGCTTTCAAAAGAGGGAGAATAATATAGCTAATAGGGATAAAGGACATTGAACTTACATAGGCTCGTAGACGACATACTATATAACGTATGCTTGAGAGATAGTAAGGGAAGTCATTCTTCACTCATCAGGCAGTTATTGAGTAGTCATCCATCAGTCTCCGAGTAGTCGTCAGTCTTCGAGCAGTCTTAGCGCAAAAGTAATAATTGTGCTTCTCGAAAAGTTTGAGTGCCGCGGAGTAACTCCTACTTCAATTAAGTGATATAACGGAGAAAGAGAATAGTATTGTGCGTACCAAGTCCAGATGCTAAAATAAAAGAATAAGTTGTGTAATTTGAAATTCCGCGAATATTTCGGCAAACAGTAGATAAAATCGCCAGGAAAATTTTCCACATATGCGTGTGACTATTGAAGGTGAAAGGGAAAATGCAATTGAAGTACATTAGTGAGATTAGTGTTAGTTTTGTTACCTACTTCCACGTCCTTGACCTGATATCTAAATTCCTACTTACCACCATAAGCCAAGAACCTTGTCTCTCCCCTGAGAGAATTCTAGCTAGAATGAAAACCACAGAACGGACGTTAACCTACAGAGACAGAAATCAGGATCAGAACATACGCCGTGAATGGGCTTCGAACCTGAGACTTCAATCCAAGCCAGCCTGCAGATATCATCATCTAAAATAATCACAGCTAACTACGGAAGTGCACTGACCAGCCCATGCGCCTCACATTTTCAAAAGTCATTCATGCGTATATGAAGAAATTGTGCTAAATTGTCTAATTTTAACAGTTGCATTGATTTGTTCAAGTTACATTAACGCTGTTAGCTGGAACATCCATTTTAAGAGAAAACCTCAAACGTGTCACTCGTTTCATCTAGGATTGAAGGTGGAACCCACTGCATGAAAAGCAGGTATTCTCTTATCACTCTCAGCTGTGGACAACGCGGTTTAAACATTTTGGGGAACAAAGAGTTGCTTGTATGATTAATGCGGGCTGACAGAGCAGCTCGTGAAAATTGCAGGCTACTTTAACAAACTTCACGGCGTTAATGTTCTAGGCAACTAACGGTGCATACACTTGCCGTAAATTTGGAGAAGACGGAGAGCACAAAGTTCACGAAGGGCACCAACGGCAGTCTGTCCTCAGGAGAAGCAAACTTAATGGCGCTGCTTTCCCTTAAGAAAGATCTTCAAACATTTTTGCAAACATCGACGTCTAAATACATCTCTTTCCAAATTAATGCTCACAAATATATAATTCGCTTCCAAAGACTTTCTACGACTGTTATTCTTTTTCCTTGCCATATTCTGATCTATTTCAATATAGTATGCCTGAGAGTTCAGAAAACAGTAAATAAAACTTGAAGTGCTTATAACTTATACATTGTAGAACGAATTTGTACTCCTTGCAAACTTTGACGCACATAGATCTAATACTGCTAACATCTCCAGTAGGAAGGGATGAAGTAAAGGAACCACTATAGGCTATAGACCACAGTCACACAGGCAACAGAGGTGTGTGGAAGTCCCTAACAATTGCAGACTCCATGACCCTTCTCACTTTTGAAGCTCTCTAGAGAAATCAGTGGACAATCCATCGATCAAGCAGCCCTCTAATGTCCACAGGAAGTACTCATTCTTTTGACAATGCATCTATCCAACACTGATATACGCCATTGGAATTTAGAATGACATTTAAAGGATAAGAAGGAAATAAATTAAAGAGAAATTAAGTAAAGAAAATCGAGGTAGATGTCAAACTAACCCAGCATATGCTTACTCTCCAGGAAGAGCCTCGAAGTGGTTTTACAACAGGAATCAAATCCATAATCTCCCGTACCCGAGACTTACACATTACCGTGTAGCACTTCGGTTACCTTCATCTGTTCTCATCAAAATTCTTTTGAGGGTTTCCCAGTCTTTTCTAACAGGAAAATGCCGGAAATATAACTTAACCTTAGGTCTCGATTACCGAGCGGAATGTTTCAGGCGTTTAGTCTGTGGCCCACATTCGGGATGTCTGGGTTCGATACCCGTAGCCGACCTAAATGACCCATGGGCATTTTGAGAGGGGGTTCCCGGGTCGCCAGGCGAATGCTTGGTATGTAGATTACATCCATTAAAATTCATGTCCCTCCATTTCATCTCCATTATCATTTCACATCATCTTTAATCTGGTGGTGTGTTTCAGGTTAAAAGTGTCGGTGGGTGTCTTGGCACTGTCGTGACTCCTTGGGTCCGCCACTCACCTCATCCTTCCTCCCGGGGATGCCACTCTTGGGGCATAGGTACCTTGAATCACAGTTTTAGGTGCCGAATTCCCTCTGTCGTAATCCTAATCCTAACTTCTCGATTACTTTCTTTACAAATTTGCTTTCCCATTTCTCGTCATTGCATATTATTTTATGCGTCACCACTGTTACCGTTCATGATGCAGTATGTGGCATTGAAATTGTGTTTTTATTTATGGACGCTTTTACTGATATATTTTACAGCACCTTTATATTGTATTGAACACGAAAGATCCTTAATTTTCGAATCACAAATACCATTATCAGACTTAAGCTTCTTTTACATGCCGAAAAATGTGCAACGTGAACCACCGACGTTATTTTGCTTCCAAGGAAGCTATTCCATGGATTTTTACTCTCAAGGAAATCGATCGCTACCGAGTTAAAAGCGCCCGCCTCTGAAGCGAAGATGGTAGCATGTCTGCTTCACGTTCAAGAGGTCCTGAGTTCGAATCTCGGTCAGGTTGAGTTATAAAATGAAATGTGTAGTGTTTAACGCCCGCTTTTACCACATACGGCACCGCAGGCGGTGGCACTGATGATACATAATGTCACCCAATTAGCGGTAGGCATGAGGCCCACAGCTGTGAGTAAACCAGCCACGCCTCCCATTAGTCTCTGTCACTAACTGAGGGGTGGTTAGGGAAAAGTCGCTTGTCCCTAGGCGCTTCTCTCCCCTTCTTCTGCCCTCCGGAACTTTCGTGGGGGAAACCAGAGACTTCTAGAAGAACGGTGACATTCCTATAAAAAGGGTTTCAGAGAGACAGGCAGTCAGTGTTAGTCAGTGACGTGCGTGGAAAGGAGCGCCGTGTTAACAAACGAGACTGTGTACGTGCATAGGAGTTTACGTAGCCGCGAGTACAAGTGAAATTGTAACGGACGAACTGGTGAATTGTAATTGTGTGCAGCACGTAATACTGTGTAATTGGCAAGTGTTAAACTGTAAGTCGGTGGAAATAAAGAACATTTTTGAGTGGTGAAATTGGACTTTTCATTTCACGAACCCACAAAGTCACAATAAGATGAAGATGGAGCACCGGTGGAATGAGATGGCGGGGGAAACCGGAGGACCCGGAGAAAACCCGCCCTAGCGCCGTGTTGTCCACCACAAATCTCACTTTGCGGTCGCCTGGGATAGAACCCGGGCCGCCTTGGTGAGAGCCAAGCGGTCTAACCACTGAGCCACGGCGCGGCCCAGGTTGAGTTACCTGGATAAGGTTTTCCCCGGGGTTTTCCCTTATCCTTCAAGACGAATGTTGGGTAACTCTAAGCTCCATGGACCATGGACTCATTTGAGCATCATTTCACCCAATTCATTCACCATCCGATATGACTTGACGTTGGAGGACGTAAATTACAAAAAAAAAAAAAAAAAAAAAAAAAAAAAGGAAAAAGGAAAAAGGAAGCTATCAACCTATGAACTAGAGGCTATCCCTGGAGTATGCTGTATGTGGTAAGAGCGAACTTTGAACACCACTAATAAATCTCTCTTCGACTGAAGTATATAGGAAAGAGGGAATCAATTTACACAGGGTTTAAAGCACAATTGGTAGCAAATATTTCATAATCTGCATGTTCTATCATTCATAGTATTTATGAGTATGTATTAATGCATTAAGCTTTAAATAAATGTTACAATTGCACCTCTCGCGCACATTTGAAAAGCAGTTTAAATATGTGACAGCATAAAACCCATAGGAATATTTTATTACTGACATTTATTTCATTTTTCTGGAATAATAAGTGTAACTATTCTGGTCATCTAGTTATGCTCAATATAACCATAATAACTCGAATGATTACACTTTATTTTATAACTTTCGTTCCGTCATAGAACAGAAAAGAGTAGAAATCTCAGCTGTTTTTTTTCTGTTTTTATTTTTGCGAAGCACTGAGTCCTGCACCCTGGCGCTGTAAGCTTGGTATATGAAATACTCCCTAGCCAATCCAACGCATGACCTAAATTCCCAATGTAGGACCGCTGCGCATTCAGCAGCGTGATAAAATTGTGGAGCTGCGATAGGTATAGGTGCGAGTCTCATGAGTCAAGTTTCGGACTAGGAAAGGCGCAAATGTGGATATATAATTTCTTTGGATTGGTTGGTTGATCTCTCACCTCTGCATTCCGTCAATAGCGTGTGGCCGGTCGTCTGTAGGCTTAGGCTCTTCGGTTGTTGTAGCGGCATAGGATTTACTTAGTATTCTGAGGAAAAGCAATCATGCCGCAATTACTCCAACAGTAGATTGCGGACACAATGCACGTTTAGCATTTAATAACTCAACCGTTTTTGTAACCCCAAACTAACATTTTTATATCAAATTGTGAGATACTCTGCCACAAGAAATAATCCCCAGTGAAATTACTTGATTAACTACCGATTTTCCGATAATTGCTAATTTTGGTATTATTTATGTATATCCACTAGTCCGTAGTTACATGGACTTTTGTAGGTGTACCTAAGTTTCAGTATATAAGGATCACGCTTGTAAAATTCAAAATGACAGTGCCTTCTCTTCCAAATGTAGTTGTGCCAACTCATTGTGGTTTAGTAACAGTTTAAAATTAGGTTCATTTTTGTAGTCTCTATAGGTATTAAATTAAAGATAACCATGGTAAAATTTCTAAACAATGAAGTTTTCATGTAAATTATTTTAAAACATTGTCACGTGCTGCAGACACAGACGTATAAGTGTGTTTTAAATGTGATGCCGTAATGTTTAATATTTACTGAAAATGTTTGCTGTCTTCTATTGATGCAGAAATCATAGTTTTGAGTCAGTTTGGTAAATTAGAAATAGTTGTGGGAATGGCTATTGTTTACCGATTGCATTTCTATTAATCACTATGTGTGGCATAACAAATTTTTTATTATTTTAACTTTTTAATTTTTAATTTCATTTGGAGCTTGCCGCCGGCGAATTTAAGCTGGCTCGGAGGGTTCCGTCATTAAATAAAACTACTTTACGCGGTGATACAGTCATGACTTATATTTGCCAAGAAGTATTATTTTTTCTGAACTGGTTATTAATTGTATTTAATTTCTAGTGTGTGAAATATCTTATCTAATAGACGATATTTAACTGTTTTAACTTTGGTGCTTCGTAAACTTTCTTCAAATTGTTACTCTTCTCATAATTTTTACATGATTAATAAATAATGTAACATCGTCAGTAACTATACCTACAGGAAATGTATTTCACAGGCGTATGTATTCGTAACACAGCTAATGTATTCATAACTTATTCAAATTTTTTTCCCACTGTATTAAAATTGTTTCCAAGCTTAATTAATGTTATGTATACCGTTCTTTTTAATTTACGTCCTCCAAAGTTAAGTCATATTGGACGATGAATGAAATGGGTGAAATGATACTCAAATGAGTCCGGGCTCCAGGGAGTTTAGAGTTACCCGACATTCGTCTATCAGGATAAGGGAACACCCCGGAAAAACCTTATCCAGGTAACCCACCCTGACCGAGATTCGAACTCGGGATCTCTTGAACGTGAGATGTATACTGTCAAGGACCTACTTTCCTCATCATGGAATTATTTGCCTGTGGTGTTATTCGCTGGCTAGGAAAGTGTGTGGTGAAGAGCTGTAGTGATAGAGATAAAAAGCCTCAGATTTGTTATGTATTGAAGTCAAGATAATTCACTCTATTATTTCCGCTGTAAATGCATGTCTCGGGGTATCTGACGTCATATATGATGCCATATATTTCCTTATTACAACAATTTGTTAATTAAAATCAGTAGTATAGTAGCATAGCTGAATATGGGTTTTAGTGAACAAACGCTGGCTTCCTATTTTAGGCAGTTTCATTTCACAATGCGAGTACGAAACGGAAATAAAAATACAAAATAAATCATTTTAGAAGGCAGTAAATTCCCTAATTTTTATTCTTTTAACAAATGAAAATATGGGCGACATAAAGGAAACTAGACTGCCGGGAGCTATCACGATTTTGACTGTCCTTTCATGTTACTACATAGATCTTTAGGGCCTGTTCTGGGCTACAGTCAGCTTGACTAACAACGAAGACAGATACACACAATAATCATACAGCATGCTGTGATCGGACATGTTGGGTTCCGGCAAGTTTGCCCATCCGTGGTGAATGCCCTCGTTTGAACCTGTGATTTAAACATTTTCCTCGTTCTCTTCCCATTCCCAGTCAATTGTGCACTGGGCATTAAGTACAAGAGCTTCTCGCTTACTCGACAAGAGTAGAATCTGGTGCGGCGTCATTTTCCCAATACCTTGTGCTTCAGGGACTATACCGGAGATTTATTCTCCGAGTTTGTTCGCCGAAACGATGAGCTTGGGGACTGCGTTGAAACGTTTCATTTCGGATACTAAAACATTTCTTTTGAAGAGGTTCTATTTGGCAGTTTTAAAATTTTCAATCCGAATTGTGATACCACAATTATTGAGAGGAATATACAAACGGTTAAATAAAGGAGTGATAGTAAGATAAAGAAGTAAGTGAAATAAATGTCTTCAATATATAGCATAACTGTATAGTGTAATAAATGACTTAAAGGATTTTTCCGAAAACTGCTCATGTTAAGAAAATTCATTATTGACGGCCTTGCAGTGAACGCATTAACTATTGCAAACATTTAAAGAGACCCGCTGACCAAAATTCTCATGAGAAAAGGAAGTAAAGGTTTTTAAAATCTCGGTAAGGCTCAGATTATCTTACGTTTCATATGCAAATACGTGGGGAATTATGACTGAACCACATAATAATGAATGCTGGTAGCGCTAATGATGTAAAGGCGGTGGTTAAGAGAGGAGCCCATACCCTAAATCAGACTTACAATACTTATTTGAGTGTTTTTTCTTGGCTTTAGTATGTTATTTTTTCAGTAAGTATGGTGATAGATTTTCTAGAGTATCAACGTGCAAGGCCCATGCGGTGGAAATTCTTATTGATTAATTGCGTGCTTTATGTGTGGCTCTTTCATATATTGTCCCACAATTTACATTTTATTCATGATTATTATAGTGATATATTCTTTTTGAAAAAAAATATATTGTGACTTTGTGGGTTTGTGAAATAAAAAGTCCAATTACACCACTCAAAAATGTTCTTTTATTCCACCTTATTCCTATATCACAATTACATAGAATTTCGACAGTTCGTCTGTCCACGCACACTGGGCACTCCCTACACACCGCTCGCTACGACTCACTCAACTCAACTGCCGGTCGCCTCTCCTGTATTGATCGGCCGCCCGAAGTTTTCTCGAGAATTCCTTTTATGGAGGGGGAAAACATTCTCGATGCTTCGCCACCTTCGGGCGGCAGGAGGAGGGGGAAACGAAGACTCAGCTACCCCTGCGGTCTCCCCTCCCTCCACCGGCCTTCATTTATTGATCGGCATCGTAGGGTTTGCCGCTTGGGTAACAATATGCATATTATGTCATGTACCGCAAAGGGGTTAAAATTTAATGGAAGCTATTGGATTACGGCTTTGTCATTTTTTCACTTGTACGGAGTAAATCACTTGAATCTGGAGAAGTTTGAATTGTTAGTTCCATTCATAAAGAGCAGCTCTTCCTCAAATACGCAGCTGTTAATACTGTGAATGTTAGTTATACTGTACTAGTAAGCTTAGCGTCCAATTCATAGAATTGTAATAGTTCAGTCTTCACATGCAGAATGTCCAGTCACCAAAGTCTCTCCATGTCCACTATAACGTATCGATATCTTCCATGTCAATTATAGGTGAAGGGTTCATAACGTTGCGCAGAGTTAGAATGCGTTGTATGAATTTTTTGTAATAATTTTTATTTTTTATTCTATTGCAGCAATTCTTAAATTTGTAGAGTTAACCCCATGGGAGCAAATTGGTTGATGTCCTGTGTTATTTAGGGCTGATATATTTCGCATTCTAAAGGTTTCGGTTCAGAATCCATACGCTGCAAGATCTGATTTGAATCCTTTTATGCTCGACATAATATGGAACTGGTTATTTCAGTGCCATGGATCTCTTTACCACTCTTATGAATTCAATGTCAGTAACATACAGAAAATATATTCGACTATGCAGACTTCACCTCTTTCCAGCGGATGGCAGAGGATGGCGATTACAGAATTAAGATATGCTCTCTGGGACAAATTGAGATATTTGCAGTCGTCCAGTTTAAAAGTAGGCAAAATTCTTATCTAGAAAGAGAAAACAGGGAGCCAGGCACATTTTAATTGTACATATATACTAAATAGCGCGTTACAATTTTGCGACTATATATTTGCACCTTTAACTGAATAGTGACATTATATAAGATAAAGCCTCATAAAGCTAGAAAAACATCTGAAATAGTACGTTTGTTGTAAATAGATTGTCTGTGGTTAGGTAGGTATATCTAGTGACACAAGTTAAAATGTTGGCTTCCCTTATAACCAGCATCAACTATATTTGCTATTTGGAAACCTGAATAAGGCGTTATTTATTTAAATATTTATTTGAATATATATATTTATTTATTTAAATATTAATTTCTTCATTCATTCATTCATTCCTTTATATTTATTTATTCATTTATCTATTCCTTTATTTATTTATTTATTTATTTATTTATTTATTTATTCATTCATTTATTTATTTATTTATTTATTCATTCATTCATTCATTCATTCGTTCGTTCATTCATTCATTCATTCATTCATTGATTGATTTATTTATTTATTTATTTATTTATTTATTTATTTATTTATTTATTTATTTATTTATTTATTTATTTATTTATTTATTTATTTATTTATTTATTTATTTATTTATTTATTTATTTATTTATTTATTTATTTATTTATTTATTTATTTATTTATTTATTTATTTATTTATTTATTTATTTATTTATTTATTTATTTATTTATTTATTTATTTATTTATTTATTTATTTATTTATTTATTTATTTATTTATTTATTTATTTATTTATTTATTTATTTATTTATTTATTTATTTATTTATTTATTTATTTATTTATTTATTTATTTATTTATTTATTTATTTATTTATTTATTTATTTATTTATTTATTTATTTATTTATTTATTTATTTATTTATTTATTTATTTATTTATTTATTTATTTATTTATTTATTTATTTATTTATTTATTTATTTATTTATTTATTTATTTATTTATTTATTTATTTATTTATTTATTTATTTATTTATTTATTTATTTATTTATTTATTTATTTATTTATTTATTTATTTATTTATTTATTTATTTATTTATTTATTTATTTATTTATTTATTTATTTATTTATTTATTTATTTATTTATTATATACCCATCTACTGGTATGCTCTTTGCTTTTACCTCCATTCTGCTTGTGTAAGAAAACATTTAAACCACTACCATTTCAGGAGTAAACTTTACAAAATGAATTGCAAAAATAAAGAAATACATTTAGTGAAAATAACCACCTTGTGTAATCTTCCATTTGAATTGAATCTTTATTTGTTTGGAAAGTATATTAAGCAATTCATCCATAGTATGTGAAGAGTGCGTTGACTCCTTAATTTTTATTGAATATTTTATGTTGATTAGGTTTGCCCAATAGCTTTAGGTAACACTGGAGATCAGTATTGTCACCCAATTATCGGGAAGCACCACAAACAACAGCTGAGGAGGGACCGGAGGCCACGCCACACCCAATCATTTGTCTCCTCTCACTAACTGAAGGGATGGTTAGGAGAGGGATGGCGGGCCCCTGAGCCGTCTCTTTACCCTTCTCCTAGGTTCTGGAAATTACGGGACATTCAATCTAATCGAGAACCTTCCAGATCGGCAAGCGGACCCTATATAAGCAACACGTCGTGCAAGAGGAGGGAGTCAGACAGTTAGTCAGAGTTCTTGGCAATCAGCGTAAGAGTTCAGTGCTAGTGTAAGGACGAGAAGACTGTGTATGTGCATCGGAGTTTACGTAATCGCGAGTGCAAGTGTAACTTTAACGGACGAACTGGTGAATTGTAATTGTGTGCAGTACGTAATTCTGTGTAATTGGCAAGTGTTAAACTGTAAGTCGGTGGAAATAAAGAACATTGTTGAGTTTGTGTAATTGGACTTTTCATTTCACGAAGCCACAAAGTCACAGTATAGAGTTTTATGCTAATGGCGACGTCTTGTCGCTCACCTCACCTCCTTCTTTTTTGTTTTTGAAGTACTAGCCCTTTACTAATTCAGGTATTTGAGCATTAGAGAGATTTACTTTTGAATCCCATTCATTTACATATCTTGGCTAACAGTAGGTAGAGGTAAAACTACCTTCTTCTCTTTCACATCACGCTGGGCATTGCTGATTTTACGCTTTTGCTAGACTGTGCAAATCACCTGAATGCTTTGTTCAATATACAGTGACCCGCACAAATAAATAAAATAAAAGAATAAAAATGTTCATTAAATAATATTTGGTGAAACTCTCTAAAGGAGAGGAAGGCTCAATACCTATCCCATGAAGCACTTTTGGATAAGCGCATCACGTTAAGCATATATTTTTGTTCTGGGCGCCGGGGTAGCGCGGTGGTTTCGTTCGCGGCTCCCGTTCTAAGGGTCCCGAGTTCGATTCCCGGCTCTGGGGTTGGCGATTTTAAGTCGGCCCTATCCACGCCTTCACCTCTGTCTAGCACACGTGAAGTATCCCCTATGCCCAACGTGGTTCGGAGTCCACGGTAAAAACTGTAGGTCCTCTCACCTCACCGCCATCTTCACTATCACCCTATCATCGTAGGTAATGGACACCGCCCTCTGGGTGCCTCCGCATGAGAAATGGGTCCGGTCATCACTTGGTGGGGTGAGGTTACCCCGAAGGCCAAGGTTGCCATGTGGGGAGTGTTAGTAACTAACTATTTTTGTTCTTTCCACTTTGTTTCTTTATTTACATATTTATGCAAGCATATTAATATTCCACACTGTAGTAACTAGTTATGTTAGTATATCTGTGATCTTCAGGCACTGGAGATATTAAGCAGTTGGCTTCAAGATATTTGCACTCACATCAAGGACTGCAAAGTAGCAGAGGCCAAGTAAAACTGAAAGTCAGGTAAAACTGGTCCACGTTCTCTTGGTTTGTGGTTTGTTTTCTTAAAACTCTCTCTGTAGTCCAGAGACAGCTCCGTCATAGTTTTTCCATTGTGGCTATAAGCTTAGAAACCCCTATATCTGGTGATCAGTAATATTCCACCCCCAATCTTCTGGACCAATTAGGAATCACCGAGACGGATTCTCACTGAATGACTGCACAGAGGTTTTAATAAGGCGTGCACTTCCAATCAACTGAAGAAAATGTGGCGTACTGGTGAATGTTGGTATTGACTCATGTGGCTACGTCGTAATGTAGTACAATTAATATTTCTTGATGTTCAATAGATGTGATTCAGTGCAGAGAATACTTCACACGTGCTTTACTCCCGTGATTTGGGATAACCAATATTTTATTAGGGTTTGTTCGTGTTCTTATGTGCAAAACCTTGCTTCTGTATAATTTTCAGATGATTTTAGATTTAGGTGATTATTTTGTTCTGAATGTACGTGTCCAAGAAGTAGACCATAACAAAAGTGTTAGAAATTTGACTTAGAGTTCAACCTAAAAATGTTCTAGAAAATACCAGGTGAGTAATTTGTACATTCATGTTGGTATCTATACAACCTGCAGATCGGCTCTCTTGTCAAAATAAACATATATTTCTCAATTGGGGTGCCTGTAACTTGTTTGTCCTTTCTTCTGTCTAGAATATATTTGCTATTTATTGATGCACCACTTATAAGATACAACAGAGAATTGGAAAATAAATATGTTGGCGTTTGTGCTTAAGTTGCATGATACAGGAACTTTACGGATTCACGAAGCTCAGATCGTTAAGACACTTAATCTTTAACGGGAGATATGAGGTTTAATTCCAATAGGATCGGTCACCCTGAATAAAGTTTATTGCAGCTTCTCCTCAATTCTCCTAAGTGTAAATGTGTGGTAGGTGCTCGGAACGTTTCTTTCCTAAATTAACATTTCACTTCATTGCATGCGCCATCATTGTCCACTCCATTGATGATGTATGGAGTAAAAGCGGCTATTAAATGTTAGTAAAATGATTTCGTTGTACAACAGTTCGGGAACAGAGCATTGTGGTTCAGCGAGTTGGCACTCTCTAACTCCTATCTGGCCTCAATGATTGCTCATTCATACGTTGCTACATTTTTGTCTGTTTGCTCTTTTTAATCCTGTTAGCACTTGGGCAGAAGAGTTTCATCCATATTACAATCACATAGTTATCAATGTAGTGCATTGTATTTCGAATTGTACGGACTTTAGTTTATTTAATGTAATTGAAGTGCATCCTGAATAGGTAATAAAATTTATTTTAATTCCATCAGACCTAAATGAATATCTAAACCAGTATAAAACATAAAGTTAAAATTAGAAAGCTGGATATCCCATTTAGTACGTATCATTATCTATCAACTGACCTTCTATGGCATAGGAAAACGTTGACTAATATCTTATTTAAGTTACAAAAGTGATGAGCAGTTGAAAGCTAGCAAATTTCGTTGCGGAAAGGAAGTATAATAATATGAGAATATTTCATATAAACCAAATAGTAATTCATATGGTGCGCCCAATGAAGCACAGAGCCACGGTGTATATAGCAAGTTGCGACAGCATATGTTCGTATCCCAATTGATCAGGAGACTCGGGTTCGAAACCTGGAGTGAGAAGTCTTTTTTTATTTTTTTATTTAACATAATTGTCACGCTTTACCACCAAAATGGCTACAAAGTTTTATCAGGTATCTACAAACTGTACATTATTCTCAGATGTGGTAAATACAATTTCGAAAGCAAAGAAAATTAACGGACAATGCCTTAATTCATTCCCATTTGGATTACATAGACATCTTATGGGTAGTTCTGATAAATATTACATTCATGACTTCGAAACCTCGAGTTGGTAATGCTTTTTTTATTATTAACTTTCTTAATATCAATTAGCCTCCTTATGAATCAAGAATTAATTGCCTATCTGGAAAATATTCGTAAGGGCATTACAGATTAATATGAATTTAAAACATGAGATTTTGCTATATGAAGTAATTGTATATAGATAAAGATGATATTTAAACCATTTTAAGTTAGAAAAGAGATGAGGAGTGGAAAGCTAGCAAATTTCGTTGCGGAAAGGAATTATAATAATATCAAAATATTTCATATAAACCAAATAGCAATTCAAACGGTGCGGCCAATGAAGCAGAGAGCCAAGGTGTATATAGCAAATTGCGACATTAAAGATTTGTATCCTGTTTGGTGTAATCGGTAGCACAACTGACTGTTGGTCAGGAGGCCCGGGTTCGAAACCTGGAGCAGGAAATCTTTTTTTTATTTGCTTTTATTTAGCACAATTCTCACGCTTTACCACCAAAATGGCTAAAAAGTTTTATCAGGTATCTACAAATTGTACATTATTCTATGATGTAGTAAATACAATTTCGAAAGCAAAGAAAATTAACGGACAATGCCTTAATTCATTCCCATTTGGATTACTTAGACATCTTATGGGTAGTTCTGATAAATATTACATTCATGAGTTCGACGTACTTCTATCCTTTAGAACAAACACAAAAAACTCTCTACCATGTAAGTAACATTTTACCATGACAAGTAAGCATAGAGTTGTCCTTGATAATATATCTGGACAAACTAAAAATTTATTTTCTAAAGTCTAACCTAATATTTGAAAGATCCTCACACATATATAACCGAAACCTGGAGTGGGAAATGTTTTTTTTACTAACTTTCTTAATATCAATTAGCCTCCTTATGAATCAAGAATTAATTGCCTATTTGGCAAATATTCGTAAGGGCGTTACAGATTAATATGAATTTAAAACAGGAGATTTTGCTATATTACGTAAGTGTATATAGATAAAGATGATATTTAAACCATTTTAAGTGACAAAAGAGATGAGCAGTTGAAGGCTAGAAAATTTTGTAGCGGAAAGGAAGTATAATAATATAAGAATGTCATATAAACGGAATAGCAATCCAAACGGTGTGACCAACAAAGCAGAGAGTGAGCGTTTGTATCCTGCTTGGTGTAATCGGTAGCATGACTGACTGGTGGTCAGGAGACCCGGGTTCGAACCCTGGAGCGGGAAATCTTTATTTTATTTCTTGTTATTTAACACAATTCTCACGCTTTACCACCAAAATGGCTAAAAAGTTTTATCAAGTATCTACAAATTGTACATTATTCTGTGATGTAGTAAATACAATTTCGAAAGCAAAGAAAATTAACGGACAATGTTAACATAAACGTAAGGTAATGTGATCGGATGGGGACTTCGGTATGTAAGCCCCTCTCACCTTTTAATTATGCATGTAAAAAGTAAGATTCTTTCTGTGTTAGCTGTAATTCACAGGTTGAAATTCAAAGGATAAAGTGTGAACCATTTACGAAGTACCTGTACAGATGAATATGAAATTAAAACAGGAGACTTTGCTATATCACGTAATAGTATATAGGTAATCATGATATTTAAACCATTTCAAGTGACAAAAGAGATGAGCAGGTAGTTGAAAGTTAGCAAAGTTCGTTTTGGAAAGGAATAGTGATAATAAAATGTGAATATTTCATATAAACGAAATAACAATTTAAACGTTACGCCCAATAAAGCAGTGAGTCACGGGGTATATGGCAAGTTGCGACAATTTGTGTTTATATCCTGCTTGGTGTAATCGGTAGCATGACTGACTGTTGGTGAGGAGACCCGGGTTCGAAACCTGTAGCAGGAAATCTTTTTTTTTATTTCTTGTTATTTAACACAATTCTCACGCTTTACCACCGAAATGGCTATAAAGTTTTATCAGGTATCTACAAATTGTACATTATTCTGTGATGTAGTAAATACAATTTCGAAAGCAAAGAAAATTAACGGACAATGTTAACATAAACGTAAGGTAATGTGATCGGATGGGGACTTCGGCATGTAAGCCCATCTCACCTTTTAATTATGCATGTAAGAAGTAAGATTCTTTCTGTGTTAGCTGTAATTCACAGGTTGAAATTCAAAGGATTCAGTGGAAACAATTTACGAAGTACCTACCATGCCTTAATTCATTCCCATTTGAATTACTTAGACATCTTATGGGGTAGTTGTGTTAAATATTTCATTCATGACCTCGACATACTTCTTCCCTTTAGAACAAACACAAAAAACTCTACCATGTAAGTAACATTTTACCATTACAAGTAAGCATAGAATTGTCCATGTTAATATATCTGGACAAACTAAAAAATAACTTTCTAAAGTCTAACCTAACATTTGAAAGCTCCTCACAAATATATAACCGAAACCTGGAGTGGGAAATTTTTCTTATTAACTATCTTAATATTAATTAGTCTCCTTATGATTCAAGAATCATTTGGAAAATGATTTGGAAAAATTTGGAAAATATTCGTAAGGTCTGTACAGATTAATATGAAGTTAAAACAGGAGATTTTGTTATATCACGTAATTGTATATAGATAATGATGATATTTAAACCATCTTAGGTAACTCACTTTCTCAATGATTCTCAAACTGCATATCTCTTTTATCATAAATTCACGCCATGGAAGTATACGCAACGATTATATTGAAATTGAAGCATATTTGAAAGCACATTGGGTAGAGGGATGTAATAAAGCTAATAGCTTGTTTTCTTGTCGCGCATAACTGATTTTTCCCTTAATTTTATAGGTAGAAATATGGTGATTGTTAAGAATTAACTAGAAGCTTAATTTTAAAGCTTTGGTCCCGAACTAAAATATGTAATTGCAAAATGGTCTTTAAAGCTATACCTATGGTATGGGTAAACAGTATAATCCAGCAGTGAAGCAAACTAAGTGCACTGTTCATTCAAGTTTGTTAGACATAACAAAGGGGAGCTCTAGGCTGTATATTTCTATCTATTAATGTTTTTTGTCTGTGTCAGAGTATGGAAAAGATGTCTCTAGGTATTTTATTATAATTATACTATATCTCTAATCCAATGGTTTTTGGTCAATGTGAGAGTATAATAAAAGTGCCTTTAGAGGTTATAGGGTCAAATTTATCTCTATCTTTTGATGGTTTTCGTCAATATGAGGGCATAACAAATGTGTCTGGACACCTTGGCATGCACTGCATCTGTACCACTCAATGGTTTGGGGTACAGTGAGAATATAAAAAAGGTGTCTAGACCTTTTATATACAATATATATATGGTCACTGTGAGAGTCTTAACAAAACTGTCTCCTTCATAGGAGAGGTACATTTCGTGCAGAGAGAGAAATTACAACACACGTACATGCAATATGAGACAAAAGCTTTCTGAAACTTGGCTCATTAGTCCCAACATCACGTGCGGCATCTTAGGCAGTAAAAAGTAATTTCATCTGCATCTTTGCAAGATTATAATGCTTTTAGGGCTTTACAATTCCGTAGAGACATTTCTGGCCTTCACGCAATTAATGCGGTAGTGGTATCTTCTGGCGACAGAATCACTGTGCAAAAATACTTGATCAACACATAGCGTGTTGTACTTGTCTACTCAATATAAAGTGTTAGGTATTATATAGGTAATTAGTACATTATAATATATACTTTGTGAAGAATGTGAAATGGATGTGCCATCTGGTCTCCTTCCTTGAACTAAAGACCAGTTAAACCGATTGCACATTCATTATGCTAAGGCGGAAAACGCTGCATGAAAGTAAGTTCAAATGAGTTGGGATTATAATTAACAATAGAGTTGGTAACTTGTTTTATATATTCTGGAATTATTAGCTGTATGTTAACTAACTTTTCAGAATCAAGACATCTAGCGTTCACATTTGTATTTTACACGTTTATGAATTGACTCGATCTAAATTAGTTTATTTCAAGAGAGATTATCAAGCATTTAAATTCCAAATTGAAAGATCAATCAGACAATGGTAAATAAACATCGCAAAACGGGAAATGTACATGGGGAAGCACCTAAAGGGTGCTAATGTATCTAAAGACATTATATATATTTCAATTACTGAAAAATTATCTAAATACCAAATGGACAGCTTTCACAGTTAACTCAAACATAGAAGGTACACAGTTAGTGAAGTTACAATTATAACGTACTTATTTTCATTTATTTTTTCTTAATTTACGTCTTCCAACGTTAAGTAATACCTGACGATGGATGAAATGGAAAAATTAATGCTCAAATGAGCCCAGGGTTAATGTTACTCAGAGCTACTCGACATTCATCTTTCAGGACAAGTGAAAATCTCGAAAAAGAAACCTTATACAGATAACCCACTCTGGTCGACATTAGAACTCAGGACCTCGGGTTCTCCAAAGTTGGGTCATATCTGACGATGAATGAAATGGAAGTATTAATGCTCAAATGACCCCAGGGTTTATGTTGCTTAGAGCTACTCGACAGTCACCTTTCAGGACAAGAGAAAATCCCGAAAAAAACCTTATACAGATAACTCACTCTGGCCGACATTAGAACTCGGAACCTCTTGGACGCTAGGCAGACGCACTGCCATATGGCTACAGAGGTGGGCACATAACAAATTTCTGCAGCTTAGGAACTTAACTATATTATTTATATACTAAGATACTTACAGAAAAGCTGAAAATTTGACTTATCAATACTTTCATCATTGTGCAGTAAAGCAATTCTGTCAGCTTTCCTACCTCTTTTTGAAATACTTCTATACACAAATTTTTCAGTTTCTGCAAAGCATGTTTTGACACGTCCACCTGGTGATTATTTTTATTTATTTATTTATTCAGTCTTTCTTTAATTAATTTATTTATTAATAATTAATTAATTAATTTATTTATTTATTTATCTATTTATTTTTAATTTAGCTTTTCCTATACTAACTTTCCGCACCTTCCTGTTGTTTTCCTGGCTTTTTTTATTTTCATGAATTGACACACATTCATATACACAAACAACCATTCTAGAGGCGGTACTCGAAGCCTAATCTTCTGCATTTCAAAACAGTAAAGTTAGGCCATGGGGACAGCCATTCCGTAACACTTCAGCATATTCATGCTTTAAGTTATGTGCTAGATAATAGGTATCTATTGGCAACGCCAAGAATCGATTCTGGTTGTTTTCATATGATAAGCGAGCGTTCATTGTGTCATTTAGGCTACGTCAACAACAGAGCGAACTGTCGCCCCTTGAGGACTTTATATGTCACGCAGTCAAGGCAGAGAAGTTGCCTAAACTGTAGGTTGGAATATTATTTTTTATTGTACAAGAGGCAGTCAAACGAATGTGGGTCACACTAGAAACCTGAATGCTCCAAACTTGTGTTTGCCGATCCGCGCTTAATAGTCAACATAGTAATAAATTCATGATTTCCTCACAAATGGATATCTGGAATCTAGGGACACTATCCGCTTTTAAGGTTCTCTCAAAGTGAGAAAATGCACAGCTGTTTCCAGGAATTATTTAAACAGCACCAGAGGTGAACCCAGTTTACAAGGAACTGGGGAATATGTTGTGATACTTTTATGAGTGTTATTCTGTTTAAATGTCAAACAATAAATGTAATCAATAGTTGTCCAGTGTCTACTACGGCCACTCAAAAAGGGGTCCTGTATTTGAAGGAGAGGAAGATTTACTTTAAGGTTCCATCACTCTTCTGTTAACATAGCTCCTGTTTCCTCAGCTCAAAGTTCGATTTTAAGGTGAACCGCTTCATGTTACCTTAATCGTAAAATACCCTTCATAAGAAAAAGAACATAGAATCAATTTTCTGAAATCGCCTACACTTTCATTTAGGTTAGCCAGCACACGAGGTTAGGAGCCAATTAAGTCCATGTCATACAGATAATTCGACAATTCTACCTATACATTCATTAGCTAGAAAGGGTGTTAATTTTAAGCATAGTCCGCATGCATGTTGGACAGCAGTTACCTTAGAGCTTAGAGAGTGATACAGGCAAGAGAATTTCCTAACTTCTGGCATCGACATTTTGCAGATACTTAACCTACTGGAGAAGAGATAAATGGTAAGGGCCACATGGGGCTCTGCAACAAAGAGAGATTCACAGCAATGTAGGTGACAGATCCCCAACATTTCCAGTGAGCAAAAGGACCTCCCGCTTCGTACCTAACGCACTCAGACTGGGAAGAGCTCTACAAGCATGCATCGGGAAGAATCAGTGCTGTTCTAAGAGAGGTCACGTAGCTCAAAGTGCTCACAACAGCCACAAACTTCCGTAAAATAATTTACACCAAGTGTTTCCGGTCTGACACGTAGCGGGTATCAAGGTGGATAACAACATAATCTATTGACTGTGATACCTCGTGCAGTTATCCATTGTTTATACTATAGGACAGCTTGTGACTGTGTTAGTCATGGCTTGAATGGCGTCACATACATGCTCCCTTATTAAATTTATATGAAAATTATCTAGGTAGTTGCGACAGAGTACCCAAAACACACACAAATATCTCAAAGTGTTCCTGGAATTAAACGTGTTCAGTTATCACAGACGTTACTATGCTCGTAGATACAATACTGAAAATTATAATGTTGATGAAATTCGTAGAACTGACCAAAGTTACAGAGAGGATATTGTAATTGTTTTATATATTGTAATTATTGAATTATATTTGCTAACTTCTGTCGGATCAATACTTTACGTTTATACCTGTTTGCTTAATAATAACGTGAAGTGTCGTCGTGAATCCCAAAAATTCTAAGCTTAAGGTTCCCTTTGCAGTGACCGTTAAATATACCTATACTCTGAAGTGCGGGCTTTATGCACTTAAGCTATTGACTGCAGTCAAACCCTCTTTAAGGTACAAAAGCCTCAACGGAAAAACGCGGATTAGAAAGTAGGTTCTAATTCATAAACTTAAATCCCGCATACTGAACGTCACTCCCACCAACATTCCTACATTCCTACTTAATGTTTCAGCCGTAGATCTGCAGATTTGTATCTCAGGATTCAATCTAGTGAATATTATTCCCATCTTGCTCAAATCTGGATGCATGAATGAGAGTGTGAAGGTGTGTGACCTAATGTACCAAAGCCCCAAAGAGTAACTTTTGTAAATATTTAGCACCATTTACGACAGCCGATATATTCCACCGATACCACCATAGCACTTAAAGGAGGGGTATAAATAGAACAATTAAAACAAATTTAGAAACAGTCGGAAACTCACTCCAAATGCATTATCATTAGCCTTCATTAAATGTACAGAAAACATATGCACGGCAGGGCAGAGGGAGGCAAATATATTTTAAACCGCTTTCAGGCCGTTGGTGGGTGGAATAAAATGCTTTGGTATTCATAAAGGCGGTAGAGGCGGACGAAGGGGCAGAAAACTGCCTCTAAAATTCTGTGCACTTTACTCCATCATCCAGCAGCCTAAGGGCATTCCATTAAAGTATATTTGTCTCACCGAGTGCGATGGTTCAGGCGGTTTTGTTTGTGGCCCGTATTCGAGAGGACCGGGTTTGACTCTCTTGGTCAACCTATCGGACACATGTTTTTTTTCCCAGGCGAATTCTAGGTAGGTTAATCCATCCCCCGAATTTCCCGTCCCTCTATTTCATCACCATTATCATCTCCCACCATCTCTCATCTGGTGGTCTCTTTCAAAGTATAAGTGTCGGTGAGTGTCTCGGCGCTCTTGTGACTCCTCTGTCTCCTCTGGCCTCATCCTTCCTTCCGTAGATGCCCCACTTAGAACGTAGGTCCAATAAACCACAGGTTTCGGTGCCGAATCCCCTCCATAGTAATCCTAATTTTAAAATTGGTCTCTCTCTCTATCCCTTCCTATATGTTTACAAGGGAATCTTTATAGTTTGTGATAAATTTATAGTGTGATTTATTCTTGCACACGCCCATGCATACTCTAGGAAAGAAGATCTCACAGCATACACAGGAACTTGAATGACTGATTTAACAAAGAATAGCCCGCCTCGGTAGCGTGGTGGCAGAGTGTCTGCCTCACGTTCAAGAGGTCCCGAGTTCGAATCTCGGTCAGGGTGAGTTACCTGGATAAGGTTTTCTCCGGAGTTTTCCCTTATCCTGAAAGACGAATGTCGAGTAACTCTAAGTTCTATGGACCCTGGGCTCATTTGACCATTATTTCACCCATTCCATTCTTCGTCCGATATGACGTAACGTTGGAGGACGTAAATTACAAAAAAAAAAAAAAAAAAAAAAAAAAAACAAAGAAACAAAGAATCAATCTTTTAAAGAGCCTTAGAGTATAGCTGTTAAGATGGACTACATCAAACTGTTTGTTTCACTGAATACTTTCTCTACCAAAGAAGACAAAAAGATTAACTACATAGGATAAAAGATCAATGGACGGCTCTCAAAGGCAATCGATCCGCCGATGTTCCAACGCTTGGTTTTTGATCATACATGCTGACCACGCCACATTGAGGTGAAAATGATTCCTAATTGTTACACCAACACACAGAAAATACAAAACTGATACATGTTGTCCCTTTAAGGTGTTATTGATTAGCTCGGTTGAGTTTACGTGGGTATTACTCGACATGCTCTGCATTTTCAAGCTTCGTTTTCGTACGTCCCAAACAGTTTTTAAATGTCAATTAAAGGTCAAAAGGTGTAATGCTCTGCTGATGTTCTGTTTCATTTGCAGTGTGTCAGCTGTGTTGGTGAATGCATGCACAGTCAAATAAAATGATGCGTGGAACATAAAGAGAAGAAGGTTCTATGTATGTATGTATGTATGTATGTATGTATGTATGTATGTATGTATGTATGTATGTATGTATGTATGTATGTATGTATGCATGTATGCATGTATGCATGTATGCATGTATGCATGTATGCATGTATGCATGTATGCATGTATGCATGTATGCATGTATGCATGTATGCATGTATGCATGTATGCATGTATGCATGTATGCATGTATGCATGTATGCATGTATGCATGTATGCATGTATGCATGTATGCATGTATGCATGTATGCATGTATGCATGTATGCATGTATGCATGTATGCATGTATGCATGTATGCATGTATGCATGTATGCATGTATGCATGTATGCATGTATGCATGTATGCATGTATGCATGTATGCATGTATGCATGTATGCATGTATGCATGCATGTATGTATGTATGTATGTATGCATGCATGTATGTATGTATGTATGTATGTATGTATGTATGTATGTATGTATGTATGTATGTATGTATGTATGTATGTATGTATGTATGTATGTATGTATGTATGTATGTATGTATGTATGTATGTATGTATGTATGTATGTATGTATGTATGTATGTATGTATGTATGTATGTATGTATGTATGTATGTATGTATGTATGTATGTATGTATGTATGTATGTATGTATGTATGTATGTATGTATGTATGTATGTATGTATGTATGTATGTATGTATGTATGTATGTATGTATGTATGTATGTATGTATGTATGTATGTATGTATGTATGTATGTATGTATGTATGTATGTATGTATGTATGTATGTATGTATGTATGTATGTATGTATGTATGTATGTATGTATGTATGTATGTATGTATGTATGTATGTATGTATGTATGTATGTATGTATGTATGTATGTATGTATGTATGTATGTTTGCGTGTGTGTGCGTGTGTGTGTGTTTGTATGAGTGTGTGTATGTGTGTGTTTGTGTGAGTGTGTGTGCTGCTGCTGTAATTTCAACCACTAGACTGCGAACAATTTCTGTCTTCAGACTTTCTCACTTGTTTTGGAAGGCACAAGGTAATAACTTCACGACCCTCTTGGAGTTACAGGTTTTATGATAATAAAGCTGGGTAGTAAAGCGTCCACGCTTTAAATGTTGTCTCGGAAAAGCCTTGGAACCCTCAGAAGATGTGTTATGCCCTCAACGGATGGCAATGGTAGGTTGTGGTTGCTTTTAGAAGCCGATTTTAGTATCTAAAACAATGCTAAATATAACGAAGCATTTTAAAGGGAAGTAACCATATTAATGTTGTATGTAAACAGAGCTTACTGCTTTATGTACTGTTAATACAATGGATAATAGTTATCTGCTACCTATTATTTTGCGTTGCACAGCTATGTTGTTTAAAATAAATATATAAAGTAATGAAAAGGTCACATAGCTTCTTATACAACCATCCTTTATTCCTATATAGCTTCTACGAACTGTTTTTATGAAAGTTAATTTTTGTAATTACTTCAGGTCAATCGAGATAAACCTTTACAAAAGCATTTCATTACACATTTCTATGAAGGCAGAAGTGAGAGGGGGAAAACAAAGATGTTTAAAAGTGACTGGTTATATGATTGCCTTGAAATTCAATACTCATATAATATCGCAGGAAACAGTTCACTATCGACATTATTTAAAAATTCCAAATCATAATAACGAGTGTACTTGAAATCACTGATGTCATGAAAAAAAGTTGTTTGAATTAAACTGATTGTACGCTTTTTCTTAGTGAAAATCTTTACTAGTTTTACGAATACTTTTGGAACGAATGGGAATTTTAGGGTATTATCAGAAAATTCAACATATTGTCACCCAATTAGCGGTAGGCATGAGGCCCACAGCTGTGAGGAAACCAGCCACGCCTCCCATTAGTCTCTGTCACTAACTGAGGGGTGGTTAGGGAAAAGTCGCTTGTCCCTAGGCGCTTCTCTCCCCTTCTTCTGCCCTCCGGAACTTTCGTGGGGGAAACCAGAGACTTCTAGAAGAACGGTGACATTCCTATAAAAAGGGTTTCAGAGAGACAGGCAGTCAGTGTTAGTCAGTGACGTGCGTGGAAAGGAGCGCCGTGTTAACGAACGAGACTGTGTACGTGCATCGGAGTTTACGTAGTCGCGAGTACAAGTGAAATTGTAACGAACTGGTGAATTGTAATTGTGTGCAGCACGTAATACTGTGTAATTGGCAAGTGTTAAACTGTAAGTCGGTGGAAATAAATAACATTTTTGAGTGGTGCAATTGGACTTTTCATTTCACGAACCCACAAAGTCACAATTGGTGTCAGGAGTGGGATATAACACAATGGAGGCAGCATTAGAAAAGATTTTAGCGGAACTGAAACAAATGAGGACGGCCAACGACAACATCACCGGGAAGATGGAAGAAATGAAGGCCGAATTAACAACAAAAACGGAAGCGGCAAATAACAGCCTGGCCGCGAAGCTGGAGACTACAAATAACAACCTGGCCGCGGAACTGAAACTAATGAAGACGGCTAACGACAACATCATGGAGAAGATGGAAGAAATGAAGGCCGAGTTAACCACAGAAATGAGAGCAGCGAACGGCAGTCTGGCCACGGAAATGAAGGCGGCGAACGAGGCTCTCGCCGCAAAGTTTGAAGAACAGTTGGCCGGCGTAAAAGAGGACGTCACAGAGTTAGGCGAGCGCGTCGAAGACTTGGCGAGCCGCGTTAATGAGCTGGAAGGAAAGGCCGACAACAGCGCCAAGTCCCTGAGCGCCATGGTGGAGGACGTCGTCGGCAGGAGGTTGAAGGATTTGAAGGCCGACGCACCGGGACGCGACATAACATCGCCGCGCGTCAAACCTCCCAACTATGACGGCGCGTCAACGTTTGAGGTCTTCCGCCGCCAGTTCGACACAGTGGCCAGGCACAACGGATGGTCACTGGAGGAGGAGGCCACACAGTTAATAGCCAGCCTCCAGGGAAGAGCCGCGGAAGTCCTAAACGCGGTGCAGACGACGGCGGCGCCCAAGGACATCTGGGAAGCCCTGGAGGATCGCTTCGGGAACCACCACTTAGCCGCAGCATACCGCAGCCAGCTAAAGGCAAGGTCACAGCAGCCGGGGGAGACGCTGCATGAGTTCGCCATTGCGATCGAGCAGCTGGCTAGCAAGGCCTTGGTTGACCTGCCACTGGAGTTCGTATCCCGCGAAGCCGCCTACAATTTTGTCGACGGGGTACGGGACACGGAGATTCGTCAGCGCCTAATGCTCGGGGAATATAATGCGCTGACAGCGGCATTAAGGATGGAGGCGGCCAAAATAACATCCATTCCGACGTCGAGAACGAGGAGTGTCCGCTACGCCGGAGACAGAAGACCAGCTGAGGGACGCCGGCGAACACCTAGTGGCCTGTGTTGGGGGTGTGGACAATTGATACCGAGGTCTACTTCCCATAAGCCCCAGCCCCGTAGGACCGGGAACCCGGGCCTCATCTGTTATTTCCATTAGGACAGTACCTATTTTATAAACTGCCCCCCCGTCTGCCTTACGGCAAACAGGACGGATGTGGATACGCCACATACGCGCCAGTCCTTAATGAACCAGCTACCAAATGACCTTGGTAGGGCCGCCAGTGTCTAGCTCACCAGCTACTAGCTCTGCAGGCTAGTCCCCGGGACTTATAGGACAACCCTCTGCCCCCTCCGGGCGGCCCTGGCGACCTGGCCGGAGGTACCCAATTGCCCGTGGGTGACGGGAACCACTGCCCCCTCGAGACCAACCCAATCCGAACAAATCCCATGCGGGAGGGGCTCGTTATGTTCGGCCCGAGGTTCCTCTAGTAACGTCAGAGGTACCACGAGTGCTAGGGGTCCGTAGCGCCCGCACTTTGGCAGCTAAAAGGGACGGATCCCTTCCCCTACAGGGGGGGGGGGTGTGGACAGCCCGGACACCTGCAGAGAGACTGCCCACACCAGGAAGAGCAGCCGGAAAACGAGTAAGGGCCGTCGTGGAGAGGGGCACGCCGGCGCCATCACCACCATCCCCTCGAGTGACACTGCGCGCCGTCAGCCGGCGTATGGATGACAGCCTCATCGCGAACGGTTGGATAAGAGGAAAGCCGTGCCGCGTGCTGGTGGACACCGGGGCGGCCGTGACCATCATCAGGCCTGACGTGGCGAAGGGTTTGCCGACAAGGAAGCCAAGCCGGCCATACCAGCTTGTCACGGCATCGGGCGACACCTTGCCTGTGGAGAAGGAGGCCCTGCTGGAGCTGAACTTGGGACGGAGTGCCGTGCGTCTGTGGGTGTTCGTCGCGAAGGTGGCTAAGGAGGTGATCCTGGGACTGGATGCCCTCAGGAGCCATGAGGCGACGGTCGACGTCGGCAAGAATGTCCTGCGGCTTAACGAAGAAGAGGTTATACTCCGTCAACCCGAAGAGCGCCTTGGAATTTGCAGGGTCGTCTTGGACGAAGATGTGGTTGTTCCCGCGAGGAGCGAGGTGGTGGTGACGGCGCGACTGGAGGGCCAGAGAACCAGGAACATGATGCTGGACCAGAAGACGCCTGTACACGGACTGTGTGTAGCCAGGACATTGCTGCCGTGCCGAGAGGAGGTGCCAGTGAGACTGCTAAATCCAACGGACACCGATCACGACGTCCAGGCCGGGACGGATTTGGGAACGTGCGAGCCCGTAGTGAGCGTAACAGCAGTCGACAAGACACAGGAGCCGGCGCCGAAGCAATACCTGGGGCCCCGGCTAGAAGGCTTACTGGAGAGGGCGGCCGACCACCTGACCGCAGAACAGCTGGAGAAGGTTCGACAACTACTGAGGCGATACGAGCGCGTCTTCAGCCAAGGCGATAGTGACTACGGCCGCACGGACAAAGTGCTTCACCGCATCGACACCGGAGACGCCCGGCCTATTCGGCAACCACATAGACGCGTTCCGCTGGCGAAGCAAGGGGCGGTACGAGACATGCTGGAGGACATGAGATCCAGGGGAGTGATTGAAGAGTCTGACAGCCCTTGGTTTTCCCCTGTAGTCTTGGTGACGAAGAAGAACGGCGAGCTGCGCTTCTGCGTAGACTACAGAAAGCTGAACGCTGTCACCCGGAAGGACTGCTTTCCCTTACCCCGGATTGACGACACCCTGGACACGCTAGCTGGTGCACAGTGGTTCTCGACCCTGGACCTGAAGTCGGGCTACTGGCAGGTAGCTCTAGACCCAAGAGACAAGGAGAAGACCGCATTCTCGACAGGCCAAGGGCTCTGGCAGTTCACGGTTATGCCCTTTGGCCTCTGCAACGCACCAGCTATCTTCCAGCGCCTTATGGAGTCAGTGATGAGAGGGCTGACTTACGATGCCTGCCTGCTATACCTGGACGACATCATCATCGTCGGGAAGACTTTTGAAGATCACCTCGAGAATCTGAGTAAGGTGCTACAGAGACTGCAAGCGACCAACTTGAAGCTGAACGCGAAGAAGTGCCAGCTCCTCCGCAAGGAAGTTAACTACTTGGGCCACATAGTCTCAGCAACCGGAGTGGCCACAGACCCGGAGAAGACAAAGGACGTGAGAGATTGGCCTCGCCCAAGGGATAAGAAAGAGTTGCGCAGTTTCCTGGGGCTGTGCAGCTACTACCGCCGCTTCATAAAGGGGTTCTCCAGCATCGCTAAACCCCTCACCCGTCTGACGGAGGAACACCGGCCTTATGTGTGGACGGAGGACGCCGAAAACGCTTTCCAGCACCTAAAGGAGACCCTGTGCAGTGCTCCAATTTTGGGTTTCCCACAACCGGCTGGCACCTTCATTGTGGACACCGACGCCAGCGACCATTGCATTGGAAGTGTCCTGTCGCAGATCCAGGACGGCCATGAGCGGGTGATAGCCTACTACAGCAAGACGCTATCCAAGGCAGAGAAGAACTACTGCGTCACCCGACGGGAGTTACTGGCGGTAGTAAAGACATTGGAGCACTTCCACAAGTACCTGTACGGTCAGCCATTCCACCTGAGAACTGACCATTCCGCCCTAACCTGGCTATTGAGCTTTAAGAACCTGGAAGGCCAGACAGCACGTTGGGTCCAGAGGCTGCAGGAGTACGACTTCACCTCGGAACATCGTAGAGGGAAGAGCCACGGTAACGCAGACGCCATGTCCCGAAGACCCTGTCCAGAAGAGTTCGGCCAGTGCTCAAAAGCGGAAGAGAAGGAGCGTGCCGCAGCAGTCCGAGTAGTTGTGGCAGTGCCTGCGGACGGTTGGGATAGCGCAGGCCTGAGGAGGGAGCAGCTGGCGGACGCAGACTTGGCGCCGCTCTTAAGGGAAGTGGAGGCAGGGAAGAGACCAACCTGGGAGGACATCGCACCGAGGAGCGCCACCTACAAGTCGTACTGGGCCCAATGGGACTCGCTGAAGACCAGAGAGGGCGTGCTGTTCCGGGTATGGGAATCACCCGATGGGAAGGCGCAGAGAGAACAGTTGGTACTTCCCCGGAGTAAGGTACCGGAAGTCTTGGAGGAAGTGCACGCCGGTACTTCAGGAGGACACCTGGGAGCCAACCGAACGATTGACAAACTACGGCAGCGCTACTACTGGCTGGGACTCCGAGCTGATGCTGAGAGGTGGTGCCGTCAGTGTCACGTGTGCGCGGCGAGTCGCGGCCCCCAGACTAGGAGCCGGGGTCACATGCAGCAGTACAACGTCGGAGCGCCATTCGAACGGATCGCCGTTGACATTGCTGGACCGTTCCCAGTTTCCGACCGAGGCAACAAGTACCTAATGGTGGTCGTGGACTACTTCACCAAGTGGCCGGAGGTGTATGCTATCCCAAACCAAGAGGCAAAGACAATCACAGACTGCCTCGTGGAGCAAGTGTTCTGTCGATTTGGGGTGCCGTTAGAGCTACACAGTGACCAGAGTACCAACTTTGAATCCAACCTAATGAAGGAGGCACTACAAAGGCTTGGGGTGAACAAGACTCGCACTACGCCTCTACATCCCCAATCGGATGGCATGGTCGAAAGGTACATCAAGACCTTAGAGGAACACCTGAGGAAAGTCGTGGCCAGCCATCAGCGAGACTGGGACGTCAAGGTGCCACTGTTCTTGCTGGCCTATCGCTCGTCTACACACGACACAACTGGGATGACGCCAGCCAGCTTAATGTTCGGCCGAGAGTTACGCCTCCCTTGTGACCTGGCTTTTGGAAGCCCTCCGGAAGCGAAACAGCCAGCGACCGAGTATGTGGAGAACTTGGTGGACCATCTCCACAACATGCACGAGATGGCTCGCCAGAACATCCAGAAGGCGAGCGACCGCATGAAGACCAGGTATGACAGGCAAGCCCACAGCCAAGGGTTCCAGCAAGGTGACCTGGTCTGGTTGTACCGTCCTACCCGGACCAAGGGACGCTGCCCGAATCTCCAGCAGCCATGGCAAGGACCGTACCGGGTTGTGAAGAGGATTAACGACGTGGTCTACCGCATCCAGAAGGTTCCCCGAGGAAAGATGTTGGTGGTACACCTGGATCGACTAGCCCGCTACGATGGTGCTGTTCGGGACGACCAGCCTTGAGGAGGGAGCAGTGTCACCCAATTAGCGGTAGGCATGAGGCCCACAGCTGTGAGGAAACCAGCCACGCCTCCCATTAGTCTCTGTCACTAACTGAGGGGTGGTTAGGGAAAAGTCGCTTGTCCCTAGGCGCTTCTCTCCCCTTCTTCTGCCCTCCGGAACTTTCGTGGGGGAAACCAGAGACTTCTAGAAGAACGGTGACATTCCTATAAAAAGGGTTTCAGAGAGACAGGAAGTCAGTGTTAGTCAGTGACGTGCGTGGAAAGGAGCGCCGTGTTAACGGACGAGACTGTGTACGTGCATCGGAGTTTACGTAGTCGCGAGTACAAGTGAAATTGTAACGGACGAACTGGTGAATTGTAATTGTGTGCAGCACGTAATACTGTGTAATTGGCAAGTGTTAAACTGTAAGTCGGTGGAAATAAAGAACATTTTTGAGTGGTGCAATTGGACTTTTCATTTCACGAACCCACAAAGTCACAATATGTACTCTATGGTTCATGTAACTATCTTAAGCAGAAATAATTTTAATAAAATATTTTGAGCCACTTTAGAGAAAATCGATAGGTTCAAACAAATGTTTCATTTAAAGGGTAATTTAGGAGAAAACATTTTGAAACGTTAGTTTCATATCCAATTATGGCATTTATGTGGCATTTCGTTTTTTAGTTAACGTACTCAAGTAACTCACGCCCATACACATAGAGTTTTTTTATAATCAATGCATTTCTGGCTTCAGAGGACCTCATAACAATTATAGAAACCTCCACATCACATTTATGGGTTTAATATAGTTTTTATAGTTAATCTCCTATAAACTAATAATGTAACAGTAAAATTAAAATGGTTTTTTTCGGTTGTTGGGATCTTAACCACGGTTACCAAAATATAGCTTAGGAATTCAAATAAACGGCAACAATCTTTTTCATCTCATTATAGCACGTTTTCTGTATCGTAAAGTGTTAGTTTCAAAATTCTTTCAGATCAATAAACAGTTTAGGTTTATTGTAGGGTGCTTAAATAAAATTATTATTTTTTGAATTTGTAAATTATTTCATAGTGATAACGTATATGCATGAATACGTGTGTAAGATTTTACATGATGTCTTAAATATTCGTTGGAATATAAGAAAGGTTAACTTTCAAATTTTTGTGTTGCCATCAATTCTTGCTAGGTACTTAAATATGGTTGTACTAATTTTTTAGGAATTACTAAATTTCTTTAGTTTGTACATCGAAGTTTGACATCCTTTGCGGGGTCAATATTTAACGATTGTAAAGTGAAGTATAACCAAGCCCAGGGACTTCTAAGCATTAAAGCCAAGATGAAAGGAAATTAAGCTGAATTGTTACTCAATTTTACACAGGGCCATTGTAGGTAAGCAACATGGGCATCAGTGGCGGTGCTCTCGCTTCTAAGCATTTGTTTGTTACAAGTGCCAAGCTACTGTAACTAATTGTGGATGAGGGGACATATTCGTAAACAAAATCTTGTGGTCCATAGTGAGGCTCGTCTGTAGGAATATAACAGAAAAATATTTCAAGGAATCCAGGCAAAATTAATCCTTAAACTGAAGCAGGCAACATATACAAGCAAGCGGCAAAAGAAAAAAACATACACACACACATTAATTCACGTCCTCCATCGTAAGTCATATCGGGCGATGAATGAAATGGATGAAATGATGTTCAGGTGGGTCTAGGGTCCATAGAGCTTATATTTACCAGAAGTTCATCTTTCACGATAAAGAAAATAAAAGAAAACCTCCAACGTTAAGTCATCTCGGACGATGAATGAAATTATGTTCAAATGAGTACATGGTACATAGAGCTTAGAGTTAACTGACATTCATCTTCCAAGACAAGGGAAATCCTCCAAGGATCTCATATCGGAAAATGAATGAAATGATGTTCAAATGAGTACAAGGTAAATAGAGCTTAGAGTAACACGTAAAAAGATCATTCTTAAATAATGTCGTACTACTTGACACTAGTAGCGCCGGTTACTGTGGTTTTGACCACTGTTCAGTTTTATGCATTCATTAAAAATTGAAACGCCATCTGGTTGATCTGGCCGTTAGCATTCCCCTCACCTCTCTAATGCCTTTCTTATTCAACGTAAACTTGAGCACATTCCTTCAAACCATACGGAGCTTGAACTCTTAGATACTCAGCGCTCGTCTCGGTAGCTCACGTACAAGAGAAGCCGAGTCCGAATCTCGGTCAGGGTGATTTACCTGGATTCGGTTTTTCCAGGGTTTTCCCTTATCCTGAAAGACGAATGTCGGGTAACTCTAAGCTCTATGGATCCTGGGCTCATTTTAGCCTCATGTTACCCCTTCTATTCATCGTCCGATATGACTTAACGTTGGAGGACGTTACAGAAAAAAACGTACTCAGCAGGTGGAGGTTACCTGACATCCGCGTCTCTTTGCCGGTTTTATGTTCGTTGTATTGGCACATAGATGAATATAGTCAACACCTTAGGTTCTACTATTCCTGCTTATGACTGTTCTGTAGTGAAAGTGCTGAAACGTCCATCCCTAGAGGTCAAACTGTGAATATCTTTAAGTAAGGGTATGCATTTTTGGGTACTGTAGTGTCTCAAAGTCGTCAATAGCCTACACTTTTTTGGGTTCTAAAGATTCAACGTTCATAGATATATTTACAATAGTCAAATGACACAAATTATCCTTTTGATTGGCTACATATATTTTAAGCCAAGAATATCATTCAGTTTTCAGGAACTAATGAGGAGTATGTTGGCTCCTCTGTGAGTGATGGTGTTGAAACATGCGATTTTAGCAAATGAAACGATATGAACCAAGTGTTACAGATGCTTATTGTTAACTGAAACGAACGACGTTTCACTCTGCAACAATCCATACGTGAGTAGGACACATTTTGATGTCTTAGGAGTTATATTTGTTCAACTTAATCATGCAACTGCAACGATGGGCTTGGAACTAGCTTAATAGGTACCTCGTTTATTCAATGTGTACGTATTACAATGAAATATATTTTTAATGCCATAAAATCATTTTCAGAAGCATACGCAATTGGGACACTTTTCTACTGAACAATTCATATTCTAGCATACAAGTACATTGTCTAAAGGGAAATGAAAGTAGCTAGTATGAGTTTAATGAGACACTAACTTAGGCGAAACATTAATGATTAACTATTTTTGTGAAATATTTTCTTCTCGTGGAGTGTTATACTTACATTAGTTCTTATATAGCATTTTATCACTCAGATCCGAAATTATTATCCCTTGTACTAAACTATTTTATTCCTGGAAAAAATAGAAGGGACGTAAGTTCACTCTGAGTGAAACTCAATGCGTATATATTCTCGACAAATACTGCCATTTTTATAGAGCAGTGAATCCTTAGATTTAAACACACGCTTGAATACTGACTATATATAATCAATGGAACTTGTTGGTCCTGTAGCTCAGTCGGTAGAGCACCTGCCTGCCGTGCGAGGGGTTCCAGTTTCGATTCCAGGCTAGGGTTGGGGATTTTTCTCCAACAAAGTTGATTCCCATCTTCTCCACAGTGTGGAAGTATGAATGAGAGTGCGAATGATTGTGTGATTAAAATCCAACTAATACAAGTTAACACCTTCGATATGTTCCAAAGGAGAATGGCTACCGATATGACCACTGCAGTGGGGAAAAGTGAAAAAAGTAAACTCATTTTCAATATTGATCACATTACTTGCACTACAGCTAAATAGGATCAATCAGTACTTTGCTGTTTAACCCTCTGCAAAGTATTGCAGTATACTGCAGCATTAAGTATTTCACTCCATCCAGGCAGTCGATCACTTAAGGTCCTTCAACATCAAATTTAGTCTCCAAAGCGAAATGGTATTTTTTGTTGGAAGCGGGCAGATGGAATAGCATCACTTCATGCTCATCAGCTTGTAGGTCGGATCAACCAGTTATGGCATAATCGTAGCAATGGAATCTGTACCTTGCTCTATCTATCGCAACAGATGATTTACAAAAACACCATCCTCTCTATTTTCTGATACTCTTACAGGTGCAAACACTGTGCCATAACTAAGGTGCTTATGATTACCATTTCTCATCAACGTTGAGAGGAGTCTTTCAGACAGCACAGTGCTTGAGTGAATTGCTTGCAGTGGCCTTCCTTTACAAAATATTGTACTGCTTGTGACTCAAGGCAGTGGAAGCGCAATTTAAAGCTTACTGAAATAATCGCATTTATTTAAATCAACCTGCCGTATGGATATACATACAGAGCTGTCTACTGTATTTAGATACAGACAGAGAATTAGCGAAAAAGTGATAAGAAAGAAATTCCGCTACTTTTTGCCAGGTTTTTTTTTTTTTTTAAATGAAAGGATATTGTAACTAGCATAAAGAAAAATTAGAAAAAAGGTAAATGTGCTGTTAACTTTTTCAGTAAATTCAATCTACAGTATAAACAAGAAGTGTGTGAAATCCTGAGTTTCAAAACAGTAGGAAAGCAAAACGATGCTTCAAACTGCGCATGGACAAATGACGGCATTGTGAAATGGGTAGTTGTGAGGAAATTTCATGAAACTGTATTTAATTGTGTGGATAAACCCTTTAATTAAACATAATTTTGTTATTACTGCAAATTCATATATTATAAAATCTCTCAGGATTTAGCTTTTCAGACTGATATCGGTTTCGAATTTGAGTTTAAGAGAAAAAATTATGTAGATTAAATAATTCCAAAATTTGGACCACCAATGCACTGCTTACACTGAGCATAGCTATGTGAGGGTTAGAGTACTAGAAGCAATGGTAATACACAAAATAATGCAGACAGAACAAGCATTTCTGCCTGATCAACCTGAAAGTCTTAAAGAATCGTCTGTTAAGAGAAGAAGACATATTTTAAACTCAAATTGATGGTGGATTGAATCTGCATACCGCTGTATTTTTTTAAAATTTAAAACTACAAAGTATGATAGTAAGGAAATCTCTGGTGAGATTTACTTGAAGCGGCTCTTTCTAAACCTGAGCCAAACAGCGCTATGTAGTGGGTGAAATTGGTCATAGCGCCAAAACTGAACACATTCTACTCTTAAAAGAAAGAATTTCGAAGTCTCTGGATAGCTTCTTGAATGTGGTGATACATACGCTACTGAAAAAGTAAGCTAATGCTCGTTGAAACAATTAATTCCCCAAGGGCACAGAATAACAAACATACTGATTTAACTTCCCAAAAAAAAAATCAGTTTTCATTCTGTTGGGAACACTCCATACCACTGAAACTTAAGTTCTATACACCTGATACGCCATATATAGGATTCATGCATAAGAACAACTGGTCGTTTAAACTAGCTGAAATTTCCAGCTTGATATTATATTCTGAAAATAATATAAACCAGGAAAGAGAAAATAATCCCTTGGATAGACTGACACTATCGAAGAGTGCTTGAAAATTACCCATAGCAGTTCTAGTTCCTCTTTTAGGAGTGGAGCCCTTTTATATGGCTAGTTGTGATAATTGTATAATTTTCATCGGTTACAGTCGATGTTATCTTGTTTTCGTCATTTCTGTTAAACACGTATAGCTTTAGCCCCACTAATCATTTGAATAAGATCTATTTTCCTATTTACCACCTTTTGTTTTGGAAGAACATAAGCAGCTAGAGACAAATTATAGCAACAATATATATATGAGAATTCCATCCAGTAACGAAGTTTGGATCCCCCTTGTGTTATTGAGCAAAAGCAAATTAGCTTGGGATTAGTTTATTCGTTGCTTGCGATTATGTAGACCCGCGACTGAAAATACTGTCGAATTGAAGCTCAGTGCACTGTGTGGTAACATCGTTAAAATGCAACATTGAACGCTGACGGAAACTACAGAGTAATGGGAGTACCCTAACTAATACTTCTGGTGCTACGTCGGTGGTCAATAATACAATAGAAATGGATTTTGATTGAGATTTCAGAAGTGAATTAATATAGTTGCCTAATTCTTAATGTTACCGTTTCTATTGTAAAATACCAGTGTCCGTTGTAAGTGAAGCTAATGTGTTCCCGAAATGTCACACAACCATGAAGCACCCCGGATGAAATACTATCGCATGTTGAGAACAATTATTTAGCAAGTATTTTGATATATTTCAGTGTTTAAACAAAATATCTCCATTTAATCGAATTTAATAAAGCATCTAGATATATTGGTGTGCAGCCGCTATACGTTGAATACCTCATACACGGAAAATGAAAGGAGAAATGATTTGAATAACAAACGGTCGTGGCTGTCAGTCAATGTCAATTTATCGTACAGAGATTCTCACTTTATCGACTATTCTCTGTATCCAATCGAAACTGATTGGAATAGATACAGCTTTTTCAATGCCTTTTATATACTCTCGAAGTGCCGCAGAGAGTAATATTTTTTAATGTTAAAGCTGTCAGAGAATTTTGTTGTAACATTTGCTTTATTTATAAACATTTTAGCTGATGAAAATATGAAATGTGCTATCACCACATACTGTGGCTCGGTATCTACTTGTTTCTAGACTTTATATAAATAAAATTGGAATAGCTATTAATTTCCTCCAATTATGCCTAGCTACTAGATTACCCTACGTTGCAGGAGTGGTGTTTGAAACTTGAACGAGACTTGATTCATTTGAATTATCTCCTTGAAACTTTTGATAAAATTATTGTACAGTCATATCCCTTTATGCTGAATTCTTCCCTTTAGCTTTACCATGCCATCGTAAAATTGGCACAGCTAAATATAATTTTAAAAGACTCAATACTCAAGCAAATCCCACAAAAAGGTGGAATAACTGCTATGTTACCATTTTTCTAAATCCTATCCAGATAACCTTAAAATGTGCAGAAATAATATATAGCCTATGGCAAGCTCTTAACGATAAGATAGCCTCAGTGAATGAATATTCAAGCTTTTGCACCTTATCTTGGGTTCCACAATTATTTTATAATCAGTTTATTACTTTATAATTTGATTATTTTTAAAAGTTCTTAAGGCACCCCTGATTGGGACTGCTGAGAGCAAAAGTGGTACATAATTCTGAGGAGCCCTTAATTACGGGGCTACCTAAATAAACATGTTGGACTTGCACACAGTGAATAACGATCGAGGATAACACTGTAACTAAATAGATGCTTGGCCTTCTACAGTTTGTATCTGTAGCTTCCAGATGAGCGTACACCCGCTCATCTTGTTCTGAGTATCATCCGGACTTATCAGCACCCGGCCATAACGTAAGGCCAAATGTATCATACATTTTTGTACATGCGTTCTTTGAGACCTCAAAAGTGTAAAATTGTGACACTCGAAGATACAGTGCTTGTGATAAGCATTTCCATGTATCGGTTCAAATAATGCTGTAATGACGTGCTTGAAGCAAAGAAAGTATAGACGAGCTGAACTTATTTAAGCGGCTTAGTCCAGGAATAAATGAACTCTGGATGTAATGGTAAGGATCACAGGTCAGGGGTAAGTGTGTGTAGATCGGTTGCAATCAGTTTGGTGTGACGCTTGAAAGAATCCTCAGCGCTCGTGACATACACGGCCAATTAGCAGACTTACTCGAACCATTCTCAAACCCAAGATAAACGTGAATTATACACAAACAAGTAAAGTAATAACAAATCAGAGTCAAGGCAAATAAACTAAATGGAAATAATATGCAATGTAGGAAGAAGCACAGGGGGGAAACATTTTGGCATGGAGGTATTATTACGGACCCTCTTAAATATCGCATAATAATAGAAAGAAAACTTTACTTGTGATTCTCATTTTAAAATAACGTTGAAATGCGGTTAAATTAGTAAAGCATATGACCACAGTAACATATATATTACTTTACATAATTAATTAGAAATAATGATTACCCAGGTACGTGAAAAGTAACAAAGAACTGTACCAAACTTTCAGGTTCCACAAAAATTCATTTTCACTTTTTCAACAAACTTTCCCCCAAAACGCAATAATTTATAAAGTGGTAATTGTAATAAAAGTAGAATGGAACCAAGATCTCAGCACTTGATCAAGTCCCAGCCATAAACATATTCACTGATAACACGTAACAAATAGAACGAGCTTCGAAAACGCCGTTAATTAAATAAACCGAATAATAATTATAACTTGGAAATACATAAAATAACTTTTCCTCCAAACATGACTGTTAAACATCACTGAACCATGAATGAAAAAGTTTTCAACAATAAGCCAAAAGCAAGCTGCTGGTGATTGTAAGAGAACAATATGTTACAAAAACAACACAAACCCCAAGTTCCGTATAAAAAAACTAAACAAAACTGAAAATGGTTTTACCTGGAAACAGTCAGGCTGTGTCAATCAATAGAGCGAGCACGACTAAAGGGTTGTTCTGTACGTAGTGCCTCTGTAAACGTTGTGTACTTATAACATAAAATTGTGAAATAGTTTTCAGCTTCTTGTGATCTGTGAATAGTAGGAAAGTTTCATAATTTGTATATATATTGTAATTTACGTCCTCCAATGTTAAGTCATATCGGACGATGAATGGAAGGTTGAAATGATGCTCAAATGAGCCCAGGGACCATGGAGCTGAGAGTTACCTGACATTCATCTTTTAGGATAAGGGAAAACCCCGGAAAATCCTTAGCCAAGCAACTCGACCTGACCAAGATTCGAACTCGTGACCTCTTTAACGTGAGCCAGACATGCTACCATCTACGCTACCTAGGCGGGCTCATTTGTATATTACGATTTATTGAAACTGTATTATGGATTGAGGTCCCTAAAGCGTCCTTTATTTGCGTTTCTGCTTATTTAGTTTACATGCTGTTTTTATATTTAACATATGTTTTAAGGCAAATATGCTCTTAATATAAGTTTTTTCCCCATTCAGATGACTGTTAGACTTGAATTTATAGTGTAAATATAATTCTATCGTTTATGAGTCTTTATTTCGTTCCTTTTGTTTGCATATTGCCTTTCCTGCAAGTTATACGCTGTAGACGTTTATGTTAAACCTTGGGAAGGACTACTTAGGTACAAGATATAGAAATATATATTTTTTTAAGAACTGAACGCTGAAACACGTTGCTGTCATGAAAATACATTATGGCAGCAGATAACATATGTGCAATATTTAGAATTTTTCGTGTTCCTGGAACTTTGGATGCAGATGTTAATGACTATTAACAGTTTTAAAAGTGATTTAGTGATTTTGCAGGTATAATTGAATTCTGTGCTTTATGATTACTTTTTCCTGGCGTATTTTATGTGTTTTTGATATTATATTTGTCTGGTCCTGTGTTGTTCAAATATTTGTGTGCTTATAAACTTCAATATTGAGCTGAACAGGCAATTATAGTTTAGTGGTAAATACGTTTAAATTTGTCATGTTCTAGTATAGAAATTTGCTTGCCATAGCTCCACGAAACATGCGGTCAGGGATCTCCGGCCCCGCCTTTCGAGGCAGTACTAAGTGATAACCTTCTAAATCCACTCGGGAACAAAAATACTTGCTCCAATAACTATGTTCACTTTTGAAATACTATGGAAATCGGGATTTCCAAAATAATACTTTCAGCATTTATATAGCTTCGTGCATACTAAATTACTTCCAGAAATGCTGTGAAGGGTTTATAAAATATTTATCATATAATTCTTAAGAAGTGTCCTTAAAACTCATATAAAAACAAATACTACTTAACATTATATAATTATTTCGCATTCCAGAATAACAAATCTCGAAGGTTAATGCACTAAAAGATAACTGAAAAGTAAATTGAAAGGAAGGAAACGCGTGATTATTTAGACTAACATGCACGACAAATAAAAATAAAATCCATGAAATATTGGTACTAAAATAATTGAAAACAACATAGAGAAAGAATAAGGACACAGTGGAAGAAAACAGATCATCCTTCTTTCATTTATCATAGATATAACCAGCATTTAGTATCAAACGGGGCTCTACAGGGCAAAAACGTCATTCCTTAGTGGCGAAGGAACATCTTTATTACTTCTGAGGCAATTAAATCTGTGAATGGAACTTAAAAATATCCGTTGATAATTTGAAAAATAAGCATAATTACGAAATAAAATAAACATATAACTGTAGAGTAGACTAGAATAACTGCAAATGTAAGAACTGGGGATGAATCGTCCTCAAGCTGAAGAGAATTTGGGTTGCTCCAAAGGTTATCAAATTAAAACGGTCTATAGAAACGTTATCATCGATAATATGCGGAAATTCGCATTGGATAGATTAATAGGAATGTGCCAATTGCCATTTAAAATTGGAAAAATCTGTGGTCTATGTCATCATCCATGTTAATAAGTCGTAAGTTTACTTGCAAAAGAAACTAAATAGCCGTGGCGCAATGGAAAAATCGACAGAGTTGATGAAGAAGAATTATGATAATATTAGAAAAATTAAAGTAATTACTGGCTGAGCAATAGATGGTGAATTTGATCCGCACGGCCGATGTTCTGACCCATGTTTCTCTCTCTCTGTTTTTTTTTTTTGAGTTCTCCAGTAACTGGGCGAATGTCGGGAAGTTCAATAGTTACATCCCCCGAATATTCCTCCCTTTATTTTAGCTTCCTTCTCATTTCACTTCACCTTTCATCGTGCTTCGTTGTTTCAGAGTTGTAATAAAATTGACGGCGGGAATCTCTACGTAGCTGGTAGGGAAAAGGAATGCTCCATATAAATGTTCGCCTTACGGATCGGGGGCGGTCTACGAGCCCAGCCCATGTTAGGATATGTTGAACGAGCTGCCACCGGGGTGTTTAAATATGAAACTGTAAGTACCCTGCCTCTGCTGTCGTGTCTCCTAGATCTATCTTCTTTCTCCTCTCAACTGACCCTTCCCCCTTGGGAATTCTCCATCGGGTTTATAGATACAAAAATTCTGCTGTAAGTAGAAGTCCTCCCTTCAAACCAGGTTATGTGTATGTTCTCCGCTACCATACATATACTAGTCTCATAGTGCGTTTTAGCAACGGCTGACATTAACAAACTAGAACCATAGTGGACACAGAATTTGATGGCGACTGAGCTCTGGAGACTACTGAAGCCGCATGAAGTTGCCACGTTATCAAAGGACGAAGGCAAGTTTAAAGCGTCAATGACGGAGAACTAATCAAATTAACATCTATTGCTATTAATTACTGTAGGATTCGAGAAAATCAAAATTGGTAGCATTACTAAATGTATACTGACGCATTACATTCATATGGCTTCTACTCTTTGGCTTTTATTAGCATCTCTGCAAACTATTCTTACGAAAGTTTATTTTTATATTTATTACATTTCAGCTGACATAAATTCTACAAGAATAGCTGCAGTTCGTTTTAGAAACAAAGGGATTAGTAGTAGTCGAATGTTTAAGAACTGTTATACACTGATCCACTGATCCACATTGTTTCTTTGGAATCGCAAAGAGAAAGCAAAAAGAACTGAATATCGAAAGAGCTTTAAAAGATTATCAATAAATATTGAACAATTGGAGCCATTAATAACGATTACCTCGAAAATGTCTTGTGGATAAAAAAGTATTTTGAGATAAATTGTGCGTTTAAAACAGATTTACATTTTCTTGTAATTTCACTGGATTTAAATCTCTCTCTATGTTTACCAGTTAAACAAGGTTATTCAACAGGCTGTTTTCAAAAAGTTAAGGACACTCATTTTATTTGATATTTAATACACGATACTTTAATAAGAGTCGATGGAACTAATTTTGAGGAAATCTAACACGTTGAATCGTGTTCCATGTGCAGGATAGCGTGAAGGGAGAGATTTTTCTGAACAAATTTGTGCCTCCTCTTTGGAAAATACTGGATTTAAATACGAAAAATGTTATTTCAGCGAACTTTTGTATTTTAGTCGTGCTGTTCCAAACTGACCGACACACACATACATACAAAACACGAGCCCTTTAAATGCTTTTTTCCTGGTATATTCGGTCTTATTTCAGTATCAAGAAGAAGTTCCAAGTAAACTAAATTTGAGCCATAGTACCTCGAATGAACGAAAGAATGAATGGCCAGGGTCACCTCGCACGTCGACTCAACGCGGTCTGTGCTTACCGTCCCCAGGAGGAACACATGAGGAACCACAGGAGAGTAGACCACACACTGAAAGGTTAAATTATTGGAATCCCGGCGATGGCCCTGAAGCTTCCAGTCTTATTCTACCTTTCCATACTTTGACCTACGGACAGTTGGTGTGAAAGAACAATTAATTTTTCTATACACGATTTGCTAGCACTCTGACTTCATTTCAAGGCTATGCTATAGTCAGGGAGATGCATGAAGACTTGGCCGTATACATGGTAGCCTATTCTTGTTGTTGTGATTATAAATGCAGTGATACTAGAAAATTGACTTAATATTGGTTGTATAAACACTCGGGCTCATTAATCGGTTATGAATGAACCCATTTCGCCAGATCTAGGACCCAGTGACTACCACCAGTTCCCGAACTTCAAACAATTTGTAGGAGGAAGAAGATTTGACACCAACGAGGAGGTTATAGATACGGTAAACAGCTATTTTGAGGACCATGATAAATTGCATTACAGAGATAGTTTAATTGAATTAGAACACTGATACGACAAATGTATTAGTCTTTCTGGAGATTATGTTGGGAAATAAAGAAAAACATTAAATAGCTTTTACTTCTTATTCTTTTGTAGCCCGAGACTTACCATCCAACCCTCGTATAATGCGAAGTATCCTCTCGTGAAAATTTCACTAGATATTTGGTGTCATCCATGCCCCTCAGAATGAGGGCAATATTAGAAGCAGAGGGTTTACACACCGGATAATAAGTTAGTTTCCATTTTATTTGGTTTTACTTATAGGAATAAAATGTCCTGCGCCCTGGCGTAGCGGGTGAAGGCAGCATGCTTTGGTCCCTGGCCACGAAAAGCGGCCCGGGCTCGATCCAACCAATAGGATGTGTATTTTAAGTCCCGGGTATTAGACCGGTGCACACTCAGCATCGTGAGGAAAGTGAGGAAAG
>CM060950.1:109448286-109498286 GCA_030765055.1 Mantis religiosa
ATATATCATGAACTTTCTGGAAATGTCAGAAGTCCTCTTCAAACTGGATGACTTTACATGGCTAGTATATTGAAAGGGATAGACCAAAATCGCACTGTACAAAAAATGTAAACTTCGCTAATACACACAATTTATGTGAAAAGCATTTTTTGTGGAATGAACCATTTTAGAAATATTTAAAAAATAAAATAATATTTAAACCACAATGCACATAAACTCCTGCCTGTTGTATGAGGGCTCGCAGGTTCGATTTTCAGCTAGAGATGAGCACTTTTCTTTAGCCAACATTTTTTTATCCCTTCCGCAGAGTTTAGAAATATGAATGTGAAAGTAAATTTGTGTGTATTTATGTGTGTGTGATCTAATGTATATAAAGAAAAATCCGTTGGCTTGTATACGTGCTAACATATTTACCGAAAGACTATAAATGATCACCAAATGACTATTGCAGTTAGGGCGGGGTATAAACTTGTAAAACAATTAATACTCCAAATAAGATATATTTTTATTCTTTTTATTGTTTCTGAATAAAGTGGTACCACCTTTTAAACAATTTTGTAAGCGAATATTGGGATATTTAAAAATCCAGAAAACATATTTTTTTACTTCATTCTCTCTGAGAATGTGCTGAAAATTTGAAGAAGATTGGCTGGAAACTACATCGTATGAAGCACTTTTAAGGAGCAAAATTACAGTTGAGCAAAATTAACTGGAAAAAGACAGGTCATCAGGCTGTGTACCGTTTGGCTTTTAAACGTCACTTGTTGAAGATTGAAATGCCTCTGAGAGCAAAATCTATAATATGCAATTGAAGCTAATGGTTCTAGTACCCTGGAAATAAAGGTAATATTTACTTATTTGAAAATGTTGGCCACATTTCAGCTATGATACCCTCGAGGAACTTAGAGAAGTCTATGTGCCTATATTATGTAAAAATGATTGAAATAATTAGGTGCGTTAAATGAATTACTGGCATTAGAGTCAGGTAGAAAGGAAAACTAGGTTAGAAATGTCTGCAAATTATTAAAAGGCACTTTAATTATATTTGAGACATGTTCAAATTATTATTTACAAATTTTGTATAGTTGTAATAATATTTGGAATAAAATAAATCAACCCATGCGTAAGTGTATCGCCACCAAATTGCTAAAATTGTTTCTTATTCTGTACAATATCCTGAGAGTAATTCATATCGACAGAAAAAGTAATTTCTTTACTCCATGGCTCTTTTCCAAGGCTTACACACAACTGTAAAATGCCCCAGAATCCCAGATGTCATCACTGGCAAATCAGCAACACATTGGACAGAGCAACACAATAACAGCAACTCGTTCCCTGGCTTTCTTGTTCTCTTCCTTCTTCACCCCTGTCTACCCCTCTCCCGAACGTACATGGCAGCATTACCAGCCATTAACAGAAATTACGAAACATCTTTTACCAAAAAGTAAATGTAAAGCGCTTTATTTTTTCTTTGTGTTTCACTCCAGTTACTATGGTTTGTGAATCGGAGTGTTACGTGCTTTGACTTCTCCATATATCTTTATTAACAACAGCAACAACGACAACAAAATAATAATAATAATAATGATAATGATAATGATAATAATAATAATAATAATAATAATAATAATAATAATAATAATAATAATAATAATAATAATAATAATAATAATAATAATAATAATAATAATAATAATAATAATAATAATAATAATAATAATAATAATAATAATAATAATAATAATAATAATAATAATAATAATAATAATAATAATAATAATAATAATAATAATAATAATAATAATAATAATAATAATAATAATAATAATAATAATAATAATAATAATAATAATAATAATAATAATAATAATAATAATAATAATAATAATAATAATAATAATAATAATAATAATAATAATAATAATAATAATAATAATAATAATAATAATAATAATAATAATAATAATAATAATAATAATAATAATAATAATAATAATAATAATAATAATAATAATAATAATAATAATAATAATAATAATAATAATAATAATAATAATAATAATAATAATAATAATAATAATAATAATAATAATAATAATAATAATAATAATAATAATAATAATAAACAACCCAACATTCCCTTTAGACATCGTTCTTCCCAGATGTGCAGAACACTTCATACGTATAAATAAAGTTTTGTGTGTGAACTTCATAAGATGTTCGCAAAAATAGTCATTTTTGTTTAGTGCTGATGGTATGGCTAGCATAAATTTATTTAGGTACTCAAAATATGCTGCTTTACACACAAAAATGTATATTAAAAAGGAAAAGCAGAAGGAAAAGCTAATTCATTATTTAAATTATGTTGCATAGTATTTCCAAAGAGGCGAGTATGCTTGTATAAAATACATCTAAGCTATTAATATCTTGAAAAATAATAGCACTAGATCAGTAATTTCCAAATTACACATCAGGAATAGATGGCAAAGGAATAGTTATCTTAAATTTATAGACCTTAAAATTACAAAAATGTTTAATTCACATTAATCTTCTTCGTCCTCTCAAGGTAGAACTGTTAACACTTTGCCCATTGCTTGATGCTTAGATGATTTCTTTAATGTGTATAAAACTACAAATGCAGTCCAATGAATGCATTTTTTTCGGATGTAGCCAGCTTTATTCTCCCAAAAGAACCTACCAACTGCTTTAAGTGTATAATCACAAAAGTGGAAACATTTAACTTTGCAACATTGTTGCGAGAAGTGCAAACATATCACCATTTTGGCACATACATACAACGTCGGTAAAAAGGTATTGCGTTCCAGCAAAAAATTCGATACACATATTTCACTTGATATATAGAGTTTTAAGTTCCCTGAATCCAACAAAGGAAGGATTTTTTACAGATCTCTCTCTCTCTCACTCTCTCTCTCTCTTTGAGAGAGAGAGTGAGAGAGAGTGTTTGTGTGTGTGTGTGTGTGTGTGTGTGTGTGTGTGTGTGTGTGTGTGTGTTACAGCTCCTCTAAACAGCTAACTCAAAAATGAAAATTCGGTTGAATACTGAACTTGTAATTTTAGGCTCTATATTTTCCAAGAATGAGATACAAAGATATTCAAAAAATCCTCCTCATCAGACTACCCTTGAGATGGAACAGTTTTTGAAAATTTTTATTTTATCAGAATTGGCTCTCAACAATTTTGATTAATATCCCATGTATATGACGTTTTCATGACAAATGAAAGTACATATTTAGTTTTCAGGGAATGTCTTTAGAAGTTCTCTCCACTTTGAATAGCTCTTACATAACTGGTAAACCTTAAAATATAGACATATTCTTATTAAACATAATATGCAGATGTCCTTAAAACAAACAATGGTGATTTACAAGATATCGCTTGTGGTTTGATTGAAGTTTCGTTTGCTTATCTTTTGTTTATGCAAAGAGAATGAGATTTCAAAATCATTCAGTAGCGACCAGCTCTTATAATACATAACTATCATTAAAAGCCTATTTAAGCCATATTCCCCTTGTACCTACAGGGAGATTGGCAGCGAGATTATCTCGATTAATATGAAGTAGTTAATGGATAAGCATTTGTAAGCACGGTTTGTATAAGAGCATAACAATATTGGAGTGCAACTCATAAGAACGTGATTGTATTCTATGTAAAGTTTGAGGATTATAACTTCTACGTGTGGAAACTCGTTACCATATTTGCCGAGTAATTTTGGAACATGCTGTTAATAAAAGAATTGTAACAAATCACTTGAAGTACTTTACCAACTCCTCTCTGCTCTGACAATTTAAAAATATCTCTTCAAGCATACCATCCCAGGCTCAGATTCATCATATATTCAGAGTCACGGAACAGAGAGCTTCACGACGTAAGAGATAAGTAGGATATAAAATGGCTGTTGCAGGCAGAGCGCTTGACTTTATATGGATTGTGAGAGTTAAAAAAATACCATTTCCAAAGTTGTTGTATTTTTGGCATGTAATTCTTTTGGAAGTTTCATGTCGCTTTGAAATGGAACCGTACTCAATGTGAAATATGAGTAACATCTTATGGATATTTGATAAGGTAGAAACAATCTTTAAATGGCAAAAGTGTTTGTCCCAAGTAAGGTTATCAAAGCAAAACTTCGCGTTAAATTGAAAAGTACGAAATCAGTTTGCAACGACCTCTATCAAAACTTCTTTCAAGATTCAGTGACGAGCGCATTTATGAATTGCTTTTCTGATACGAAAGTTACCTTCATAAACTTCTAGCAACCAAATTAACCAGAAGTCTATTAATACAAAATATCTCCATGGCGGATCTTCAACCAGGATTTCTGCGATGAAATCTTGGATTTCTTAAGTTCTTTACATCTCCGAACTGTTTGTATCTCCATTTCATTTCCCTTCTCCTTTTGCCTCATCTTTCCTTCTGCTTGACTGTTACAAGTGGTGAGAGTCGGCGTTGCATGGCAGGGAATATGCTCTCTTAAATATCTGTCCTACAGATCAGGTGCGGTGTCCAAGTCCCAGCTCCAAAACGGAGGTTTAAACCTGCAGGGCGGAGGTTGTTTCTGCTGCCACCGCGGAGTCTGAATTTTTAACTGTAGTAACCTAGTCCTCTTCTTACGTATGTCCTATGTCCTATCACCTTCTGTCTCCTCTAACCTCGCCCCTTTCTCTTGGGGACACCACCTCATGGAAGGCACAAAAGAGCTTTGATACAGAAATTATGGATCAATTGGAAAAATTATAAAATCAAATATGAATATTTTGTACATTAATTAAATATTTCGGGGTTTTAAGTATGGTGGTTATTTATGAGTACAATTTGGCTCGGGGTAAGATGTCATTAAGTAAGATAATTAGTGAGGGCTAGCTGTTAGCCAGTTCGGAAAAACAGTTAGGTTAGGCAACGAGAGAGCAAAGTTACTATCCAAAGTTGCCAGATTAGGAATGGCAGGCTAGCTTGGAATTCGCGGAATATGTGAGAGGATAATTTATACAGAGACTTTGGGAAGGAAAGTAGCAAATTTTAGTAATGTAGAAAAGAAGATGCAACATCGTTTTAGAAGCTAGTAGTGGGGGTCTCAGATTCATTAACCAATGAAGGTTATTAAGAGAATTTTGGTTGTTGAGCAGGACGTTTTAGACAGAATCCCCAGCATTTCTGGACTGGTCACCGATGAAGCAAGACGCAGCTAAAGGAGGCGACATTTCTTGCCTCAATGACAGAATAACGTGTTATCGCTCATTATAATATTCAAAAGCGTTAACTCCGAATATATATTATAGATCAGTATCCACTAGATACTAGATTTAAGTGAATTTCAACCAGACAAATTATTACAAGTTTCAAACTTAGAATCCGGTATCATCCTTACTTTATTACACACCCACGCATACCCTGAGAGGGGACTCTGCTCGAGATTGAGCTAGCACAACACACTGCTTGAAATTGGTGAAACCAATAGGCCGATAATAATGGTAATAAAGCCTCCATAGATTGAGATACCAAATGCCCATTCTGAACTTTGATTTCGGCGTACCGTCAATTTAGTTTACACCCACTAAGAAGGTTCAGGAAGCTCCCACCAATTCTCCCATTTGGAAAGTTCCAGGTTCTAAAAGTCTTGATGGGCCATCTTTTTTCTGGTCACATACAAATGCTACATATTATAGGATATTTCCTGTTTCTCATTCGTTCTCACTTCAATTCCTTCTTTATTCCCAGGATTGCAGTACATTTAGCATGTTATAGCATTTGACACAGAATCCTCTGCATATACCTACACTGTTAGTCAGAAAAGAAAGTGATTGACGTTTCGTGTGGAGAGAGAGAGGCAACGTTGCCGCTTATTGCTGCCACGCGGAGAGCTTGCTAGGATTGTGTACGAAGGTAATTCTGCTGTGACTATTATTATTATTATTATTATTATTATTATTATTATTATTATTATTATTATTATTATTATTATTATTATTATTATTATTATTATTATTATTATTATTATTATTATTATTATTATTATTATTATTATTATTATTATTATTATTATTATTATTATTATTATTATTATTATTATTATTATTATTATTATTATTATTATTATTATTATTATTATTATTATTATTATTATTATTATTATTATTATTATTATTATTATTATTATTATTATTATTATTATTATTATTATTATTATTATTATTATTATTATTATTATTATTATTATTATTATTATTATTATTATTATTATTATTATTATTATTATTATTATTATTATTATTATTATTATTATTATTATTATTATTATTATTATTATTATTATTATTATTATTATTATTATTATTATTATTATTATTATTATTATTATTATTATTATTATTATTATTATTATTATTATTGTTATTATTGTTATTATTGTTATTATTGTTATTATTATTATTATTATTATTATTATTATTATTATTATTATTATTATTATTATTATTATTATTATTATTATTATTATTATTATTATTATTATTATTATTATTATTATTATTATTATTATTATTATTATTATTATTATTATTATTATTATTATTATTATTATTATTATTATTATTATTATTATTATTATTATTATTATTATTATTATTATTATTATTATTATTATTATTATTATTATTATTATTATTATTATTATTATTATTATTATTATTATTATTATTATTATTATTATTATTATTATTATTATTATTATTATTATTAGTAGTAGTAGTAGTAGTAGTAGTAGTAGTAGTAGTAGTAGTAGTAGTAGTAGTAGTAGTGGCAGTAGTAGTAATATCATCATTATTTATTTAATATACACGAAGACAATAGTAAAGTCGTAGATCTACATGCAAAAGATAGAACATTCAAACATACAAAAAATGTAAAGATCATAACAAACAAGGCATACTTGTGAAATTTTGGTGATTATTGTTGTGGGGAAGTGACGGTTATATCGGAATCACTTGAATCATTACAACTGCGAGAGAATACTTCGAAGAGGAGAAATTGAAAAGGGAGCTTTTCTGGAACGTATGGTCGAATAAACCGCGGTTTTCGAGTTATATAGTCGATGGCATTCCTCCAGAACACTGTCTCAAAATAGTTCGTCTTCCCTCTTATCGCTGTCACTTTATCCCAGTAAGTTTATTTGGGCTGAAGTAAAGGGTTATGCTGGCCGAAACAATAAAGACTTCACTGTGTCGTCAGTAACAAAGTTTATGGAAGAGGCTTTAACAACAATAAAAGCCTAACATCCTTACCAAATATATTTTGATTTAGTTACCGAGAACGTTCACGTTTTAGTTTGCGCTATCTTCGTCACTGTTTTAGACATAATTAAACATTCATTAAAACACAATTGCAAATGCTCACAACCACGCACAGATACGCGGACAAAAACATATGTAAACCAAGGCAAATTGCCACAAATGCAATGCAAAGGAACTTGCACTCTCTCACTGTTCTAAACAGAGCAGCAACAAACGCCAAGATACTGTGTTTATTGTAGCGTTAGCAGAGTGGAAACAGCCAGCATATATTTACTGCAGTGTTAGCAGATAATACTAGCTAGCCCGCACGTCATGCTAAGCACGTGTTAGAATATCGGCAATAAAGGTTTAGCGTCGAACGTTTTCATGGAAACGTCTTGACTCTAATTGGTCCTTCTCTGATTGCTATGACAACCGTTATGACATATCCATTCCACCATTTATTTAAAGCATTCATCCATGTGGTTAGTAAACGTCAATCACTTTCAGGATTGGCGACCGGTATAATAGGGGACAGGGATATTTGGGAACCTTCGGTGTGAAACCGTGTGTACGTTATGTATGTGAATAAAGCGGAGGAGAGTGGTATCTGAATGTCACATATGTGCTACTTCCGTCTAGTCCGCTCAAGGTCACATAGGGTAATAATCCTGAGGGGAATCCAGCTACAAGAGTACAATGCTGTACTTAGAATGATCAGTAAATGTGTAGGATAAGCCTTCTTATGAAAAAAAGGCGAGACTATCGCACACCAGTGGACTAACTCTGTCCAATATTTAGGAGTTAAACTGGACAGAGGTTTTAATTTCCGCCACCACATCAGGGACCTCTTGGCAACGGTGCAGGGAGCAAATTCTTCCCTGTATCCAATGCTGGGGTTGGGTTCGATGCCGGTTTGCCTGAAGTTACACCTCTTCCGAGCGCTGGTATTCCCAATGATAATGTATGCCTGTGAGATCTGGGGCATGGCTGCAGACAGCTGGCTGGCATGACTTCAACGTGGACAGAATAGAGGACTTCGGTCCATCTATTCAGTGGGTCGCTCTTTCCCTACCAGGTTGCTTCACGAAGCCTCGGGTCTTCCATACGTGGAGGATGAAATTAGGCGTCAGGCATCAAAATTTTACGTTAATTTACCAAATCATAAAAGTGCCCTTATTAGATAATTGAGAGATTATGACCCCACTACACGCCGATTTAGGCTTCTGCGGGCACCCCGTATGGCCAGCTGAATCAAATTTAAAAATAGAACACAGGGTGCATAAGGTTTTGCATTCATTCCTTCAATCTGAGGTACGTAAAATTTATGTTACCACGAAACCAATTCTTCCTGAAAATCCACAAACCATCTGAAAATATCCTGAAAAGAATCCCTACCTGCAGTAAAACTCTTGAAGTGTGGGCACGCAGCATAAACCTTCTGGCTTTATACAGCCAGCCAGCAGCTCGGTTGGTCGGTCGGTCACACGCTATCTATTAAGTATAGCATGTAACAAAAATACATTATAAATATTTTAAATAACAGTTTTATGCAAAATCCGCCAGGTCACTGTAGGACTTCTGTATATACCTAAGCCAAAAATAAATCTAATTTTGTAACAATTTTAATTTTATGTCTGTAAGAGTTGTTGCGCACAGCCCAGATAAAATTATTTTTATTGGCGAGCTGGATATTAACAGTGATAATTACTTCATGTAATTTTTCATGCATGTGAAATGAGAACGCTTCACTTCCTTTAATTAGTTTCTATATTTCGCATTAATTCTGCGCCAGATTAGTCGGAGTTAGGCAAAACCACATTATTTTCCGTGTTCATGGAATTTTCCACTTACATTTTCAAAAAATACCGCGCAGAAAGGCAAGTGAGGTGCATTTGAGGTTAATGAATGCTAGCACCTGTATTAAAAATGCGTTGTTTTATATTTATATACCGTTTTGTAAACATTCACATTTCATATGCTGAGTTCATTGCTCTAACATTCCAAAAGCCAAAAAAAAAATTTATGATCCGAAATGGAAGTTTTAAAGAATATAGCAAATATACATCTTAACGAATATTGGAATTTACTTAGTCTTCGAGCAGCATTGTCGCGGATTAAGTTAAGTGCGAGATAGCAAGGTACTTTCAACCATTTCCCTGCTCTGTAAAATACCTGTGCAGTTAAATTTGGAAACTAGAAGCTATTGTCATAAATACCCATCAGAAATGTAAAATAGACGTTATTTACTGCTCTTTTTGAAAACACAGCAAATTGCGGAAGACTTTCATGTAATTAAGTATTACTTGATGCGAGTAATTAAAGGTACCATACCAAATAGGATGGTGCAGGCGGTTTCGTCTGCGGCCCGCATTCGGGAGGTCCGGGTTCGATTCCCGTGGCTGAACTACCTAAGTCAAAGGGCTTTTTCAGGGGTTTTCCTGAGTCGACAGGCGAATGCTGGGAAGCTTAATTACAAACCCCGAATTTCCTGTCCTCCTAATCGTCTCCATTATGATTTCATATCATCTTTCATCTGGTGGTCTCTTTCAGTATGGAAGTGTTGCCGGTGTCCCGGCGGTAGAACGATTGTTAATGTTCAACCCAGATATTGTGGTGGGACTGCTTCCAAACCACAGTAGGGTGGGATGTATGTTATCTTAGCCTGCCGGGGGAAGTTTCCATATAAGTAAAATATAGGGACCCTGCCCTTTGGACTATCGTGGCTTCTTGGGACGGCCGCCCTCTGTCTCATCTCACGTCATACTTTCTTCCGGAGATGCCGCACTTTGGGACATAGGTACAATAGATCAAGTTTGGACTTCGTGCCGAGTTCCCTCCGAAGTAATCCATTTCCAGTTCCAAAGCTATCATATCGCTTACTCTAGACAAGGTAAACATGACCACTTGCTAGACTTGACTGTTGATTGGCAATTAAAATTAAAATTCTAGGAATTCTATGCGCACTGTACATGGAGGTACAGGGTTCCTAATCTCCCCTGCTGTGATGTTACAGCATCTTCAATTGAAGTAAATCTATACCTCGATAGCTCTGTCCTCGATCATCTAAAGTAGTCGGAATTTGTAATCAGGCTGAAACGGCGTAGAATGCATTCATTCTGGAATCGTTAAGGACCCGGCCATGCTTGCTCAGGCACCGTTTACTGTTCCCTCCGTGATATGCCTTCGACTTAAATGTTTTTCTCACAGATAAAACTCACAAAGGGCTTAGATTGGAGAAGCAGTTGGCATATATTATCTGGAATAATTCTATCGTTAAAACCTTAAGCAAAGTACCTAATTGCACGCACTTTATGAGCTGTCGCAGGATATGGATTTTCAATAATGTCTGAATCCGAGGTGCATGAATTACTGTACACTTTCAGAACACTTTTACACGCTGAAAGGTAACGCTGCCCCCAGCGACTGAATGGGATAAGTAGTATACATTTTAATTCGTAGTGTTCAAAAGTCGACTCATCCTTGTGGAGTCGCTCACTTTCGATAAGCAACTGCGATAACGCAGACTTGGCTTCCAGTTAGCGGTCCCTGAAATATTCAGGGCACTTGCAAAACTGACCGCGTGTAAAGTTTTCTTTCGTGGTAATTGGTTTACGTATACGAATGATAGTTATCAAGCATAGGTTTATAGTATATTGCCATACTAATGTGGTAAGCACTTTATACGGAACGAGGAACGGTTTGGAAAAAAGAGACGCTTGCGCCTAGATTTTTTTTCAATTTCCGAGATTCCACTATGTACAGTCCGGTGCACGGAAATGTTCCGATGCTGTTGGTAATTTTTGGTACGTTACTTTATATAATTTTGGCATAGCCGTTTCACAATTCGTGTTTTACACCAGTTCTGGCTGTGCCAATCTCTTATTAGTTAATATCGAAATCCAATAACACAAAAAATGACCGATGAACAAGGTGCGTATTCGAGGTGCGTAGTGCAAGGGGGAGGGGTACGGAGGAATTAACTTTAGCTGAACGATTGTCAATACCACCTCCCTGCTGTGTCCGTCGCTCATTAGTTTGATGTCATAACTCGGGCACCGGGGAGAAGAACAAGGGGTGAGTTCTAAGGGATGGGGGTTCGTGGATTAATTACTAGAATATTATCGTCTTTGTATTTTCCCCTTATGTTGTCTACGTGAGAAAATTATGCTTTAGTATGCTCGGTATATTTTGTGTAGATAAAGCTTAAGTTACAGCTTTAAATTATTTTGTAATGAAATGAGATGATTTGAAATAAATATGCGCAATGTGGAGTTCAAGTTGATACACATAATAAAACAGATAAATCTGTCCCATCCCTCATTTCCTTACCAAGAAAACTGCACAAAACTGAGAAGGTTCATTATTCGTAAAGGATGGGTAATCCGCTCCTGTACTCAATAACCGTTGATAAAATAATCAAAGTCCGATGAGACGTATTCTGAGTTTTATGTTTCAATGTAACTTAAACAGTCTGGGCTTCTGATTGACCTCCCCCATCGCGAAACAAAGGGCAGGCGCACGCCTTCCTATCGCTGGCAGGGATTTGAACTGGACGCGTGGTGCCATTCACCTACCAACCTAAACAGTTGTTCCGTATATCGGAAAGTTTCCGTGCACCGGACTGTACTTATCACTTGTGTATTGCATACTACTTTTTCACTATGTATATCTATATAATAATGTACAAATTGTAATATTACAATCAATATTTCAAAATGAATGCTTTTATTTACCACACTAGTGCTATTTGCATCGCCTATATGCGTTACTATGCAGAAATGGACGCACTAGTGTACAGAAACAAAGCTGAGTATGGAATATTAGTTAGATGGTGCAAAAATATCCTAAATATAAAACTTGGTCATAATAACAACCAAACAATATAACTTTTGGGTTTACAATGAAGCCAAACGTTAACTAACAACACTTAATCACAGTAGAAATATTTAAACAGTTGTGTGTATTTGAATGAATGTATTCCTGCATTTCCTTTAAGTGAGACATGGGGCCTTCTGAACTGCGTATCCTCCAGGCCCGTAGGCAACGGGATGAGGATCAGAGGTTTCCTGATCAGAGAGATTACGGGATGAGTGGTCAGCCCAACGCCCGAGTGTGCATTTGGTGTCCCGTTAAAAATCCCTATCTGAGGAATGTAACTAAGGTGCCATTTGGCCTATTCGCAATACAAAAGCACAGGTACTACACTTCAATTGCATAATTATCGGTGTTTCTGGTCTTGAGTGAAACGGTGGTGCGTACGCGCAGATTTAAAAAGTGTTTTATTTCTTTCAGGGGGTTAAAATCCGTTAATTATGTGAATGTAAGCATAAAAATATTTTAATATAATATTATACTCAAATAAAATCTTCAAAACTGTTATTTGCCTTTCTCTTATTGAATGCTTCATATTTGCTAAAGAAATTACTCGGGTGATAAAATACAGGTTTCAATGGGATTAAAAATTTTTAACAGTTTATTTTCCTGATATTTTGCCTCCAACTTAACGGGCCTTTAAACGATCCATACAGTTACTGATTTTGGAAGTCACGTTGATGTGTAGACACGTTATATAGCCTTTTTAATCAATAAATACGCCGTTATAGCCTATATTATGCTATGGTATGTTAAGTTACCTTTCACAAGCTTTCCTACTACATGAGAGAGATAGAGAGAGAAGGGGCTGGAATAAGGGTTGGGAAGGGTGGAGGAAAGCCCTCATCCAATTACCTTGCTGGGTTTTCTCGTTGGAAAACACACCCGGCTTTGCGTCCCAGGCCGCGGTGGTGGATACATCTGAATGCATAGTTTCCTCGGCAAACCAGCCGTTGGCTATGCAAGATTTATTTCACGTCATACATGTAACCTCAGACGCTATGGTATTTGTAAATTCCCTTCCATAGTACATACAGGTTCATTAATTATGCACAGATATGGATACAGCCACCGCTTCAAAATTAAAGAGAGAAGCGCGAATACGGCTATAGAATGGAAATTCTGTAAGCGCTAATAACCAAAACATACAGTTTGAGATAACCAAGGTAAACTGTTTACCTTCTAAAAATTGTAATGTGCCGTACAAATCATGTTTGCGTAAACGATGAAGTTCTCGGTAGTATCCCGGAAAGTTATTTGCATAAAATTAATGAAAATATGCTTTGAAATTATTTTCTGAGAAAAAAGGAAGCAAATTGACTAAGTGCTTCAGTACGAACATTAAGACGTCCTCGCTGTGGAGAGTGTTCTCCTTAACAATTGTGTCCTGAGTACCAGAGCACGTATTCTTTAGATTAATCACAGAAAACACTCTATGTTTTGCTTTGGCGAGTTTAAGAGCACAAAAGTCATTCCAAACATTTCCTATATGACTGAAATGACCCTAGGACAGTTTACAAACACTTCCAACAAACTTCAAGCTCACGAACGCTTTCCTGTATTTCCCATAAACAGAATATTCGCCAAATCACAACTTCATTAGTAGGTCAAAACGTGGAGACTATGTGCTATCGGTGGCAGGTCATTAGGTTCTATATCAATGATGTCAGCCTTATATGAAAGAGGGAACGGCGGATTTGCCTCCACCTAACTTTCACCAAGAGACTCAAAATCTAACCTTTCTAATGCTGGGTTGCCCGAGTGAAGGGGAAGTGCTTCATGCACAAAAAGATGTAGGGAGGGTAGAGTAACAAGGTAACGCATGAGCAAAAAAGAGGGTTGGGAATCATTTTTCATGGCGGTTACAGTCGTGTTTTGTGCTACTGGCAGGAAGGGAAGGGAATGGGGATAAGTGAAGGTTTGCTAAAGGTAAGACACCTTAGCCTGAGAGAGCTGATAAGAGAATAATGGGTCTCTCAACAAAGTTAAGTAAAGTATATTATTAAGGCTTTTTGATATAAACTTATTTAACTTGATATTGAAATATATTTATTTTCTTTGATATTCTTCATGTAGTATAATAATATGTACCTATTATAACAATATATTATATATTATAATAATACCACACTATTACATTTTTTCTTTTTGTGCGAGTGCTAATTTAGATCTTCCTAATTAGTGCACATAATTATTTCTTTCTTTCCCTTTTCATTATACTGAAGTTCTTCTGTGGGTAGTTCATTTTTTTTCACTTTCCTTATTATCATGTGCATGTTAACTGTACTTGCATATGAGCCATTGTTAATCAATTTTGTATACTTAATTTAAATATATATTTCTGTATTTACTTTGAAAGTCAAGGGAGAAAGCGCGTTTAAAGGTGATTTCTTTTAGTAGTGTTTAAAGGCCATTTTTACTGCATGCGACATTATTGGAGGCGGGCATTCAGAAAGATGTTTTGAAATTATATTCGAGAAATTTATTTTGGGAAGGAATCGTTTCAGGCCGAGGACTAGGATATCTTCCGGACATTTGCAGTTTGGGGACTGAGGAGAATATGGAAAACGCCTTAATCAGGGAGGACTGTTTTGGCACGATTTGAAACCTGGTTTTACTAAGAGCAAGCCTAATCTCGCGCTATATTTAAAGGAAGCCTAAGCTTGAGATACAAACGTTGCTGATAAATTGATAATGTTAAATATGATACACTATTTACAGTTTATAATCCACAGCTCAATTAGTGATTTTCACTCTATATACGATTAACTTAATTCGCGTAGTTCAACGATCACTTAAAAATTTATAATAGGAAATAAAATATACTCCTTGGGTATATGGTAATGGCAAAGGAGGATTTCATCACTGCACGCAAGTCTAACTCTGCGCGAAATTTTCTTCCAGGAGGATGTGAGAGATGTCAAGTACCAGCGGCGGCTAAGTCTGATTGCAGATATATTGCGCTGGGTTCCATTACGTTTCCAGATTGTGTAACTTCATAAAAAGGTCCTCCAACACCACCCCAACCTCAAGAATAGGTACTGATTGGAGGTGCTTTTGTCATGTTATACAAATACATATTTTTGCTTGAAGCACATTCAATATATATATAATATTTGTGATGTAATTTCACACATTTTCCTAAAGTTCCTTCTATATTAACTATATTAAGCTAGTTTAAGGCCAGCACACAAGTAAAAATCACAGTCTGTTAGATCTAGGCAGTGAGTCATCTACGGATGCTACCGACTATAAAAAGGTACACTCTCTCCTTGCCTCACAAAGTATTTATGGACTAAATCTGGTTATTGCGGACAATGGTGTTTCACTACTGGGTTAGTTGCTTGCTTGTGTGTTTTAACAGAAAGAAGAAGGGACAAAATGAAGTTGGCTTACGTGGTGACACGTGGGATCAAGAATACTCATAGCCGAACTAACAATTAAGGTGAATTTATATTATTCTTGTCATGAAGTCTCCACAATCCGTTTTTAATATTAATGCTGATATAGCTTTTTTAATCTGGATATACCTACAGCAGAGCACTGACGTGAGGACAAGCACATTTAATTGACATTTAAATCGTTGGCTGGATACTCTATTCTAGGATTAAATGTGTAAAACACACAAACCCCTTAGGGGTTGCCTGCAATCAGGGACACAGTGGCGCACAAAACCTACACGAACCATGAAATATTATACCTTTCAGCTCTTTGTGTCTCTCACTGCCAGTAACAAACACTGACACACAGGACATGCCAAAGCTGCTCCATTTAAAATGTCGAGGAGCAAATAACAGAAATGCATGTAAGTGCTAAAGGTTTGTGCCATAATTCTATAAATATGTATTATTACAGTATTTTAATTTCGTCTAAAAGAATATGGAAAATTAAAGTTGCAACTTGATCTTTTACACCAAGCTTAAAACAAATATGTATTGAAATGAAGCTCACGTTCACAGAACCTGAACCAGAGGGTTTTAATGGAAATAAATAGACACCTAAGTAATACACAGTATATAGCTACATAGTATTTTGGATAATGACTGAAATTCTTATGTATAAAAATAGACTTTTATTACAGGTCAAATCTGGAACCAAATGGTAACCCCAATTCACAGTATATTCTATTTATATTATACATAGGTTATTGGCATTAAACAGAAACTTCTGTTATACTCACCAATCTGTATTTGAAGTCTTCAACGCATACAAATATTATTCCTTTTGTACATTCTTCATCTTTGGCAAAAGTATTTACAGAACACACATATTGCTTAAAACCGAAAAATGCTTCGTTTATAAGCATTCGTTACATGCTAGGGTAAGTGCTATGCACATAAACATATGATTACTAAAATTGTTTTCTTCACACACACACACACACACACACACACACACACACACACACACACACACACACACACACACACACACACACACACACATACTTCTTTTTATTGGGTTTTATTTTTACTCTGCTTATTTTGTTTTAAACGCCTCGCGGTTGGCCGAGTATATTACAAGTTCTCTCCCATTGTGCATACTATGTCTTTAGCAAGCATTTTGCTTAGCTTTCCAAATTAATATAATTAACCTATGGTAGTGTCCTTACTCTCTTCCTCTTATCTACCGGTAAAGCCTCCAGCTCTTACTGAAGGTTATATTAGGACCTGAACACTCTTCTGTGTAATTTTCCCCCGTATATCTTAAATTTTGCATGCACTTGTGACCGTCCTTTGGATGGTGAAGAGCGATGAATTGTACGATTCTAACTAGTTTCTTATTTAACATAGTAATTTACCTCAATATATTGGAAAAGAACTATCAAGTTTATGCTTTCCAAGTTTATGCCTATAATTTATGACTTGAAATGCTCAATGCATCAGAAATACATGCACATTTCTATAAAAAGTAATTAAGGGAATTCTTCGGTGTTAGGGTATCTTATAATGGGATAAAATATTAAAGCATAAGTGTAGGACTTGGGTTAGGTTAAAGTGTTAGGTTAGATTAGTTTAAGTTAGCTTATAATGAGGTGAAATAGTGGAGCCTAAGATTCGAACCTGGTTTAGGTTAAAGTGTTAGGTTAGGTTAAGTTGGCTTATAATGAGGTGAAATAGTGGAGCCTAAGATTAGGACCTGGGTTAGGTTAAAGTGTTGGAGAATAGCACAGTAGGATAGGTTAGGTTAGATTAGTTTAGGTTAGGTTAGATGAGGTTAGGTTGGTTTAAAAGTGATAAAAGCACCGATTACAAATGAGGAGTAAACGTTTTGAAATGATTAAAATACATCATGAACTACAGGAAATCAAATACAGTCGAAGTTGACTAAGTACTACTAAAAGACAATAAATGCACCCCAAGGAGCCTCTAAATACATCCAAGAAGCTCGAAATACTTCAAAAAGCCACTAAATAAGCCATAAAACCCCATAAATACACTAAAGAGCCCTTAATACACTTCAAGAATCTCTAGATACTTCAAAAAGCCACAAAATACATCCCGAAAGCCCCTAAATACGCCTCAAAAGCCACTAAATACAACAAAAGCCAGTAAATACGTCCGGAACGATCCTAATACACCCAAAGAAACACTAAATATTAAAAAAGCCTCTAAGTACGCCACAAAAGCCTATAACTACTCCGAAAAGGCCCTAAATACACCCCAAGCAGTCTTTAAATACAGCAGAAAGCCCATAAGTACCTCACGAGAGGCACTAAATACGCCTCAAAGGCCTCTAATTACATCAAGAATTCAATAAATACGCCGCAAAAGCCTCTAGATGCACTCCAAAAGACCCTAAATACACCAAAAGGACATTAAATACGTCTCAAAAGTCTCTATATTACACAAAAATCCAGTAAATATGAAACGAAAGATACTAAATACACCCGAGAAGCCCCCTTAATACATACCAAAGCCAGTAAATATACCAGGAAGTCACTCAATATATCCCCAGAACCATCTTAATACATCCCAAAACCACTAAATATACCAGAAGGTCACTAAATTCATCTCGAAGCATGATATAAATAAAGTAAATAAGATAATAAATCCTTTAAATACATAGATTGCGCACGGCCGCCATCTTGCCCTTTTTAGTATGGCCCAAAACGCTTCAATCTACCCTACTGTCATAAGTTGTGACAATATTAAATTTTTCAGAAGTTTATGAAATAAAGTAATGAATCCTATTTTGAATATTATCTATGATGGATAAGAATCTGAGTAGAAGCATTTACTATGAAAAACACTTGAAGACTTTTAGGTATTCTGAATGGGAAACAAGATATGGGCCATAGAAATTTTAAAATAGAGAAATAAATATCCATAAAGTTCACGGAATCATGTTTTATTATTTTTCTATCCAGTTTTATTGGACATACAAACTGAATGGGAATACATATTTGTTGCACATACCTTTACATACCTGAAACCAATTTCTAATCCCATTAAATATAATTTTTGCAGTCTCTGAGAACAATAAGTACAGTGATATGTCAGCAAACCTTTGTGACGTCGCAGTTCACAGCAGCTGATGAACAAAGTCACTATTTTTTCCAAAAAAATTCAAAATATTGCACATCACTTTCCGTATTAACGTTTTAAAGCAAGTGGTGAGATGAAAACCTTTCCTTGCAAACACAATACCACTAGACGACGCATGTTGCGTGACAATTTTTTTTAATATTGCTGGTGTTATTTAGGCAATACGGCTAGAAATCACTCTTCTAGTGAGTATGGTTTGCCACTTTATATCTTTCCCATTAAATAACACTAAAGAAAGAAATCTGGAGAGGTAAGACCGCGGTAACGTGGAGGCCATAAATTTTTCGAGATAACTTGATTACCGAAAAATCCCTCTAACATTTCCATGGTCTCGTTTGCATTATGACAAGTGGCACCATCCTGATGAAACAAACTATGAGATTCATCCTCTACCAGCATAGTAACGAAATGCTGCACAGTATCCCTAAAGACGACACCTCGACTGTTTCCTCAAAGAAGGGCCCCACAATTCTTGTTCGCGATACCGCACACCAAACGCCAACTTTTGCTCAATTAAACTGCTCTTCATGAAAGATATGCCGATTTTCAGGTGCCCAAGTTCTAATGTTGTAGGAGTTTATGTAGCCATTTAAGTGCAACCACGCTCCACACGTAAAAAGGTCTTATCCAGAATGGCTATATTGTTGCGTGTGAAAGAACGAAACCATTGGCAGTAATTGTGACATTTCACTAGATAGGACGGCCGCAGCTCCTGGAAGACTTTAAAACGATACGGATGCAATTTGGCCACCCTAAGAGCTTTATTTGTACAGTGAAGCAGGTATTATATGGGTGTACACAAGTTCCACGTTGGAACGCCAATTTGAAGCAATATTGAAGATGGTAGCGATCAAGGGTTACCACAGCTCCACGTTGTGCGCCAGTTTGATACAAATAAGATTGGTGAACGATGACAACTATGATTGGCGAGCAATGAGGTTTCTCTCAGGGTATGCGTGGATGGGTGTGAGAAGGAGATTTTCGAAACACTGGAATGCCCGTCTCCAAATTATTTATTCACTGCTTCTTCTTTTCAAACGTCGAAATGGAAGTTGCCGACCGAGGGTTACCAATCTCGGTTTAGAGTTATTGAATGCTAATTGTTTATTTCTCGATAAATTTTGATGACCCCACAAATATTCAAGACAGAACCAGTTGACCGCTCTAATAGGCTTCACGTCTCAGACTCCTCTTTTCGGCTGCACGCCGAAGACTCCCTTCTGATCGGCTTCACGCCGAAGACTGTTTATAATGGCTTCCTAGCAAACTGTCCCCATCTGCCTTACGCCCGAGAGTGCCCGTCTAACCACAGCTGCACGCGTGTATATCTCTAACTTTCCCTCTCAAAATTCCTTTTCAGACAAAATCCCATTGTGGCTGTTTTGGTCGCCATTGTAAACGATCCAAAGAATTCCCTATTCATACACGTCAAGTGACAATTCCTTTATAAACCTTCTAAGGACACTGTTTCTTACACGGCTTTGTTATATACTTTCCCCAACTCAGCTGGGCTTGCCCCTTGTCATAACAAAGAACCAACATTCCTTTGACATCTATCATGATTCTTTGCTTCTGGCAAACCATAATTTCGTTATCAAATGCCCCCATATATATTATTTTATTATCCCATAATGAAATAATATATATATATATGTCTTGCCCGAATATAACGCAAAATATTAGACCTTTGTCAGCAACTTCCAATTCGTTTTACAATTTCTTTTCACAACATGAAATTTTACATGACATTTCCTAGAAATTACTCACATGGTTACATAACAACAGTTCATTTAAAATTTACCAACATTCTGATCTGCAATTTTCAACTTTTAAATATTAATCGGAAAATATTTCAATGTACATCATCTCTCTTTTTCTCCATCTGATCTACTTAAAATAATTCATATTATTGTTACACTTGAAACAATTCCTAAATATACACTCCCATGTTGAACCAATTGTAAATTAATAATATTATATTTGTATACAACATTTCTGAGTTCTTCTTCTGGATTCTATATAAATATCCTTTTCAAAAGTCTGTCATTGTTCTGATTTTTTTTAAACTGGTTAATTTTTTTATACATTTCCGAATACTTCTTTATGATTCTATATAAATATTATTTTCAAAAGTCTTTCAGTTTTCTGATTTTCATTTCTATATATATTTTTTTCACTCGTTTAATTTTAAGTTTCACTGCACTGTCACGACACTGTTTATACTTAACCTATACATTTTACACTACACTATTTATACTTAGCATAGACATTTCACAAGTTTGTTTCTTCTCCTTTTACAATTTGTTATGGCAATTTTAAGTACTTTAGCCTAAGTTCCCACCATTTACAAGAAAATTCATCATCCCACAACTTACTTCGAAAATACAAGAGAATTTTGCGGACTTTTCCATGTACAAAGGACTTATTCATTCTACATCCCCATGATTTTTCCATATCTAGCATAGATATTGTACATAGATCTCTTTTCGTATCTTTCTTACACATATTCTGATGGAACTGTGCCCCTTGCCCGAAATATTTTAATATTTCTCTTTCGTTTCTCACTCGATTATGAATATTTTTCAATGTTTCTTTCGTCGCCGTGATATCTATTGCTACCTCATTCATTTGATTTTTGGTTTCCTCCAAATACCGCGTAGGTTTTCTATTTTCCCATTCTGATCCTTCTAGTCGACTCCTAGTTCCTTCTAACACTTTTATAGCTATATCTCTATCTTTTCCTAATTTCTGTGCTATTTCCTCCATCCGTGTTCTGTTTTCAGTATCTGACCTTTCACTAACTAGATTAAAAATTTCAGTTTCTTTCGTCACCGTGATCTGTATTGCTACTTCACTAATTTCACTTGTGGTTTTCTCCAAATTCCTCGTTAGTTTTCTATTTTCCCATTCTGATACTGCCAATCTATTCCTAGTTTCTTCTAGCTCTTTTCTAGCTACTTATTTTTCTTTATCTAAGTTCTGTCCTATTTCCTCCCTCAGTTTTCTGTTTTCACTATCTGACCTTTCACTAACTACATTCACAACTTCATTTTCAGCGTTCTGCGTCTCCTCACTAACATCTTTCCCTGCATTTTCTGTTACCTGACCAGCTTCTTCTCTTACATTCTCTACTTCCTGACTAACGTTCCCGAAATTTTCTAACGCATGTTGTTGATTCTCTGTCTTCTTTCCTAGTTCTACTTCTCCTACCTCTAACTTCTCAACACTATCTTCTATCTTTTCTCCTATCTGCTGAAACGTTTGACTGCTACTGTGTCTTTCCCCACTTAATGTTTGATTGTTATCATCTATCGTTTTACTTAAACTTTCAATTAAACTTTGATTGCTATCCTTCATCTCTGTTATTAAACTTTGAGTATCATCATCTATCTTTTTACTTAAACTTGCGAACATTTTTCTAATTTCCTCTAACATTATTTGTTCCATTTCTACATCATTTGTTACAGTTCTACCACACTCTGCTACTTCGACTACTTCCTGCCTGCTGTTATTACTATAAACCTCCTGAACTTCCATGGTTTCTACACATTTTTTTACTTAAAATCTTGTCTTTCACTCCTCAAATAAATTCACCATAGTCTAGTATATAATTTTACACTCTGTACCTTTGATTGTTTTTACTGACTCCTGATGTCTCTGATGACGATGCCGGCATCCTTTCTTCTTTACAGTCGCACTGTTGACGAATTTCTTGATGGGTCGACCTTCCTCGCGTCGAACCTACTCCTTTTGCACCTCTTTGTCGGGTTGAAACTCGTTCTCGTTTGAACCTCCTCCTCAGGTTGAACTTCCTTCTCCTGTTGAACCTCGTCGTCGGGTTGAAACTCCTTCTCGTATCGAGCTGAACCTCCTCCTCGTATCGGGCTGAACCTCCTCCTCGTATCGAGCTGAACCTCCTCCTCGTATCGTGCTGAACCTCCTCCTCGTATCGAGCTCCGCGTTGGGCGCCAGTTTGAAGCAAATTGAAGATGGTGGCGATCAAGGGTTACCACAGCCCCACGTTGGGTGCCAGTTTGAAGCAGGTATTATATGGGTGTACACAAGTTCCACGTTGGAACGCTAATTTGCTACAAATATGATTGGCGAGCAATGAGGTTTCTCTCAGGGTATGCGTGGATGGGTGTGAGAAGGAGATTTTCACAACACTGGAATGCCCGTCTCCAAATTATTTATTCACTGCTTCTTCTTTTCAAATGTCAATGGAAGTTGCCGACCGAGTGTTACCAATCTCGGTTTAGAGATATTGAATGCTAATTGTTTATTTCTCGACAAATTTTGATGACCCCACAAATATTCAAGACAGAACCAGTTGACCGCTCTAATAGGCTTCACGTCTCAGACTCCTCTTTTCGGCTGCACGCCGAAGACTCCCTTCTGATCGGCTTCACGCCGAAGACTGTTTATAATGGCTTCCTAGCCGCAAACTGTCCCCATCGGCCTTACGCCGGAGAGTGCCCCTCTAACCACAGCTGCACGCGTGTATATCTCTAGCTTTCCCTCTCAAAATTCCTTTTCAGACAAAATCCCTTTGTGGCTGTTTTGGTCGCCATTGTAAACGATCCAAAGAATTCCCTATTCATACACGTCAAGTGACAATTCCTTTATAAACCTTCTAAGAACACTGTTTCTTACACGGCTTTGTTATATACTTTCCCCAACTCAGCTGGGCTTGCCCCTTGTCATAACAAAGAACCAACATTCCTTTGACATCTATCATGATTCTTTGCTTCTGGCAAACCATAATTTCGATATCAACAGTCAATTGATGGTCTATGCTGATCCAATTTATTATGCCAAACGTCTTACTGATTTCCTGGTGAGGTAACAAGTCGCTGCTCGATATCATGAATGGCGGGCCCCACAGGCCAGAATGATACCTAATGGCCGGGCCGCAATGACAGGGGCAATTATATGTAAATATAAACTGGAGATGCCAGCCAGATGGTTAGAAAGATTTATGAAGCGGTCGTCGAATCCAGAACACTGTACGCAGTGGAGGTATAGGGCACATCAGAGATAGAACACAATTAGGTCATGAGGCAACAGAAAAGCATTAAGCACACAAATAGTTTGTTACAAACAATTAGGCAAGCAAGGGTTACCACGTTGGGGCGCCTGTTTGAAACTATGTAATGGGTGGCGCACAGTTCCACTTTACACTACAGTTTGATACAAAAAGTGTTTTTCTCAGGGTAAAGCAATGAGGTTTCTCTCTGGGTATGCGTGGATATGTATGAGAAGGATGGTTTTAATGACACTGGAATGCCCGTTTCAGACTGGTTTATTGACTGCTTCTTTTATCTGAACATCAAACTTGAAGTTGCCGACCAAGGGTTACCAATATATCACTGTTTATAGTTACTGAAGGCGGAATGCTTATCACTCGATAATACTTAATTAATTACGTATAAACCGACAAATATCTTCTCTCATCAGTTCTGGTCTGCCCTCGACTAAGATAGAGGAAGACTGCCCTAATCGACTTCACGCCGTGGACTGTATGGCCACAGCTGTGCGTGGGTGTACATGTGACTTTCACCTTCTGGAGACCCTCTTTTCAACCAAAGATACCCTTTGTGACTGTTTTGTCATGCCATTATTAAGGGTCCGAAGAATGCCTTCTTCAAACAAAGTCAAGTGCTACTCTTTAGAACTCTGCTAAAGACACTGTTTCTTACATGTCCTTTGTTAAAACAACCATTCAACACAAATGCTATTTGACTTAACTACACCTGCACGTGTAGTAACAAAGAACCAACATTTCTTTGAAATCCATCATGATTCTTTATACATTGCAATTCTTAATTTCGGTATCAAGTTGGTGGTTGGAATTTCAAAGAATGGTATCGAAGATTAGGCATGAGGTATTTATGGAGAACAGAGGAATCAAATCATAGCTGCTTTTGGAAGGAAGTGAGAACAAGAGTACAAGACATAGATAGGCAGGAGATATGGGAAAAGTGTAGAAGAAAGAAAATATTTGAAGTTTTATAGGCAATTAAAGAGAGAATGGGGTAGGTAAAAATATATAGACCAATGGGGCAAAACTAGAAGAGAAGGCACAGCATGGATGAGAGTAGGAATAATATATCTAAAAGGATTGGGAAGTAATGAGGTAGGGATATGTGAATTTTCGGAGATGAAGAGAGCACTGTTCATTATCTGGTAGAATGTAAGGAGTTAAAATTTACTGGAGAATAATATAGGACAAGAAATGGGACAGTGTAAGTAAAGAGATATTGGCATTACGCATGTTAACGGGGATCGGTGAAAAGAAAAACAGATGTATAGGAAAATTCTTATTTAGGTTAAGAGAAAAAAGGATTAGGGTAAAAGAAGCGAAGGCCAAGAAGAAATGACACCAAGCTGCTCAATAAAACCAAAGGCCATGGGACCTGAGTCAGCGAGTAAATCTTGGGTCAGCAGTTTCATGCATTTGTACAGGATATATAATAGTGCATGTTTGATGTAAAGGTCATTGTAGTGAAACTGTAATGGAAAATGTACAAATAAATATCAAATATCATGAACGAAATGTTCTGTGATTACCATGGGTCTTCCACTTCATCGTCTATCATCCACGGAGCCTGTATCACAAAATTGGTGCAGAGGAACGTAAACGGTAGTTTAACCTGGTGTCAGATCATTTGGAAACAGCCTTCTCCATCTCTCTAAACATTCTACAAAGGAACTGAACTCAAGGTATGCTTCTAACATAGAGACACGTTGTACGCGCGTTTAAGTCACTGTCCCAGACTGCGATCTCTACAAGCAACGCTAAAGCTACACTGACCTAAAAATAGCGCAGAGCACTTCTTTAAGGTTATAGCTGTCCGTCATGCAAAGATTGCTAACTGATCCAATCAAATACCCTTCAGTGAGGTCTACCTGAAAGTCCAAAGTCTCCGGCCTCTGTTACCCGGGAGTGATGGAAAACCCCGGGGGTCTTTCCTTGGGGTAATAACTTGAGTCTAAATCCCCCTACTCCCATCGACAACAAAGTCAAGACGGGTAAGTTTGGCACACTTGTTCTCTTAGATGTAGGCAATGACAAAGTTAGATTTATTCTGAGTTGTTGCTTTCTATTGCTGTTGTTTTTATGATGAGATCGTACATGCAGTAACACGAATTCGAGTATTCACGGTATAGAAGACGTTGTGAGATGTTAAAGGTGCACGTTTTAAGGGATGTTCAATCGCTGCACAAACAGAGGTAACTTATACACTAGTAGTAATATATATTTGGGGAGCAATCCTTGATTCTGAAAATAAAAACTGGAATGCTTGCTAGACTTTTGCATAGTATTTTCAGAAAAATTCTGTGTTAAATTTCAAGGGATGCTATTTATAGTGGGTAGGCTTATATAACATATTTTCTACAGGAATGTTTATATTACTATAAGTCTAAATTTATATGCCACAGATCACTTACGAATCCAATTAAGCATTCCTAGAAGCTTCTGTAGATCTTCTTCCACTTACAGAAAAATGTTATAAAGTAAATCCACTCCACACTAAAATTCACACTTATGATGTAATAGTTCAATTAGGTAAGGTACAGTACCTTTGGGGCCAAAATTGCTGTTGAAATTTATAAAGATATAAACGTCTGGTCTGTATAGCTAACTAGAAATGTTTCATTAATTTGTGTTCAAACACAAATAGCATTTACGCTGTACTTTTTCTTTGTACATGAGAAACGTATGGTAATGACCGTTTCCAAAATTGTGTGGCATAACCTTGTAGCAGGAAGCAGACAGTGTATGGTTGATATACTCAATAGACTGATTTAAATTGCTATCAGCATAAAACGTGACTGAAGTATGTCATTAAAAGCAGGTCCCATGAAAAACGGACCACATAATATAGGAATTTGTCAGACCCATAAGAGTAGGTCATGGGCAGATACTGTCAATGTGCTGACGATGGCAGTTAAGTATCAGTTACAATCGATATGGTCACAGCCTGTTTTTCGTTCCATTGTTCTATCATAACAACAATAATAACAAAAGTAATAAAAGCTAGAATAACAAGAACAACAAGAAGAATATCAAAAAGAATAACAGGAAAAATAAGAACAAGAAGAACAATAATAACAACAAGAAGAACAAGAACAAGAACAACAATAATAATAACAAGAACAACAATAATAATAACAAGAATAGTAAAAAGAGTAACAACAAGAAAAACAACAAGAACAACAAGAACAACAACAATAATAACAGTAATAATTGTAAAATGGGCAAGCTTCAGATGAAAGCGGTAGCTGTCGCACAGTGTAAACATGCGAAAATATTCGATCGCAGAATATCTGGACACAATTTTAATTAATGGCGAAGCAAAACGCACCTCAGGGGAGTGCCAGTCACTTTGCCATGAACGGTTTCCAGAAAGCTATGTACCGAATGCGAAAACATTCACTGTGGGGGTAAACAGATTTGCGACATCGGGTACGCTAAGTTACCGTAATTGTGGTTGACAACGACCAAACGAAATTATTAGCAAATAGGAAGAAGTGTTAATTTAGTGGAACAACATCACGGTAACAGCCGCAACATCTCGTAATTTTGAAATGTCAATTTGGACTGTATTAAGGGCATTATGGCAAACACTAATCTACCGAACTTCAAATAACACAAATGGATCGATCATTGCAAAAAAAGCTTTAGGAACAGAAATTTTGATATGTTTGTCAATTGTGCACTTTTCCATGGTAAACTATTAAAAATAAATGCTTTCGGACTATACTCATGCGTATGAAATGAATATGTAATTTTTCAAACATTTTATGTAATAACAATCAGGGGTCTGCTCATAGCAGTGGACTAAAAAACAAAATATAACATTCTTGATTAACACAGAATTATAGACATGTGTTTAGGAGCTGTGTCCAAATGATGGTGCTGTTGTAGGCGATATTTGTTATCTTCGGGGGCTGTTAAATATTAATAGACGTGTCAGGAGAAGCTAATGAAATGTGCATTAATTTGTTTGAACACCTAGAATAGCGATATTCTTAAGTTCTCTGCCATATACCTAAGTAGAACCAGAAATATATGTTTTTACTCAAAAACGAATATTCCTATAAATACGAACTTCATTATCTTTCAAGAATACGACAAGAAACTTCCAAAGACTGTTTCCCTCCACCTTTACATTGTACGTTTATCATATATTCTATTTCTCAAAAACATCCAAAGGTTCTGATTAAAATGACGTATATTACAGATATTTAAAATTGCAAATAAAATGTACCTTTTGATAGCAAAATGAGCTCCATAAGATTGTCTTTTAAAAACATATAAAAGGATATTTTCTTGGGTAAAGGTGGTCATATGAATGTAACATATCCGATTTTGTTTGAATCTGCACTGAGTGATAAACAATGAAGCACCAGAAAAGGAAGTTTGGTTGATTTGAATGAGTGGTTAAACGCTTGCTAATTATTTGAACGTTATTCTTTGATCGTCACCAATAACACTCTCCATATGATCTATGATCTTCGGGGCTAACTCTATTCCATTAATCACTGACTGGACCCATTTCTGAGGTGGAGACTTAAAGAGGGAGGAGTCCGTTACCCCCGATGATGTGGTAAAGATAAGGGCGGTGGTGAGTGGAAGGATTGGACCTACAATTTTTACAGTGGACTCCGAAATATGATGGGTCTTGAGGATTCTTCTCATTAACCAGTCAAAGGTAAACATTTGTATAGGGTGTACTTTAAGTCAACAAACAGAGCCGGGAATCGAACCAATGAACCTTAACACGGCTGTCGACAGCGATATCAATGAAGTAAGCCGACACTTTACATATCTTAATGTTTTGAATTGACCATTATACAAACTCTTAAACGCTTCCAATGGAGTTCTCTCTTCAAACATTACTTTATGGTTTAAAGATAATCCCTAGTGACATTTTATAAATTGGAGAATTAAGATTGCTCGTCTGTTGTCCAAAATTTTAGACTAAGGCCCCCTTTTATATGCTTCCGATTTTACTCGCAGAGTACTAAGTTTCAGGAAAAGAAGTAAACATTTTAGAATGCAAAAGTAACAACTTCGGTTGAAAAGAAGGGCGTAGGAACCGAAGAATACGAAATCACAGCCTTCAGCACGAGTAAACAGAGATGCAGTCTAGTAGAGTATTCAGTGCACGGATCCTTTCGAGAATCTGTGCATCAAAATGCGCATATTTATGAGCTAGACATTTGAATGTAAATGGTGGGAGGATATCCGGAAAAGCAAAATGGACTTCAAGACACTGGGTATTATTTAATGAACCAATACAATAATAAACCAAGGAAACTCAATATAATTGCTTAAGAGGATACTAAAAGACAAAAGCTTTTAAAAATGGCACTTAGTTTTAGTATAGCCTATTTAACTGGGGTTTCTTCCATAACCTAATATTTATTTTATCATTATAGGTATAATGTTTATATTCGAAATGTAATGTTAAATGTGGTACTGTATCTGTAATTTTGTACTTGAATTCTGCATCCCTTCACAGAAATAAAATATACTTTGGAGTAGAGGTTAAACTTAAGCTTGTCTTTCAGAGTAAGTTTGTTTTCTTTCTACAAATTAGTACGACTGTTATAAGTCCTGTGTGCTTAAACATATTGTTTCTTTCTTTGTAGATGCATTTCAATTTGTTTCTTTTACGATTTTACCACGGTTAGCTTTCCCTGTAAAGTATATTTTGAAGTATAAATGACACGTTTTCTGAGAAATTACTGAATACAAATTTAATTTTAAGGTGATAAAATACCTTACTGCGGTTTTGTATTTCTTTTAGTGTTAATGATATTGCTGGTACTGTTTTAAATATATTTCCTTTTAATTTGTAGTCAAAAGATGATAAAACATTAATAAAAATAGTTCTATATTCCACAGTAAGCACAATTATGGCACAAAAATATATGTGAACCTAGGAGACCTTATGTCAAGTAAAAATATCAGCTCCATAGCCTAAATGAAATATTTGTTAGATAATAAGCATTTATTACAACACATTTAATACTGGCGGCCTAAGGCATTTAATCTCCCATTAAACAGATGCAACAGTATTAAAAGGGAGACACTGGGGACTTCTAGAATAACAAAATGTTCATAAAAGCAAATAAATTTGTTTATATTTGATAGTTATTTTCTAGTATCCAACGAGTATCCGTGCCGTTAGTTGGATTTGCTCTAGTAGTTATCCTTATTGAAAAATTCTGCGTTTATCCAAAATTTTGACTAGAGAGCACTTCCAGAATAGACCTTGCATTTGGCAATGAAGTCTTATCTAAGGTAACAGTTTATAATTGGTTCAGCAAATTCAAAAGAGATTGGTTTTCTCTTGGTAATGAATGTTATGAAGGATGCCCAACAACTGCTGTTACTCCTGAAAATATTGCGTTGTTCAAGCAATGCTTGAAGAAGGTAGGTGAACATCTTAAGAATTCATTCAGGTTACACTTGACATTGGTATGAATCAAAATGAAAACATTTTTCATTAACAATTTGACTTAAAGAGTTGATGGTGAATTCTGCATAAACTATATCCGAGCCTGAAACAACGCACTGATTGTGAATAAAACTTTGGGAAGGTTCCATGTTGGCACTTATTGTCACTGGTGATGAATCTTACTCTATTGCTATGAACCTAGAGAGAAATTCAAACGTTGTGAGGGATCTTTCTAGAAGAACTTCAACGTAAAAATGTTTAACGAATTCACAGTGTGGCAAAAGGATGGTTGCTAGTTCTTTTCCCAATAAAACAGGCCATATTGTCACTATATCACCAGAAGTTTTCTATCGTAATTGGTACACAAATATCTGTTTATTGTAAAGATTTGGAATATTTCGTGAAGGTTCCCAAGGAAAAAATAACTTACATTATGACAGAACACCGTCACGAACAGCAAAACTGACAACTGAATATCTAGATGTCCTAAAGGTCGCACGGTGTACCTCCATCATATATAGTCCTGCATAAGAACCTTGTGGTTTCTTGTAGTTTTCAAAAATTAAAGATAAAATGCGTGGAAAAACTTTTGCGCCATAAGAGAGAGCGGTAGAACATTATAGAAAATTGGTCTTTGAAGTTCCTCTGGAAAAGTGGTATTATCGCTTTGAGGAGTAGTTTAATCGAATCCAAAAATGTATAGACGCTAAAGGGGACTATTATGAAAAAAACCCACCAACGATATTTAATGTGTTAAAACTAATCTTTGTTTGCTTTTCTAAAAATTATCAGCGTCGCCCTCGTATTGGCTGTGCAGTTTCATTTACTTCTTTTATCCAAAATTTGAAGTGACGCATTTTCTTAGCAGCGAGAAGCGAGAACTAATTTTGTGTGCAAGGAAGGCGGGAGAGAGAAGAGCTGTCAGCGATAACATCCTCAGTTCATAATCCCACCATATCTCTGCTAGTCATTAACTCTGGTAGTACATGCTGTCTTGCTAATCTACTTAAGGGTTGTCGCGCACTTTCTCTTACTTTTCGCAGATATTTAAATCCGGCTTACTCTTAAAGACAGTATAAGTTATTAAAATTCTCTGAAGGAAGCTTGAGAATCGTGCGGTACGCCAAGCTTAAAATTCTCAATTCGAAATAGGTACATATGCTCTTTAAGATATGCATTTAACTTAACAGAAGTAAAAAGCAGCTGTTTAGAAGAATAAGAGCTAAGGTAGTTCTGTTGTTTTAGAGATGTTAAGAGAACTCTACCAAACGTTAGATCAAATAGTTTGAAATAAGGAATTAGAACATACGATTCAAAAACTGTTCCATGGAGTGTAAGTTAATTGAGAGTAGCATGCCACTAATTTGGCTTCATTATTGTTGCAATAGTTGGCAGATACGTTCCAAATTCGCAGCGCAATGACTTCAAACACTAAATCCTGATAAGATAGACGTATTTTGACTGAGGGTAAACCTAAACCAAACCAAATTTTAATAACCAAAGATATCGTTTTATGACATTCTGTTGAGTATAACTGCCATGCAATGACAGTGATGTACCCAAAAACTTTGAGAAGAATGCGATTGCTAATCTTCTTCTTTTTATACGCAATTAACGGAATTAACACTGTTGAGGATGTCAGCTTACAAAACCAAAGAGCGACAGATAAATTTTGCTTATTTATTTGAAGAAAAAATGACTGAGATGAACGAAAACACCGCAGCGAAAAAATTGCAAAAATTTATATAGAAAATCTAGGAAAAACTGTGGCCAAATTAGGCGATTTTCTCATAGGTATAGGGAGTATTTAGATCGGATAAAAGACGGTCCAGTATTTAAATAAACTCCTTTGTGTTTACATGTTACGTGGTTAAAATATATTGCGTGGTCCCCATATTTTATATTTGTGATTATTTACATGGATTTATTAAAATGTTAATAGAATGTGTGTAATACGTCACATGAATTCTACAGGTCACATATTTTTATAGCGTGCTGTAATCAGTTTCAAATATGACCAAATAAGCTTAGGCCTGTCTAGTTCATAATTCTTAATCTACTTAAAAACTCATGGTATCTACACATATGAGAGTAATGGATTCAATTTAGAGGTCGTTCAGTTATTTGAATAACTTCCTCACTAACACTCAACACTCTCAAATACTTCTACAATAGGATAAATGTTATAATAATCCTAAGAATAAAAATTATAGCTGAGGGTACGAACCCCATTTTAATACTGGCCTTAAGCTACAGGACGCTAGGAGATTATAGGAATCCGTATAGTAGGTCGTTCAGATTTTTGGTAGGCTATTTCACAACGTACATCCATTTTACTTTTCATAAAATTAAATATAATATTCAATTCAACCTAAAGTTTAGAATAATTTTGGAAACTAAGCAGTTAAATTTTATAATTATTGAAGCAAAATTTAAAATTGTGAATAATGTAATAGTTGCATGAAGTAATTCTTGGTGGGAATCTTTCCGAAGTCAAAGGAATCATAAATTTCTCCTACACTTGAAGAAGTAAAAGCATATAAATTATATACCGTATAGGGTCTGCGATCGAATAAGATTTGTCAACACCGGTGTAAAAATTTTCATTATTTGTCAAAACAAATGGATTATGGACAGACTTTGAACACTCAAATTTACATAAAAGAAAAAGGACAGACTATTTGACATTTATCCTTACCTTCAATCCCGTATTTCTTCTAGTGTACCAATGCCATGCCGAGTAAGACAGCTATAACAGATAAAGATGAGGATTCACCATACAGATCTAATATATAGTTGTACAATAATTACATAATTACGAGAGGAGGTTAATGAAATATTTAATTCGACATTCAAATTCAAAAGATAAATATTCAGCTCGGTTTAACCACTAGCAAGTAATAACACCCATTTTGTAAATGTTTATCTTTATTATAATGAAACAGATATTATAGCATCGTTTGTAACAGGGGTTAGTTGAATAATGGCTGGAGAAATTGTGTGGATTTACACATGCAAGGCTTTAATGAAAATGGCTTTCATTTACTCGAACCAGTTACTGAGGGAAACTTTAGTTCCCATTGTAACAAAACAAAAACAAATGAATAAAACTAGACATTAATTTTGAAGTGTCGCATGATATGGAGAGAAAGAGAGAGAGAGAGAGAGAGAGAGAGAGAGAGAGAGAGAGAGAGAGAGAGAGAGAGAGAGAGAGAGAGAGAGAGAGAGAGAGAGAGAAGAGACGGTGGGAAGTGAAATGAATAGTAGAATCAGTAAGATATAAGAAATGGGGATATATAGAGGGAGAGCGAGAGGGAAAGAAGAGACATAAAAATGATAGAATTCATGTATTCATGTAAAGTATGTATACTATGCTCGCTATTAATGGCACAGATGCAGCAGATATAGGCGTTTTAATAGCACATGTAAATAAAGACCAGAGGAAACGAAAAACCACGTGCTGTCAGGGGAAAAAAGCCTGCAAGTTAAAAAAAATCAACATAAGCTTATTTAAATATAAAAGGGGGAAAATAAAGGCAACAAGTATAACGATGCTTTTCTATACCCTGAGCAATTTAAAATATAAACATACTAAAAATCACCGAGTATGATGGCTCAGGCGGTTTCGTCCGTGGCCTGCATTCTGAAGGCCTGGGGTTGACTCCCGTGGCCCACCTACCTGGTATTGGGGGTTTTCCAGGGTCGCCAGGTGAATGCTGGGTAGGTTAATTACATTCCCCAAATTTCCTGTCCCCCCATTTCATATCCATTATCATTTCATATCATCTTTTATCTGTTGGTCTCTTTCAGGCTCGAAGTGTCAGTGGGTGACTCGGCGGTGCATGGCAGGATGATATGCTCTGAGTGAATCAATTCCTCCTCTGGTAGGATGGTTGCCGGTCTCCAAAACCAGGCCTTACGGTGGGACAGTTTCCGAATTACAGTAAGGGTGGGATGTCTGTTGTTCCAATCTGCTAGGGGATGTTTCCATCTAAGTGAAATGTAGATACCATGCCCGCTGCACTGTCGTGACTTGAAACGACCACCCTGTGTCTACTCTCGCCTCATTCTTCCTCCTCGGGAATGGCCCACTTGGGGCATAGAAACAATAAGCCAGGTGTAGGTTCCGTGGCGAGTCCCTTCCGAAGTAATGCAGTTAACCAGTTATTAAGAATCCGTAAAAGTGAAACCAGAGCAGATTTCCCTTTCTATTACTCTGTTTATATCTCAGCTGCCCGATCTTTGCATTAATTTATCTATATAATCTGTATTTTCCGTGCCTGCTATATGTTCGTTTTGGCGGAACATGATTACCGGAAGTGTTTCTCTCCAATCGTCTCCACACCAACAGCTTGCCGATATTTGCACCCAGAAGTCTTCCTCTTCCTGTTTCTTCTCCTCCTTTTTCTTCTCTTCCTCTTCTTTTTTCTCCTCCTGCTGCTCCTTTTACTCCTCCTCTCACCTGGGGTAGATTCTTGTACCATTTTCATCAGTGAGTTTTGTCGTTCGCTAGCTTTATGTGTAATTTATGAGTAGGCACAGGGATTTCTAAGCATAAAAGCCACAACGGAAGGGAAAAAGTTGAGCAATCACTGCACTATAGGCAGGGAGAACATAGATAACAATCCATACACTTCTGGACTTTATATAGTTTTTTGGCTTTTGCAGAGAGAACTCGGACCGCAATTTTATCCGTTGATCAGTGGCCTTAGATATACATTCTTTTAACTTTTTTCAGTGATAAAGGTTTGAGTACAGATAACATGATGCTAAATGCTCAAGGCTCTCTAATGAGTTTGGTATCCATTTTAATGGACTGTTCCATGTCTCACTCAGATGTTAGCCTACACTCTACTTCCAATGGAAAATAGTAAAAAAATTGATTAAAAATTGGAAAGTTACTCAGGTATTAGATTAGATGAAACTGTTTTTTAAGAGAAGCAATAATAATGGAATATGGCTAGAAGGTTCGGGTAAAATAAATGCCGAATGACAAATGAAGATAAATTGTTCATAAATAGAAACGCAGAGGAAAATGGAAGTAAAGCAAAATTTTAGGAGGCTGGATTTGCAGTTAAGAAGCAATTTTAGAGGAGCAAACCATGACAGAAGTTTTCAGCTGTGTATAGTTTATAAATATACTCTTCAGATTAGTTTAAAACAAGGCTGTATGTACCACTAATTACATTTTATTCAATAAGGAAGATTAGTTGTTACAAGTAGAAAGTTACATATGGTGACCAGTTACACGTAATGACATCCCAGTTATACACATTTTATGAAGCTAGGTGGTAAATATGTTTATAGTGAGATACATTTTTAATAATAATGTAAGACATTTCAGCATTTAAAGAGTATATATTAGCGTAAAAACTATATGTGCATCTCACGTCTGTAACAGATTAAGTACGTAACCCTGAATGTCACCGATGTACATTCAATGTTCACTGAATCTTGACTTACTAATTTTTAATTTCTAATTTATTTCTCATCTTTCCTTTTACATCATCAAATGGAAATACAAAATCAAGATTACAATCATAAAATCCATACTGGAAAATGCTTTATATCCCTATATCCTGAAAATCCTACCATGTTGCTTGCCAACGAATAATAATTCGATCTCCATATATCTAACCCTAGGCTTTGTGTATTGGAGGCTCTCTACGTTTTTGTACACATTTTGCCATTTAACCTATCCTAATTTACATTTATCTCTTAATTGTTCCTAGCCATTTCTCTTTAACTTTCCCCAAATAATTTCCTATATTGTTTCCTGTTTTCTTCCCCTTTTACTGACAAAATTTTTCTGATTACTACTTCTCCCCACAAATTGTCCCATTTACGTAGCCAGGCCTGCTCTCTCCATATCTTTGTTTGACTGCAGTATAATATATAATGGGAGTCTGCATTTTATTCTCCACACAATGGATATTTATCTATTATATGTTTCAAATCGGAAGAGTTCTAGAGTGCAGCTAATCAGATGCCATATCACACTCAGCGTTGCCAGCTTGTTACCCCACTCCTTTTATATTTCCCTCTCTCTCGCACACACATACAACATGCAGGTCTCCTTGGCGTAGACGTAAGGGTAAGCAAATTATATTTTACAAACTTTTACAACGATGCAGTTGCTAAAATCAATATTGGAAAAAGTATTTTCGCAAATTATGTATATTTTAAAATACTGTAACTATAATTATAGTTTATGAATTACCTGTTTTTCTAATCCAATGGAACTGCCAGTGGCTCATGTATATCGCTGTCAATGTTACTTCCGTTAAGAGAAAATTCGTCATTGCCACTGTTTTCATCGTCTGAGTCTTGCAAATTTATGATTATAGGTTCCAAAATCTGGTCACGTGCTATTTCTTTCTTAAAATCGCCTTTTTGAAGGTTTTCTGAATAACTTTCGCAGTTTCCCCAGTCCTGTTGTGTTACGTTGGCAATTTATTCATGAACAGGTCATTTAACGTCCGGCAGTTTAAAAGTATTACTACTGTTTCCAATCCTCCTATTTATTTGAGCCCACACCAACTCAATTGAATTATATTGGCAGTGGTATGGTGGGAGACATATTACCTCGTGTGCCATTTCAATTGCAAGTTGATCCAGCTGATACACTTTTTCAGTGTTTTTAAAAGGAAGTACTCTTTGTAATAGCTCAGTTTTAGTTTCTATTTCCGAAAATTTTTTGAAGAACGTGTACACTTAAAAATAATACTTCGAGCCTGACTTCGCAGTACCTGCCTTTTTGACTCGCCACTAAATTCACCGCAAGAATCCGTTGCACTAATTAGCACTTACTCTACTGTTGTGTAAAGAACAACTGAATGATATTGATCTGAACTCTCCAGAATAAATAAACACTTATTATCCAGCATTCATTGATAAACATAAGTATACAGTATTCCACAGGCTAACAGTAAATGAAGTGTTTGCTCTTTCTCGAATTTAACCCCTTGTCTTATTCACAGTAATTCTTCTATCACGCCATGTCAATAGTTTAAATTTCAGTTCTGAGTAATTAAGGGTATATGTACATATGTTTACACGAACCACCTTGAACACTCTAGACTAAATAGAGATTACGAACCATTCATAAACAAATATATAATGTGACCAGACACGTTCTGCCAGGGCAGCAGGAAGTTTGTTTCCTCTCGCTCGAATTGGCTTATTCAAATTAATTCTTTTATCACGTTATCTGAAAAATTTAGGTTTCAGTTCTGAGTAATTACAAATATACGTACACGCATACGCGCCAACCAATAATGATATTCATACAGTGCTTACGTCGCGATTTATTGTTCTAATATAGGTAATAGTGGTTTATTTATTTGTATTAGAAAGCTATTTCAGCTTAAATATGGGGTTTTAATGGTTATATTACACACATTACTCTCTACCTGCCATATGGATCAGTTTCGGCAAAATCTGAATTTTTGTCTTAGCGCGAATAGTATTTGATACAGATTGATTAGTTTGGCGCTCCTCACACACCACTTAGCAGGAATGCAATACGACAACACCATAGGACTCCGATTGGTTGCTCACCTAGTAGCGCTCAAGGACAACCACCTTCCAATTTGGAACATATCTATAATAGCTCCCTATCTTGACCTATACCTTTCAAGTTGCTCACTCCTGTTCTCGCCCAAGCAAAACCTTTTCGCTCTAACTTAATACATATGTCTATATATCCTTCCCTTCCCCAGGTTGTTTTTAATTCTCTATATAACCTCAGTGAGCTTTTCTCACTTGTACTGGCAAAAATATCTTGTCTATCAATATCCTCTAATCTTAACTTCTTTCCAAAGCTTCTATACCCATACTCTGCATTTATCCCATACCTATCTGCTTCAACACGCCATTCATTTTATGTGCCCAAAACCCTCCCCAGTTACTTCTGCTTTGAATATGAAGGCATTATTTAATTATATTGCCATCTTCCAAGTTAGCGATTCTGTATAAGTATTTCATTGCCCTTGACAAGATTTTAATTTTAGTAGAATGCCTGCCCAGTTCCAATTGTGCTGCCTCATTAGGTGATGCTATCGGTAATCCCAATATATATTTACAAAAGGATCTATGCATTCTATCAGCCTCATCTACTCCCCATACCTCTGATCCATGTAACATTCTATTTTCTACTACTGCCGTATAAATCCTCTCCAACCATTTGACATTTATATCTGGCAGCTTACAGTAGCATAATTTTATCACCCTCCAGGCCATTTTACCTTTCGCCACATATTTTTTTGTTCTTTCCAGCTACACCTTGTCCCCAAATAATCAATTATCCTTACCACTTCTATTTCTCTTCTATTAATCTCCCATTTCTCATCCATACACAACCTGTATCGTTTTTTGAAGACCATAATATTGGTTTTGTTTTCATTCACTTTGAAACCCCATTTATTGTACTAAGAATTGGTTGCCTCGATTGCTCTTCTCAGCCCTCCACTTGATATGGAGCCAACTACTAGCTCATCTTCAAGCAGTAGCCCCGGGAGACTTTCTAAGTAATTATTATAGAAATGCGTTTCGATACATTCAGAACTGCTGGCATCTCCAAAGTACGGATGTTTAAGGAAAAGCATGTCCGGAAATCCCAAAATTACTAGCATCTGGTTTACAAGATTTAGGGTTCAAATCCGGTACAAGACACTGGATATTATCGGGCGAAAAAATACTAGCATGATTTCCTTTGGAAAGGAAGTAAAGTACCCTATCGTAGATTTACAGGACGTAAAAGAACCTCAAGTCCGATACAGATGCCAGTGAGCAAAATTAGGTGATATTTCATATCCAATATGAAATGGGTCGCTTAGAACTATGGTAGCGTATTAGCAGGTGGTCCTTCGACCTGTCATACTCATAGTGGGCAGAGAACAGTGGTTAAAATTCCACTCAACATTTATGTTTGACAACATTACTGGACATACCTGTTTTGAGGCGTCCAAATTCAAACGAGAACGTTAAAAGAATATATTCCTCTATTTTTAAAGCATAGCTTAAACGCAAAATGTTCAATAAATGCGAAACACATTATTTAACACATTATTTCCAAAGATCCGTTATGATGATTTTCAAGCACTTCCTCACAACAAACTACAATATAATAAAGTTTTCTCGAAAAACGTTTTATCTACTCAAAAACGACTACCGAATTGTTTAAGTTTTCTTACATAGAGCTTTATATTAGAAATAAAATTTATATAAGAAACTTTCGGGGAACAGATATGAAGTCCCTCTCAGTCTGAAAGCTTACGTAACTGCTAATGATTAATAGATGGAAATAAAACCGGCCTTTGAAAGAAACCATTTGCATTTGTTTACTTCAAATACCTTTTTTGTAGTATAAGCCATTTTTAGGATAACAATGATGTAACTGCCTTATTTCCTAGTATTTCTAGAGATTTATTTTGATTTAAATAAATTTGATTTTTGACTTATTGTTAAGCTTACTAATTTTTGTTTGGATCGAACTTTTTTCAGTTTAAATGGTAGCTTAGCAATGGGTAATCCTCTTTCACCTCTTCTTGCTGATATTTTTATGAGTTTTTTCTCGAAGTGCAGGTCACTAAGCATTCCCTTAGATTTTTAAAACATGCTATAGGTTGTTGATGATATTTTTGCTATTGTTCCTGATAAACAAATAAATGTTGCTTTAAAATTACTAAATTTACAAGATAAAGCTTAAAACTCACATTAGAAACTGGAATTGGTTGTTTTCTTCCTTATTTTGAATTTGAATCTAATAATAAATAATAATAAATTGGATTTTGGTATTTATAGTAAATCTACACATATCGATAATTACATAAAACATAAAACTTTTAACCCTTTTCCACATAAATTTGTTGTTTTTAATAGTTTGATTTATAGATTAATAAATATACCCCTGAATAGAGTAATTTAATAAAGAATATAAAATATTATTAATACGGCTTTAATTAATGGTTTAATAGACTTTATATAAAAGAAGATTGAAAATTTTAAATATAAAAGAAACTGTTAATGATATTTCTACCCTTAAAAGTAAAAGACGATTATCATCTTAAAAAATTTACTTACCATCCTTGGTTTAATAAACAATCTCAAAAAGTTTTTAAAGAGTTTGGTATAACTTTGGTTTCTCAAAACAAATATAATATTAAACATTTACTACATTTCTCTAAAAAGATGAAATTCCTAATAATAAAAAATATGGTATTTATCAACTTGATTGTTTAGATTGTGATCGGGTTTACATTGGTAGGACGAAACGTAATTTGGAAACCAGAACTAAAGAACATTTTCGTAACATTAAGTATAAACAAACTGATAAATCGGCCGTAGCAGAACATATTTGGTCATATAACCATATAATAAATCCTGAAGTTAAATTATTAAGGCAATTAAATGTCACGATAGGTTTAATGGTATGGGAAAATATATTTATTTAAAAAAATAAACGTCGCGTAATGAATTTTGAAATACCAGCAGTTGATTCTGTTAAGTTTGTTTCGTTTTCAGATTTTGGTAATACTGAAAAAACATAAAATTATAGGAAAATCCTTAACGACGAATTTGTTTTCTCCTGTGGTTTTCTGTGACTGACGACGCGAACAATGGTTTTTGAAATCGATTTCAACTTCAACTAATTCAACTAATAAGAAAAATCGACATCATTTTTCTTAAGATAAGTGAAGTTTTGTTACAAATAGCTATATTTGTATAATACTTGTTGCTTCACTGTAACCAGCTTCATTTTATACGTAACAATTGTTATTGTTTGTCAATACTACGCTAATTTTTAAAGTGCTACTAATAATTAATTAGTTAAAATAAGATCTGAAGCTTTCCTGGCGACGAATACGCTCACTTTCTTCTCGGGCAGCCAGCCAGGTGAAAAGATGATTAGATATCAACGTTTCGGGAGTGTGCATCTCTCCCATCATCAGGATATTTATAAAATGTGATAACCACAAATGAAATACTCGATATAACACAACTATAAACAAAGACAAAACACTATCAAAATTCGCATTACTGAACAAAAGACTGTTTTCAGTAAATTAAATTCCAGGTCAGGAGATGGCGTGAGTATAGAAAAGTGTCAAAGAAACGTAACTACTTAACTTGATTATCAAGCTGTATTGATCTTTGTTTCTTAATTCGACGGATTTCTATTTTAAGGCCGCTTTCCAAGAGGAGCTGAACTGAAATCCAGCATCACCGTTAAGCGTGCTCTTTTCAGAGAAAAACGCCAAAGCCTCATTCTCCGCTCCCAGTAACTGTTGCATTTTGCCAAGATGGTCGTCTCCCGAAAATTGGCTCTATGGTCGTTATCAAAACAATGCTCTGCCAGCTCAGACATCTCAGGTTGCATTAAACAAATGCTCCGTTCATATTCGATTATTCTAGTAGCGTTGGTCCTTCCGGTTTGTCCTATATATGATGTCCCACATTCACAGGGAAACGTTGATATGTAATCATCTTTTCTCCCGGCTGGCTGCCCGAGAAGAAAGTGAGCGAATTAATTAGTTGTTTTTCGCAATGTTATGCAAAGGACATGGAAGTTTATGGCAGCATATAATTTCAAATTTTTGAATTACTGATTATGCATTCTATTTCCTGTATCCCTCTTTTATGTAACTACAACGAGAGGAGTAATCATATTATCTTTAGAAGTTTATTTCAGTTAACAGAAAGTACGGTAGATAGAAAAATTAGCTTCCGTAAGCATTATTTGTAGAAACTACAGAAAAATTAACAATAGTAGGTAGAGAAACCCATTTGACCATAATACTTAACTTTTTAAAAATCCAACTGATATCTAATTTTATAGATAATATAGTAATGTATACAGTAAAATAAATACTGAACAAAAGCTACACTTTTTCGTAATACTATGAATAAACATTAGCAATTTTAAATAACAGTATTATTTTTAATACTTTTGGAGGGTTCTTCTTTCGTGGCCTTTGTCGGTGAAACTACATTGCGCGCAGAACTCAAGAAATTGCAACGTGCAACTGACTTAACTTTAAACCGCCTGCTTCAGGGTAATTGTTCGAAGTTGTATATTCTTCTGGCACTCGCTAAGCAACTTATACCGCCTGACGTCTCTCTTTTAATCCAGAAGTCAACGCAATTCATTTTAGAACATTTCAATAACATTCCAATGCTTCCTGAAATCATGCTTATTTTGACTTTGTGGGTTCGTGAAATGAAAAGTCCAATTGCACCACTCAAAAATGTTCTTTATTTCCACCGACTCACAGTTGAACACTTGTCAATTACACAGAATTACGTACTGCACACAATTACGATTCACCAGTTCGTCCGTTACAGTTCCACCTGCACTCGCAATTACGTAAACTCCTCCGACGCACGTACGCAGTCCGTCTCCTCACTAGGCGCTCCTCACAGCTCGCCAAGAACTGACTCAATTCGCTCGCTCGCTCGTGCTGGCTGGCTGTATACAGCCAGAAGGTTTTTGCTGCGTGCCCACCCATTAAGGGTTTTACCGCAGGTAGGATTTTTATTGAAAGATGTAGGATGAAGGTGATGTAGGTTTTTGATTTGGGAGTTAATTCTGAGGTTACCAAAGTACCTTCGGGTTGAAGGGGAGGATGCAGTACTTAGCACCCATTTTTTTTTAATATTTTGTATCTTGTATTTTAGTTGGGGAGAAATTTAGATGCCAAACTGCTTGGAAGAATTATGAGGAGCTCAGCTTTAGCTGCTGATAGGTTTAGCTCCTGGGTTATCTAGGGTGCCCGCATGCCATACGGGGGACCCGTTGCAGTCTAGATCGGCGTCTAGTGGGGTCATAATTTCCCAATGATCTGACAAGGGCGCTTCTATGAGATGGTAAACTTGCGTATAATTTTGAAACCCGGCGCCTAATTTCATCTTCCACGTATGGAAGACCCGATGCTTCGTGGAGCAAACTGGTAGGGAAATAACGTCCCACAGAATAAATAGACCGCAGTCCTTTATTCTGTGCACGTTGAAGCCATGCTAAACAGCTGTCTGCTGTCATGCCCCAGATCTCGCAGGCATATAGCATCACCGGGATTACCAGCGCTCGGAAGAGGTACAACTTCATGCGGACTGGCATCGAGGTCGACCCCAGCATCGGGTATAGGGAAGCAATTGCTCCCTGTACCTTCGCCGAAAGGTCCCTGATGTGCCGGCGATAAGTTAGACCTCTGTCCAAGTTTACTCCTAGGTACTGAACAGAGTTAGACCACTCTATCCTTCGACGTCGGTAGCTGAAGTTGGGGCAGTCTGCGGGGGTGTGGCGCTTTGTGAAAAGTATGGCGTGGCTTTTGTCCGGATTTACGGACATCCGCCAAAGCCGGCACCACTGTTGTGTTAGGCGGAGTTGTCTTTGAATGGGGTTGAAGGCTCTGAGAATGTGTTTGTCCTTGCAGAACAGAAACACGTCGTCAGCGTATTGTGCCATTTCGACTAGTGGTTCTGTGGGGAAATCTGCCATAATGACGTTGAAGAGGGTGGGGGATAGCACAGAGTCTTCGGGGACTCCGCCTCTCACTGGCCTTAGTGTTGATGTTTTCCCCGCGACTGAGACTTTAAATGTGCGATGTCGCAAGAAGCTGTGTCGAATGTTGATCACTTGTGTTGGGAGCCCCAGATGGATCATTTTGTGTAGGAGTCCGGCATGCCATGTCGTAGAGAAGGCCTTCTCGACATCCAACGAAACTGCGGCCGTGAAGGCGCCTTCCTGAAAACCCAGGGCGGCAGTCTCCACCACACGCAGCAACTGCTGAACTGTCGAGTGCCCAGGACGAAAACCAAACTGGTGGTCAGGAATGGTTTGAATGTCTACCAATATTGGGGACAAGCGAGCAAGAATTAGCCTCTCGAGAACTTTCGAAAGGGTGGAGAGGAGGCTAATGGACCTGTAGCTGGAAGGGTTTACCGGATTCTTCCCAGGTTTCAATATGCAAATCACCCGGGCCTCTTTCCACTCTCGTGGAAAGTACCCAAGGGCGAGGCACATATTGAAAATCCTAGTCAGGAAGAGAACCGCATTGAAGGGAAGAAGGCGGAGCATTAGGGGAACTGACTCAATTCACTCACTGCAGCCCTTTTCATAGGAATATCGCCGTTTTCTCGAAGCCTCTCGTTTGAGCGAATCACCGCGAAAATTCCAGACGGCAGGGGAAGGGGGAAGAGGCGACCAGCGACAAGTGACACTTCCCTAAACACCTCCTCAGTTAGTGACTGAGATTAGTGGGTGGGTGTGGTCCGGATGCCTCTGGTCCTTTCTCAGCTGTCGTTGGTCGGGCTTTCCGATAATTGGGTGACATTATTATAATTTTCCCCGGCTGACACACATTTTTCTGCGCTCCATTTTCTTCCCCGTTCCTCTGATTGCTTAAAGTAAATCTTAGAGTTGGCGATGTGCAAGCCCTGCGAACAAGGTCAAGCGACAGGAGTGAACGCTCTGACACGATATACAGTTACTCCAAAAAGTATTCGTCTAATGCATGGGTTTAAGTTTAAGGATATATGGATAGTGAAAACTCGTCAGAATAAAGTACAGCGAGGACACTGCCTTATTTATTGATTAGTGAAAAAGAGAATGCAATAAAGAAACACATAGTATCTATTCCCATAAATGTAGTTAAACATTTAAAAGTAAAGATATATAGCATAGGATGCAAAATAAGTATTCGTCTGCATACTGAAAGTGGTGTAGAATGTTACGGTTAGTACTTAGTAGGCCCTCCATTTCTGTTTATAATCTCTTGCATTCTCCTTGGCATGGATTTCACCAAACATTGTATTGTTTGTACTGTAATTTTACGCCATTCCTCTAGTAGAGCGTTCTTTAGATCCTTTATATTAGATATCTGATAACTGCTAATATTTTTGTCCAGTATCCTCCACAAATTCTGTATTGAAATCATGTCTAAGGATTGCGGTGGTGTCGGAATCCATCTTGGAGTATCATACAACAACCACAGCCCTGCATCTAGAGCTGTGTGTTATGGATCAATATCTTGTGTGAAAATATAATCCTCAGAAAGACCCATATTATTGACACTTTTGGACAGATGTGTTTTCAGGATTTTTATATAAACTTTATGGTTCATAATTCCATCAGTAAAACACAAATCCCCCACATCATTTGCATTCATGCAGCCCCAGACAAATACAGAACCACCTCCATGTTTAACTGAAACTGTTATAGTTTTCTCCTCAAGCTCACAATTCTTTTTTCTCTACACTATTACTCGCCCTTTTAACTTAAAGAGCTCAAATTAACTCTCGTCAGTAAATGCCACCTTCTCATAGAAATCAAACCCAACGTAATTACGTTCTTTTTCAAAAGCAACTCGCTTCTTTTTTGATTTTACTGATGTATGGTTTTCTACGGGCTATTCGACCTCCATACTCAGCTTCATAAAGCACGTTTCTTATAGTTTGTGCTGAAACAGACTTCCCTGTGTGTGTTTGAACTGCAATAGCAAGTTCTGGAGCACTTATTTTAGGATTTTTCTTGACTACTCTAAGTAACTGTGTTTCTTCATCTCAGATAGAACTGCAGGATGACTTCTTCTTGATTTATTTTCGTAAGTTTTGTTTTGATGAACCCTGTATATAATAGTCTTCACTGTACTGGTAGGTTTCCCAATGGTTTCTACAATTTCTTGAACAGATTTTCCTTTTCTAAATAACCTGATGCAAAATTCTCTCTCTTCTTATGCAGTTTCACGACATTTTCGACCCATATTACTTAAATAACAGTCAACAGTTTTAAAACAGAGATGGAACTGTCAACGACAGTAGATGAAACAGTTTAAGAAAAGGGAAGGGCTGTGTGTCAGTGAGTCACCATACCAGAGATCATGTTTACTAGACGAATACTTGTTTGACATCAAATAGGACATGATTTTAAATAACGTATAGATGTTCACTAATCAAGCAATATATGAACCCAAATTGTGTTTTATTTTTAAATCTTGAAATAAACCAATGTAAGGAAGTAGTTACTATTCGTTTTTTATCCATTTTTTTTTTATTTGCAATTTACGTCCTCAAACGTTAAGTCATACCGGACGATGATTGGAATGGATGAAATGATGCTTATATGAGTCCGGGGTCCATGGAGCTTAGAGTTACCCGACATTCGTCTTACAGGATAAGGAAAACCCCGGGAAAGACCTTATGCAGATAACTCACCCTGGCCGAGATTCGAACTCGGGACCTCTTGAACGTAAGGCAGACATGCTGCCACCACGCTACCGAGACGGGCTTTCTGATTGTGCTTGTTATATTCTATGCACTATGATTAGGCGAATACTTTTTGGAGTATCCATATGTATGCATGTACTTTCGTCATCCAAACTATTAGCTGAAAGAAACTTCCATGGATTTCATTACAATTTCTCTGTTAGCAAAATATTTAATTGATAAATTTAATATACTCCAAGATACTTTTCAAAAATACAAAATCATGTTAAATAAGGATTGGATTGGATTGGCTTGTACGGAGGGGATTCACCATTTCGACCAGACTGGTCTTCTGTACCTATGCTCTAAGTGAGGCATGTCCAGGAGGGAAGATGAGCCAAGGGAAGACAGCGGGTGGCCGATCCCAAGGAGTCACTACAGTATAGAGGGTGGGGTCCTACACGTTATCTGATAGAAACTCCACGGCGGTCCAGGACAATCGTCATCCCACCTACCGTGGCCCAGAAACAGCCACAAGGCTGGTTCGGAGACCGGAGGCGTCCCCCTCCTCCCAAAGCTGGGTAGACTCCGGCATCCCGCAAGCAGCGTTCCTTAATCGGCCCACTAGGTCCGCTCACAGATCAGAGACCAGCCCGCTGGTGGAGAAAGTGTTCACTCAGAGCATATAATTCCGCCTTGCACCGCCGAGGATCCCGCCGACACTTCTACCCTGAAAGAAACCAGCGAATGAAGAGATGACCTGAAAGGGTAATAGAGGTTAAGTGGAGGGACAGGAAATTTGGCGGATGTAAATATCCTACCCAGTTTTCACCTAGCGACCTGGGAAAATCCCGAAAAACCTAGGGGGTCAGCTGAATGGGGGTCAGCCATCCCGCTCGGCTGTTAAATAAGGAAGTATGTATTGTAGAACAACCTCTCTCACGACAGTAGCCATTACATGATGATTACCACACGTGACTATATAAGTGTACGAGGTAACATTATACGAAATAACGGTAGATCATTGTTTCCTATAAGGGGAAGTGGAGCTAGTGGTTCTATGTCGTAGATTTACGGCACGTCAAAGAACCTCTGATAAAGAGGCCCTTGAGAAAAATGAAGTGGTCCAATGCCGAATGGGGTGCTGGAAACCTTAGCAGTGAAATACCACCAATGGACATAATTATAAGGGGAGAAAATTCCACACAGAACCAACAGACAGGTTATCGTATGTAAGAAACCTGGGAGGAAGGGATGAGTTGTGAGCGCTCTGCGAGTGTTTCGGAAGTCCGACCAGGGACAACAGCTGGTGTAGGAATCCCTGAAGAAGAGCGTCCATAAAGATAACTAATTTTTTGTATTTATTTTGAAAGAGATCTTAATATATTCCTACTAAGTTCTATCACTGTTCTAACCACGTCAATCATAATTCTTCCTTCAAATAGCTGCCGAAAGAAACAAGTACTTGGAATTACGCCTTTAAACTAACATTGTCTCACACATATTCTATGTTTCAAATCTAAAATGAATTCTGAAATTGAAGTGAACATTATCTTCTCCTTTTTATAAATCTTGAACAACCTTTTTCGAATTTGGCCATACGTTTAGGCATTTGCTGTTGAAGTGTGTGTGTGTGCGTGCGTGCATGTGTGTGTGAAATAAAAATGGGTTTCCTAAAGAGTATGCTTACAACATTGAGGTATAAAGTAGACATTTTCTGGACTATGACAGATATGAATTTATTCATCTGTGATCATCATCGGAAATAAATACGAATTATATGTAACAAATGTGTACCTATATCCTCATTAAGAATATCTCATAATTAATGATAAAGTATGAGGTATCCTAAACAATTATTTTTCTTTCACACAAAGCCGTGCGCAGAAGGATTGAAAGGTAGTATCAGACTGATAAACTCAATATAATAGCGGCCGGCCTTCGTACCTATGCTCGCTAGAGCGTGTCTCAAGCGTTCGGTCGCGCAGAGGGTTTCGGGTTAGAGTCCTGCCCCGGGCATCGGTGTAGATGTGTATGTGTATCGTGTATATGTGCGCCACTAGAGAAAATATATTCCCTTCGATGGCCAAATGAGTTCCTCCCAAAGGCATAAAAAAAAGTAAATCACGCATCTCAGGTTTGCCTCCGGTTGCTCTAACTGGGATAGCATGGGAACTTGCTGGCACGACATTCAGTTCCCCAACTGACTCGGTAAAGCAAAATTAGGTCTTAAATATTATTTGAGATAGCATGCCTCACTGACGACTTACATGGACTTAGGACATCTGTGATTTGAGATCTCCTTATGGTTATTCCTGGCTCATTCTGGCATAAAAGCATGTTTCACGCGACAACAAACAAGAAAATCTAAGTTAAAGACCCGAAGCTTGTGTCTCCTTAAAAATTTCTATATTTTTGTACTTTATGACTTAAGGAATTATATGGTTTGTTATTTTATGCGCTATTTTTAATCGCTGAAGTAAAAAGATGCATAAATTTCTGCTTTGATGATAGATTTTATTCAACGATTAATGTGATTTTTTAAAAGTTTCTTTACCTTGTACCCCAAAATTTCGATGCCGTTATGTTATTGGACATGCACAATTTAAGCTCCTCTGAATAAAAGAGGATTCTTAAATATGGATTAGCGTGTGTGTCCTTGTGTGTGTATTTGTGTAGTTTGAACTTCGAACAGCACAAATGATAATATATGGTCGGTAAAAGGTCAAAATTGGAATTTAAATTCAGCATCTTCCAAGGGATGTCACACATTGCTAGAAAACGAAGAAGAAGACGAAGAATAGCAGGCTTTACACGAACCATTTTTCGATCATTTGAACACTTCAGTTTGTTAAAAATTGCTCTAACGATTTTTATTAAAATACTATAGCTTAAAATATTTTTGTGATAAACTAAATGTGTATCTTGAATTTTCTTGGTATGTGATCTCAAGACCTCTTCAGTCTGCATGTCTGGCATAATACGTAAACCGTTAACAAAAAATATTACATATCATTAAGACACATTATCAAATAAATTTCTTGTGGATTCAACCTTTTCAAGATAATGCTTGTTACTTATTGCAATACAATATTTTTCCCAATTGGGAAAGAGCTATTCTATTTTTTTAACTTGCTGGAAACACAAGAAATATGGAATTTAAATGCCTTGAAAGGGATCAACTATATTCATAACAGATTTGACCTTAACTTAATGTCTATTGGGTACCTTGCACCTACAAAAACAATAGCAATAAGATAATCTCGTCAAATATTCACCTCGATTATCGAGGGTGATGGATCGGGCGGTTTAGCCTGTGACCCACATTCGAGAGGCCCGGGTTCGATTCCCGTGGTCGACCTACATGACCCATGGGTATTTTCGGCGGTTTTCCCGGGTCACTAGGTGAATCCCGGGTAGATTAATTACATCCCCGAATTTCCTGTCCCTCCATTTCATCTCCATTATCATTTCATTTCATCTCCCATCTGGTCGTCTCTTTCAGGGTAGAAGTGTCGGTGGGAGTCTCGGCGGTGAATAGCGGGATGTATGATATGAGTGAAACACTTCATCCTCCGGTAGGTCGGTTGCCGGTCTCGTAACCGACTGCTGGGAGC
>CM060950.1:109503286-109508286 GCA_030765055.1 Mantis religiosa
TAACAGAAGAGATAGTGGCCGATACTGCAAGACGCTTTCTACAAGCCTCATAATTCTAGCTTTTTTTACTTTCGATGTAATAAAGTACTATAACTAAAAATAAATATCATTACAATATACTATCTATAGAACATGTCTTGAGGTAAGAGAACAATATACTAAGATTCCGATTAACCACCACGGTTACAGAGTAAAGTCAAAAAACTTAACCCGGCCGATACTGCACGACCTACCCCTAAGACTTCCTGAAATAATTTATGAATTACTTAACTCATTCTTAATGAAAACATTGTTATTTATAAACATGCTGAACAATGATTGGTTAAATCTGTATTACCAGAAATATTTAATGGTATCAATTACTTGATTTGATTTAATTTGACTTACATAAAGTTGAAGTAGGTTACACCTTACCTTGATATTAGCACTTTTTAAGTTTACTGTATTGTTTTTATCTTTATCGTTTAGTTAATTATGTCTGTTTCTTTAATAAATGGAAATAGGTTAACTGAATTATTGGTAGGATTGTGTCCCTTCAGATTAACAGTACGTAGTTGTTGATACCTACCGCTTTACATTTAAAAGTTATAGAATAAGCATTTTTGTGTTCTTGATTGCATAATCTGCATACTGATAAGTGCATACTAATTTTAACAACTTTTACTTTTCATCTGTACTCTGTACGTTTTGTAAATGTTACAGAAAATGTAAGCGTTCAGGATTGCCACAAAGTATGTGTATGGGAGTGTTTGAGTTCATTTGCTTGCCCATAATCAAAAACTAACATTCCATTGCATACCTAAACTTGCTAATTCGAGAACGTTAAGAATCACGAGTCAAATGCACATATAGATATCTTTATTTGCATTTCAATATAGTGTTACATAATTATATTTTACTTATCAACAATCCCTATGACTGACATTATGTGGGAAATTTTAATACTGTTATTATAATGACCTATGACTGTGTTTTACTTTTGGTATGATATATATTTTAAAAATATGGATTCTGACGTTAGTTTTTTGGAACAAGCACTTTCATAGACTCAGATTTTGTTGGTAACATTAGTTCCATACCCATTAGATTGTGGAAGTTTACAAAATGTCACTATCGGAAGTCATCTTGTGGGCCTGAAATTGCTATTTACAAAGGGTCTTACTAAATATGATTAGTTCTGATGTTTTAGTATTAAAAGAAGGAATGGTTTGGATATCAAGATGAAGCTCAAAATTCAGAGAATAGTAGACACAGCCCCGAGCTTTAGATAAGCACATGGAGGGAGAATGCGCCATGAGAAATGGGTTTACGTCACGACGAGCGATGGTTTGGGATCCAAGCAGTACCAGCCCCAGGCTCAGGTGGTCACAAGCATTTCAGACAATGGTGGGTGGTAGATGCACAATGGACTACAATAGTAGGAGACTGTGTGGGTGGAAACAAACAACCTTAAGCTTAAGTCATTAAGTGAATGCAGGTGTCGTGTAAGTGCGCATGTGTCTGTATGGAGTACTAGTGTAAATAGTATAATTAAAGTGAAGAGAAGGACAAATTAGCAGTGAGTTACTCAACGAGATCCTCTGAGGTAGTAAGCCTACCTGATGACCCTTTCTTGGAGAACTATATTAGGGGTAAAACACCAAATACCGAAAAGTTAGTTCAGTCCTGTTGGCTGAGCTGCACACATATTTGAATATAAATCCCACGATGTGTTAAGCGAAATTGAGTCCATTCCTTGCATGACAATCGCCAACACATAAGTGGAGAAGTTAATTCTTTTGTAAATATCTGTTGCTATTACTTTATGTGCCCTTTGATATCCCTGAAAACAAACAAATTAATACTAACACGCACTACACGCCCGTTACGTTACCTGAGTAGGTAAACAAAACGTTTGGATCTTAATGTCCACCAAATAGTGTACAGCTAAAGCAATAGGAGCCTACTGCTCAGGTATTTTGAGTGTTACATAGTGGCGGCTCGTGCCGAAAAATTACAGCATGCTGCGGGGAAAAGTCCATTCAACTCACCTAGTTTTGAAAAATGAAGACCGTGTTCAGATGTTTCTTCATGGTATAAACAGAACTTTTTAGTTCCTTTCGCTTTTTGCTCAATTTTTAAATCGGGTATTGATTGCCCTAACATTATTATACTAACCCTTTCTAATCATTATTTATTGGTTAAAGATTTCGTAATATTAAATTACTCAAACACTGAATAAAGTGAATTTATAACACGTTTCACACTCACACACAAAATAAAGAAAATGATATAGCCACTAAATAACGTTAGGTACACAAAGAAATACTTGGATACAATGCGAGTATGCGAACCACATGCACTTGTTATGAGGGATTTTCGTTATGGTCGCGGGAATGGAGGATCGTGTCAACATTATTGGTGCATCACAAACAATCTGCCCTGCGATTTTATAACCATTAGGTACTGGATCTGTTTACGTAAGAAGAACGGAATTAGTTTCTAGAAATAAAATATAAAGCAGTGATAGATTGTTCAACGATTTTCAATGCATATTCAAGTTCTACAGCAGTAACTATGAGTGTTGGCAGCCCTTGTTTCACCGCGTAGCGCATGATCACCACGCAACACCCAGATGCAGCACGCATTTGTGCGAAAATCTAGGGAACTCAGGACATCGGGGAGGCAAGAGGGGAAGGTTGCACGCATGCGCAGTAACTAATTACCGAGCTTACTGGCTCTCAGTACGTTAACGTTACGGATGCGTTCCATTATTTACGCAGATGTTTTCCATGCATCAGGGGTTCATTATTGTTCGTACTCGATTTCCTATACTTATAATAATGCCTTGTTACTTACTCGGTGTTTTAAAATTTATAGAATGTGATTTATAAAACAGAAAAGAGCGTGCTGCTGCACTGCAGCACGTAAGGACGAGCCGCCCCTGGTGTTACATGCGAGTACCTTGAGATTTATGAAGTAACCACTTGTAGAACATTTGATATATTTATCTTTCAGCTGTACAAATAACCATTTATTGCATTTAACTTCAGAATTTAGTACCTAGACCTCTAGTTAAAATATCCACGAATAACTTGAAAATTGCAGAAACTTAGAGGGTGTGAGAGTGAAGGAGAGAGAGACAAATGTTAATAACGGCTATGCGTACCTCACCGGAGAGTTTATCACATGGAGGCAGGTGATTCAATTGTCCAAATGGCCTATAATGCTTTCAGCCCGAGAATGGGACCTAATATAAACAATAAACATGCCACTCCGCGTTTGACGTTTCACGAAGGCCTGGTGGAACCTTCTCGTTCGCCCCGCAATTATTTTCAGGATTTCAAAAAAGAACTCTGTTAGTTTACCATTACTATATTCACCTCGGCGGGGCCCAAATGACCTTGTTGTCGACGGGCCCTTAAACACCACACACTCACTCACTCACTCACTCACTCACTCACTTCACCTCGGCACCAGCTCTGAATATTTAAAACATAGTAAAGACATCTACAGCTTCTTAGAAATAAAAACACTAATTTTAGAGTGCGTGAGAAACTATTATGATATATTTTATTAGTAAATACCTTCCTGTTGATGGAAGTCTCCAGGTAATACCGTGAAACCCTACTCAGAATCAGATGTAGTAATATCGCTTGAATCATCTAACTGGTTTAAAACCACTGTGTATTTAATACATTTGTAAGCACAAGAACATCATAACGCTCAAATTTAACACGTTGCCAGTTTTAAAGGTCTCGCTGCTATGTTGCTATGTTCCTTATCTTAAGCAAAAGTCTGAGTTTGATATTAAATCTTTTCGTAAGAGACACCAAAGACAAAGCATTATTCAGAATAACAGATTTTGCTGTTGTGGTATTTAAGCATTTATTCTATACATCAGTAATCCCTCCTATGTTCGACGATGCTAGACCCAGTACAGGTGGAATTGAACATTTCAGTTCTGTACTTTTGTCCATCGCTGTAGTTATATATGTACCACATATATTATATATGCACCACATAACGTTTCATACAACATTTATTTAAGAATTTATTTCATAATTGAAAGCAAAAAGTCACAACCAGCTCACTTTGCAATTGTTAGCATCTCAAACAAGTAACGAATTAGTTAGAAAATTCTAATATTAACTTTATCTGTAGCAGATGTGAAGTAAAATTAATTTAAAATGTTCCAAATGTGTTTATACTGCCTTTGTTTACATATTAAATTATATCCATCTTTCCATCGCAAATATCAGTGTTTACTTTCTGGTCTTCCGTCTCCTTCTCTACCACTCTATTTTTCTGGACTATAAAACTGTAACATTATTACTAAATACTTTCCTCTAGCTGAACTTTTTAAAGCCATTTGGTGTTCACTTCTGCAGAGTTATACTCTCTTGTATAATTCTCATCACACGAATTTCGTTTTTTCTCCTTTCTCTTTTGGTACACACTACCTCAGTTCCACGCATTGCACGAACCTCGTTTTACAAATAAATTCTCTCTCTCTTTCTCTTGCGTCCATTACAGAATTCCCAATTAATTACGGCAAGTAAGAGGATTAATTTATTAAGAGAAAGGGAGAGTGAGAGATTCAGAATGAAGTGGTATGCTAGCGAGTGAAGCCGTGTAACGATATTGGATGGTACAAGAGAGAATGTTATGTAGGAAGAAAACAGACCACTGAAGTTTTGTTGCGTTTGCACAATTATTTAACACAGGCTAACTGAAAAAAGAGGCTTGATATCCACATGGTATAACAGGGTGCTTGTCAAGAGTCTCAGGAAACTGTATTGTTAGTAATCAAGCTAGCTTCATTTGTATATTGTATAGTACACACTAACAGAGATGAATTGAAGCACTGATATGGGAAAGGTAAACCCACCCTAAATTTCATTTTCCAGTTTTAAATTAGAGGTTAATTAACCGGCAGGTCATTAGAACAGAAATGATAGTACGTCCATCTTAGTGATGCTCAACCTTATGTGAAAGAGAGGAGGGCGAATTTACCTCCA
>CM060950.1:109513286-109518854 GCA_030765055.1 Mantis religiosa
GATGGTGTTAACTCGTATACGTTGAATTGCTTGTACTTTGTATTTTAATCATCAGATCACGCACACATTCACGCTCCCATTCATACTTCCAGACTCTGGGTAAGATGGTTAGAAAAAAAAAAAAAACATCTCGGTTAGAGAGAAATCCTCACTATCTGCAGGGAATCGAACCTGGGACCCCTTGTACAGCAAACAGTTGCTTTACCGACTGCAATACGGGGCCAGCCCTCACTCCCCTTTGTTTTTCTTTAGTTTGCGCTACCACAGGTAATACAGGTGACGGTGTGTAAAAGTTTCAAGATAAGATATCTCCTGAACTACTGGCACTGGAATCCTGCGGAAAACACCGTCAACACTCTAATTTACCGCACCTTTGATTCTTCATGTAACTAGGAATTGTTCCATTTAAAACCGTGTATGTTTAATCCAAAAATATACCTTCTAAGTGTTATTAAAGTATTTTGATAGGCTAGAGCTACATGCCCCTAACTACCAAACAATGCTGTGAAAACCGCACATCAATAGTACTTTCCATTTCGGAAATATTGGCGGTGCAAGTTTTAGGTGATTCACCCTGTATATGTGTACTTCTAAAATTCTTACGAAATCAATATGGAATATATTTTATTAGCACTCAGATTAATTGGATTTTGCAGGTAAGGCACGCTTCACTAAATAGCATTAGTTTTAAGCGCACAGCTGCTGGCGTGGGCAGGTAATGACGTATAACGTCATAGCTACCTGTAACCGAATGGAACATGTCAAGAAGTGTTGCTAAATGGTAATATTATTTGTTGTGAACATATCTATGTTTAATGGTCAGTATGCCTCCAAATGATACTCCAATTAGAATGTTAGCCGGAATTACTGATTCTTGCGTGTGTTTAACCTAACACACAGGAAACAAGGTATCCCTCAGCGTCGTTACGAGAGGAATTACCTACTGGTGGTATAAGAAAATTTCACACAGATTTGGAAACAGACAATTAATGTGGAAGATACGTTACTGACGTATACGTTAGTAACATATTATTAGTATTATTATTATTGGTATGACGACTATTATTATGATGATACGTCTCACACGAGTGTCTCCGGATTTGAATAGCATTTTATTATAATGGCACCTCTGTGCGATGCGGTAAATTGGAAATAAATTATGATATTCTAGTGACTTCAGTCTTAACAAGACTGCAGCTTCAAGTCCTTGAAAAACTTACAGGGCTTTGTGAATGGTGTCAATAACGTATGCATTACTTCCTACGTTTCGCAAGCACTTGGAACAACCTTGTTTAGGTGAGTTGTTGGCGATACTGGCGCCTGTCATATAAGTAGTAATCGTATTTGTTTCCCTCCGTAAACCACTTGGGGAAGACATATTGGGCCACAAATATGGGAAGAAACAAATCTGTGATATGCAGTTCAGTCATATTACACTATAGCACACAATATAAAATAAATACTGACCACGGGTGCTCAGAAAATATATGTTATTATATTATTTTAATGGTATTAATTTTGTAAATTGTACAATTCCATGTTTACTACACATTAACCATGATAGATGTAATTGGATAGTTATTTTTATTTTGTAGACCTTAGAGGCCATAATTTCATATAAAGATACTACTTCAGATTAATGGAATGGGAGAAGGGTTCTAAAATTAAAATTCTCGTAAGATTAATTCTGAAATACATAAAATTAATTGTAGATTTAATATTAACAGACAGGAATTGAAAACCTTCAAACCATAGACCATAGGAAATCTATAAAATCTCGCGGAGTAATGCATAAACATATTAACATTTTGTCATAAGGAATAGAAAGAAAAATTATTCATTCATTCATTCATTCATTCATTCATTCATTCATTCATTCATTCATTCATTCATTTTATTCTCGGCCATGCCAAATTTTAGTATTTATATGACTGGTAGCATCACTTTAATGAGCCTCATTAAAGTACACCTGTTCATTAAACTATTCGTATTCGACCAATCAGAAGTGGCCACGTAACATTGTGAAAGCGCAAGCATCGATTATTCTCGTTTTGTTCGACAATGGTACTGGCGCCAGTTTAGAAAAAAGTCAAAATGTCTGACACTAGTAATGGTGACATTGAACTTACACTCCCAGAAATTACGGTAAAAGCACTCAATGTTACCAATAATTTGTTGCCAGAAAGGTCAGGAAAAGGGTACGAGAAATTCTATTCAGAATTTATGATTTGGAGAATATCAAAAGGTATAAATTTGCTCTCAGAAAATGTATGCCTAGTGTATTTCAAAGAACTGTCTCAAAATATGAAATCATCGCCCTTTTTCACTCACTATTCTATTATGAAACCAACACTAAACTTTAGGCACCAATCTGACTTATCCAAATACTCAAAACTGAACAGCTTATTAAAACGCAAATCAGAAAGATATAAAGAGAAAAAAGTCAAAACATTTACACCTGATGAGTTGAAAACATTTATAAATGAAGCACCTGATGTTAAATACCACATGTAAAAAGTAAGCTTTTTTAATGTTACCTATGTTTTGTTTTAATGTTATTAGGTTAAACTGTGTCACACGTTAACAACTGTTTATAGGGAAGTAACGAATATTTCTGCGCCTGCGTACTACGTACTACGTCTCACTTTAGATAAAGGAATAACGATTGTAACATATCATTGAACCCAGAAATGAATACTTTGAAATGAAACCTTTAAATTAGATACATGATCGAGTATAAACAGTGGTATGCAACGAGACTATAATGGTAGTGATTAAAACGCGAGTATTATTATTAACCGAGCGAAGCGAGACTTGAAACTTGACCATAATGGTAATTAAAACGCTCGTATCATAATTATTAACTTTGCTTCGTTTCGCTAGGTCAATAATATTACAAACGTTTTAATTACTACCATTATAGTCTTGTTGCATAATATACTATTCATTTACGGCCTCCCACACTAAGTCTTATCGGACGATTAATGAGATGGATGAAATAACGCTCCAATGAACCCAGGTTCCATAGAGCTTATATTAACCCGACATTGGCCTTTCAGGATAAGGGAAAACTCCAGAAAAAGCTCTAGGTAACTGAACCCGACCGAGACATGAACTCGGCAGCTCTTAAACCCGAGTCAGACACGCTATCATTTACACTACCGAGGCATGGATGAAATATGAAGATTAACATTTCTAATAAAACAATATTTGTTATAAATGTTAGTTGCACCAATTTAAAATCATAATAAACATATTAAAACTAATAACACAACCTTACAAAGTTCTCTTCTGTTCTCTGCCCGCAACACATATTATGATATGTTTTTGTGCAATAACATCTCTTGAATCATAAATCCTGGCCTTCAGAAACAAATATTACATTCCAATAGAGGTTCTATAGTTGCGACGTTGGATAAAAGAAGTTATTCCCTTAATATTTAGACCCGATCTCACAAAATTCTTTGACAAAATAAAACATTAAGTTTTAAATCATTTCAGCACAACGGATTTGCTAACATGTAAAAATGATTAATAAGAATTTAGTGCGCTGAAGACAACTGATATTCTAATGGAGTATATTAACACTAATTTGCTCAAAATTGACTTATTGAAACAGTAAATTGTCAGTGTAGAGTGTGTGAGTAGTGAGTGAGGGAGGGAATGACGAAGTGGAGTTTAAAGGTCCATTATTTTGATAATATTGTAATTCGTGGTTTATACATAAACTTTTTTTTTGTCATTTATACCCCGCCTTTAACTGCAATGGTCATACCGGCGGGCGTTCTCCTTTGGAACATATCGAAGGTGTTAACTCGTATTCGTTGGGTTTTGATCATTAGATCACTCAGCATTTGCAATCTTATTCATACTTCCAGACTCTGGGGAAAATGAGGAGTTATTTTGGTCAGAGAAAAATCCCATCCCCACCACTGGGAATCAAACCCGGGAACCCTACCACGGCAGGCAGGTGCTCCACCGACTGAGCTACGGGACCAGCCATATACATAAACTTCTGCACTGTTCGTACAGTCATAGTCATAAGAAGTTTTGGAATTTATGTGCCATATCTTGGAAATAATTGTTACTTTTTATAAATATCCAGATACTTGTCCTGCAATGGGATATGCTTTTGCATAAATAACTCATTGTAAATAACAATGTGTTTTAAAATAAATACGAGATTTATAAATTTGTCATTAGCTTTACTCTTCTAATTATATTCTGAAGCCGGTTCGGTTCCTGGAATGAGCATGAGTATTTTCTTCCATGGGATACATGGCACGAGTGCACTTACTTTTTTATTTTTTATTTTTGCAATTTTACGTCCTCCAACGTTAAGTCATATCGGACTGAATGAAATGGGTGAAGCTCACATGTGTCCAGGGCCCATGGAGTTTAGAGCTAACCGGCATTCGTCTTTGAGAATAATGGAAAACCCCGGAAAAGACCTTATCCAGGTAACTCAACCTGACCGGTATTCGAACTCGGGACCTCTTGAACGTGAGACGAGTGCACTTAGCCTTGTTAGGTCGCGAAGAGGCCAATTGAGGAATTACCTGATTAGGAGTAGCGGCTCCGTTAGATCTGAAAATTGCATTACTGGCCGGGACAGACGGGAGTGCTAACTACGTCCCACCATCCAGCCCCACACTCCACTTATGAGGCCTGTGGTGGACAGCGCAACGGTCGCGTGGTCGACTTTGTCCCAGAAAGCGTCATTGCGTCGTGGGGCTAATTTAAATAAATAAAAATGCCGAAGTTCAATCTATGTACTTGTAAAATGAGATACGGTAGTTAAACTAATACTCTGGCAAAGATTTTAAATCAAATTTACACAAGAGATGACTTTTTTAAACAAGAGAAGACCATCAGTTTTTTTACTTGTTTTATCTTTAGGTATTGGTCAGTTTCTTATTTGCGATTGTGTTCTGTTTTACTTTTAATTCTGCAGCTTTCACAGTTTAATGAAATACATATCATATGCGCTAACTTAGCCTGCTCTCATTTTGGATTATTAGGATAAGGTACAATCAGTTACAGTTCAGGAAATAGCATTGTGAAATAAATTCAGAATTACATACGTAACGGAGACATAATTAATATAAAGTTCACAAGTGGTCGAGAGCAGAGCAAATTTGCTACTGAAAAGAGGGTTTGAAATTGGTTGATGGAAGCTGTACGTTTTGAAAAAGCATGGGGTCGGAAAGCAAGCCTTTCTCTTTTGTGCAGCAATGAGATGTGAGATGATACACGACGCAGTCAGGTAGAAATATGTTCAAAGAAGGGGACAAGATAAATGGATGCAGGAATTAAAGGCTAAAGTATTCGCAGAGAAATGCAAAAGTTTGGAGAAACTTTCAACAACAATAAGGTCAAATAGCTTAATCATCTTATGTACCCTAAGGGGCAATTTAGGTTATTGTGTGGCGTTTCACAGTATGTCATTGTCTTCAATAAAAATCAGTGAGAGAGGTGGCGGTCCAGTGGTGGTATCTATGCTTTAATACTCATCTTCGACTAATATGCTGATGACCGTTTCAATGTCTATCGTTGTATTTATTTGTA
>CM060950.1:109519854-109537354 GCA_030765055.1 Mantis religiosa
AAATTTAGGATGCTTTCCCAACATTTGCCACATATGTGTACTGAAGAAAATCCGGAGAAAATTTCAGTTAGGCAGAATGTTCTGAAGGAATTTGATCAGTTGAATTCCTGTTAATGAGTGCGTGCCTTAACACCGTTTGCTCTTGTAGGTATATCAGGAGGTGATCGTTCAATACTCAACGTTTTCTTCATCTCGCTGGTCCATTTTTCTGCGAGGTATCATGAGTTAGTCATAAGTAGAAATACAGAGAAGTTTGATGCTGTGGATATTTTCCGTAGAACGCGGACCATTAACTTATTTGCTTCCAACTCTCTAGTAATGTTTTACTGAGAGAAGCGTTTAATAAACAATATTGATACTAATTGATGTAATTATGATTCTATATTTTAGTTAACCTTGTTTATTCCACACCAGGACCACTTTGCATTTCCTCAAGAAAATTTTCATGTCTCTACTCACAGACCAGAAACAACCACGAATCAGTTTCAACAATCTCATTTTGGCAAGAATTCAGTAACAGCCTGCTGTAATTAGTTTCCACTCACATGAACCATCCGTTGAATTGGTCAGTATTGAATTCCCGTTCAGTGAAATAATTAGTCACAATAATCACATTACAACAGCAGGTCATTGGATTGTTCGAAGGGAATTTGGTACCTTGGTCACACTGGTCTTTTGTACCTATGCACCAAGTGGGAGGGTGAGGTGAGAGTAGACAGAGGGTGGCCTACCCCAGTCACTACTGTAGAGAGGGTGAGATTCCTACACTTTATTAGATAGAAACACCCCAGCGGTCCAGAAAAATCGTCATCCCATTGTTCACGAGGCCGGTTCGGAGACTGCAGTGCCCCCCCCCCCCCCCCAGAGCAAGAAAGACTCCAGGGTGGCTTGCACAACCGGCAACACGCCAGTCACGTTCCTCATTCGGACCACTGGGCCGACCCGGAGACTGGAGTCCATCCCACTGGAGGGGCAAGTGTTTATTCAGAGCATATCATCCCGCCAGACACCGCCAAGACTCCCGTCGACACTTCTACCCAGAAAGAAACCACCAGATGTGAAATGATTATGGAGGTGAAATGGAGGGACAGGAAATTCGGGGGATGGAATTAACCTACCCAGAATTTATCTAGCGACCCGTGTAAATCCCCGAAAAAAAGCCGTGGGTCAGGTAGGTGCGTCCCGAATTCCGACCACAGAAGAAACCGCCTAAGCCAATTCTGTCTAGTTTTGGTTATGGACGTATTCTACAACTGCTTAGGTCTGCTTTCACTTAAACATAAAACTGGATCTGTACGGCTACGTTCTATTGGTAGAGCTGGAGCAACGAAGACTTCCCAAAATAGTGGATACCCAGAAGACTATTGAATGTACCGTTACTTATTGCTGGAAGATGTTATCCTGCTTTGGGCTTCAGTATGTCTCGAGATATGCAATGAGTTATTGCATTGAACGGATCTACTTTGTTCTGTCCCGTTTTGTGTTCTAATAGGGGAAGATTCATTTATTGGTTTAGAATATATTATATAGGTATTATGTATCCATTAAATCAAAATTGGGGACTGTTACACCTCGTAGTCTTCATTCTAGAGCGAACATACCTGAGTTTATCCTAATATAAACGAAGGCTCACCTAGCTCTCCTTGGCGAGCTTTCGTTGCGTGAACCCTAAGCAGGATAATTTCATGTCCAAGCTTTTCAGGACTGCATACCTCAACAAACAATAAGGGAGAGTGGAATACGTGTTATTTGTTTGTGATAAATATGATTTTTAATATGAAGTGATACCCAAAATACTTCTCTTCTCAAAAACTCTTCTTTCGAAGAGGCATGAGCAAGATACATGACAGCTTACTGCTTCTCATCAATAAATTAAGTTCGCAGTTCATGTTTTGTTTTTAAAGTCATTTATTGCTACGGATGTCTGCTAATTTTCTATTTCTGACAAACGATATTTGGCTTCAGGATCACGTTAGAGACTCGCATTCAAGACCCTAGTGCTTAATTCCTGGAAGGGCCACTGTATTGATCATTTTTTGTGACTTCCTCGGGTTGGTAGGTGATTGCCAGGGTGATTCTTCTTCTTCCACGAGTTTGCTACCTATCTTTTCTTTCCATCTGTTTCATCTCATTCGAATCCGGAGAAATATTTCCCTGAAGTTGGGCCAGTTTGCCGGAAATCTTTCCTTTCTTGGGGCGTCTGGTCAATTGGTAGCTAAGGAGGGCTAGCCTGCGTCAGGATTGTTTCACGCTGGCGTGAACGTAAGAAGCTCCGTTTTTGTTTGAAGGACGCCCATAATAATAGCTCTACAGAAGCCCATTCATGTCTCAGCAGTAACGCGTCTAACACTTTCACTTGGTCGTACAACCCTGAAACAGATGACAAAGAAATGATGGTTACAGAAAATGAGGAGCAGAAATGTCGTGGTAGAGGAAGAACGGTCCCAGTAGCCGCTTACCGATCCGAGGAAACTGAGGAAATCAGATAGGTTAGAATGGTTGGGGGCAGTGATCGAATTCAGGACCTTCTGAATACAAGTCGCACAGATTACCGCAGCGATACTTTTAACGTCCAACATATTAATTAATACACTAATTTAGAACGGTTTTGAAAATTACATACTCTGGCGGAAATGTCTAAAATATGAAGTTCTAAATTTTTAAATGTTTAAATTTCCACAGCAACAATAATTATTTTCGTTCTAGCCATATTTCATGGCATATCCATTTTCGTGCTTGCACAGTCGATAGAGTTTACCTTAATAAATGTTCTGCAAAAAGAAACATGTTTAGTAGCTGTCATTTCCAAGAGTTCCTTTAAAAGCCTTAAAAGTAGCCCCCTTCCTACGTTATTTGCTACGGAACTCTGAGGCAATATCTTACATGCAAGAAAGAGACTGAGTTAGTGAAAGAGAAGAAAACTTGCCCCAACAGAAACGTGGTTAATTTATATGTACAAGCCGTCTTACCGTACGCTACAAATTTTAATTTTTGGATTTGAGAAGTGTATACAGTATATCCACAAAGTGGTGCGCCACCTACCCATTACATTTTAGATGAAATGCCGAGATAACTCGTTGATTCTTTTAAAAGAAGAAAATACCAACGAGTTATCATGTAATGCTTACAAGAGCTGAGAACAGGCACAGAAACGTATGATATAAATAATCTGCATAGTACATATTTTTTTTAATTTTTAGCAAAAAAACATTAACATAAAACACTTCAAATAAAATTATATACTTTTTACGTATGATAATTTGATTGGTATCACCATTTAAATTTCTGAAAAAAATATGTATTTTTAAGTGCGAAGTATGTATTAAATAATGCGAAAGTATATACGCTGCTCAAGAGTGAAGGAGTTATATTGATTTTATTTTTATTCTGTATGTCATGAAATTCATCAGAAGTTTTATACACAACCCAAAAAGCCCCATATCAAGCTTTCATCAAAAATAAATCTTCAGTTGTATTGAATAAAACATACTTATTTTGGAAAAGGATAAATAGCTTAGTGTGTATGTGTGTACTAGTTTTTGTGTGTTTCTGTGAAGGAAAGGAGAACAGCATTAACTATATAAATGTGCTACTCTTTATTCCTAAAAAGGGTACTCAGTATTATAAATGCTTATTCCACCATCATGTGAACCGTGGCAGCCGTTTAGAACTTGAAGAGATAATTACGTCTGTATATTCTATTGGCAAGCATACTCTGTAAATGTTTCTTAATGTCTTAGCAACATAAAGTCTCGATCACAGGGCAGGAAGCTGTGCCGTCTTACTGGAAAATATTCATATATTGGATCAATTCTTTCTGTCACTACTAACGCCAACTTGAGTCGAATTACACAATGATTTTTAGGGTCGCCAGTACAGTCATTGGAGAAAACGTAGGATTATCTAATGTTTGGGCTAATATATTCATTAATGTAATTTAGGATGAACGAGAAGGGGTCATTGGGACTCTTCTTAGCTGTTGTTTCATAAGTAGAGAGTACAAATTTGTTCAATTTAGAGGATAACTCGAATGTAAATTCAACATTAATTCTACTGGTTATACACATCTCTTTACATCTACAGGAGAGAAGAACTGGATTCATAATATTATGTGTAATCATATTTTTAAAACAACAGCAAACAATTAGTTTAACAATGAAGTCATAAGGCAATGCTTACCTACAGTTCTCTAGGCATATTTGTGTCATCTTTGTGTTAGTATACGTTTGAGTTTTCAATCTACATTATTTTACCCTTTCCCGTAAGTAAATAACACTTTTTACTTCTTTTAACTACATCTATTTTACCACTAGCAGATCATATCACTGGAAATTGTAAAAGCAAGGGCTAAAATGAAAAACGAAGAAAAATAATGTGTGGTAAATGTTTCTAACATAATAATTTGAACAAAAATCGCTCATATTCTGTTTATGAAGGGTTTCTGAACAGAGCAAGAATTAGTATTACACGCTTTAAACACTATTTATTGCGAACCTGAGCTGTTTTCTTTCAAACTGATGCATGCATATAAAATTGACGTATAATAAGAAGATAAAACTGGACATGAGGAGTTTTTGCAACAAGCGATTCAAATACTCTTTTATTGGATTTATAGAGTCTCAAAATTTCTGTTTCCAATGATATTTAGGAATCCAATATTTGTGTAAAATTAAATACTTGCGCTGCCTGCTGTAAGTAGATAGTAGAGAAAAAATTCGTACGTCCCAGGGATACTTTGCATGTGGACGTTTACGTTATACATTAATAAAATGACAGGATTTGAACTAAAATATTATATTTAAAATAAAACAAATATTTTGTCTGCTTAAAACTGTAAGTTACGAACAAAACCATAACAAATTAAAACTTTAAACTTCATTCAAAGTTACAATTGTCACTGATAAATTATTGCTGTAATAAACCATGTATTATATATCCATCATTGTGCAATTACAAATACTTCAGGTACTTGAATAGTGTTTAAATTGTTTTAATAAGAGACAAATCACGAAAATATTTCACCTTATTTGAAGTAAGCTGGGAGAATTTTTTTAAAGTCTTTGTTGCTTCGTTGGTAGGTTTTATGCTTACCAATTTTAGTATATATCTGTCCTTTTGACCATATAACTATGCTGCTCATAAACAGATATATTTCGCACGGGCACATTTATAGAATCACTGTTTTATTAATAACGCCTTAAAACACGGATTTTATGTGAAATATAGATGTGCAATTTTAGGTTAGCATACAATAAAACGCTACGTACTATATATGCACTATACAGAGTAAGAATGAATACGTTCAAGTAATAAATAATAATGGTGTATTTTAATCTATAATTGCATAGAAGGCAAACGTTTTGAAACAGCAGTAATACATGGTAATACGTAAATTGACAGTATTATCTGAACACTAGTTCCTAATGAATACCCATATGTGATATTTGCAAGTCTTGGAGGTTTTATTTAAATATTTTAACATTTTCTCACACGATGCTCTTTACAGTTATAAGTGTGTATTAAATTTCATGAAATATAATTAATATTTATCGAGAAAAAATGTATTTTACCTTCTTTGTGCCAATATATTAAGTGCTCCAACGATGCAGAAATATTAATTTTGAAAGAAAAAATAATACTGTCCATTAGTGAAATTATAGCTTGTTTCGCTCTTCTGGTTCCTTTTAAAAATTTTAAAACATTAAATGTAATTAGTCCATGTGCTATTGGGCATTTAAAGTCGTGTGCTGAGCTTTAAAGGGACTTAAAAGTGAAAACTCTGCTATATAATTTGGTGGTAACGGTTTAACATACTTTCGGATATAAAGCTAATTTTGGAAATTTGGGACGTTTTGGGCAAGATTCCGGTTAGGGTTCTTCCAAGATTTTATATCTATTAGTCCTTGACTTGGATTACAACAATAGTGGAAATTAAGTCAGTACTGCTAAACACACTGAACTAGAAGTAAACCAGTGCCTGAAACAAATTTCTGCTTTCGCAAAATAATCAGCGGCTTTTAAGATAGCATCAAAGCACGTTTGGGTAGTATCATGTCAGTAAGTTACCATATCTTTTGTCTTCGTAACATTTTTTGAGCTGAAATTCTGGCGTTGTGCCAGGAGATTTTCATCTGTTATTGGTTACGAAAAGTTTCTCGTTACCAGATATTTTCTCGTTGCTGAAGATGTGCAAGAAACTGTGAACATTTCCTTTATCGCTGTATCAGTTAAACGCGCAGAGCTAGAATGTGGATGTAAAAGAGCAAATTTAAGTTGTTTAATGAATATGGAATACAAGAATGTCAAAATACCTATTACTTGTCTATCTTGTCTATCTTGTATGAACATTCATGTCATGCTGTTTCCTCCACTATTTTGCTATTTGCAACGCATAAGCAGTCTTGTATCCCAATGGCAATATAATATTCAATGCAATTTATGTGTAACATTCCACATTCTACAATAGTGCTGGGATAATAATGGGCTCTTTCATATCTTATTATAACATGAAAAAATAACGCAATGTTAAACATACTGCAAGTTTGGAACAAATCTGTAGATAAGAAGAAACTAGCTTATGTATGATGCATTTTACCTCTAACACAGCTAGAGACCCTTTACGTACATTGAGGCCCACTACTTAAGTAATCGAATTGTTTAATTTGTACCATGATACAATGATCATGGCATGGTTACCCTGGTTCCAATCGGTAAGCTAAGCATACCGATTGAAACAAGATGGTATTTATTTACTGTGAAAACTTAAGTATTTGTTCGTTTCTCTTACAGGTTTATAAGCAATATTCAATATTAAGCATACTCACTTGTTTACTTTGATAATAGGTACGAGATAACTGAGCGACAAAACGTGAAGAAAACATAAAAGAAAAAAAGGGAACCGAGAATACATGCACACAGAATATTAAATTCTGGCCCAGATTTTCCAGAGTAAACCATTAGGAGATCTTAAAATCACTTTTAGATGGCATTTCCAAAGAGGGAGTTTAAATGTTTTAAGTACTTAAAGTTCGGTGCTGCGTAGTTCAGCCAACTATTTGGTCAATTAATGGAAATTAGCTATATTCTTTCACACTAGCAGGAGAGGGTTATAAATGTAGCACAGGGCAGCTAGAATTTACGGAAGGGATTTGGCATCTCGACCACAATGATATTTTGTACCTATGCCCCAAGTGGGGCACCAATGGGATTGAAGATGGGGCACCAATGGGATTGAAGATGGGGCGAGAGGAGACAGAGGGCTGCCGATCCAGGGAGCCACTACAGACAAGTTCGAAACTCCCAAGCAGTCTAGTACATCCGAAATCCTATACTGAAATGGTCCAATAAGCAGGCTCAGAGACCAGAGACCACCCTGCCGGAGGACCAAAGTATTATACCAAGAGCATATCATCCTGGCATGAATTACCGAGAATCCCGCCGACACTCCTAAACTGAAAGAGATCACCAGGTGAGAGATGATGTGAAAGGATAATGGAAGTGAAATGGAGGGACAGGAAATTCGGGGAATGCAATGAACTCACTCAACATTCGCTGGCGACCCACGGATACTCCGAGAAAGAACCATAGGTCAGGTAGACTATCCGTGGAAGCGATCACGGACCTCCCGAATGCAGGCCATAGATGAAACCGCCTGAGCATCTCGGTCTCTTGAAAACGAGACTGAAAATTTCAATGCTATAGCTAGGGTTTGAACCGTGGATCGTTTGGTCACCATTTTATTGCTGTAACCAACTAAGCTAACATTGTAAGAAACTGACAAGTCGTTAAAGGTGAGTCGCGTCGCGTTTTTTCGGTAAACCTCTATGATAGCTAAGTTGATACGGTGAAATATATTGTTTCCCTGGAGCTGAGCTTACTTCAAAGCTGATGGTGTTAGCTAACCGTCTGAAGTGAGATGGTTCTACCTACCTCGGTTTCTAACCTCTGTAGAATTTCTACATTTTGCACATGCTTCTATTTTAACGTAATTTGATAACACATTGACAGAACATGAATACAATTTTAGCACAGTTATGTTTGAACAGATTGCATCTTTATATGTAGAATCAACCATAACTGTAACCTTTGAAAAACAATGATTTGTTAGAGATATTGCAATGATGAAATTCGGTTTGAGAATGTTTATAATTCTACGATAACTTACGGAATAAGGAGGTCAAAATTGTAAATTGCTTTGATTCATAGCACGCATTAATTGGGGTAAGATATGAAAGCTGGAATGTGAGGATCAGGGTGATGACACCATGCATTTATAATCTAAAGAAATCTTATTTCCACTTTCTCCCAAAACTTTAGAGCATGTCCCAGTATTCAGTTGTGCTGTAAGTCATAGCTCATTTGCTTTCAAGAAGTTCTCCCTTACGTATAAATTCAAACTTCCAACTGACATCAGAATAATATACGTTTGAATAGTACAGTAATGAGGGTATATTATGCTTGCACTGCTTTCGTCACATGTTGATTTTAAAGCGTGTTACGTGACCATCCGTAGGACTCCTGGTTGTTCAATTAATAGTGCTTCATGTCATGTTCATTGACTTTAATTGTCTAGCTGTTGAGTGTAGAATTCAATATGCTCACACTTCTTCAGGGACGTGTGACTATTTAGGGAAGCAATCTAGCATTCTGAACATCAGAGCCTTAGATGTCTTGAGCCCGCCTCGGTAGCGTGGTTGTAGCATGTCTGCCTCACGTTCAACAGGTCCCGAGTTCAAATCTCGGTCAGGGTGGGTTACCTGGATAAGGTTTTTCCGGGGTTTTCCCTTATACTGAAAGACGAATGTCGGGTAACTCTAAGCTCCATGGACCCCGGGTTCATTTGAGCATCATTTCACCCATTTTATTCACCATCCGATATTACTTAACGTTGGAGGACGTAAATTACAGCAACAAAGAAATAGATGTCTTGTCAAACAGATGGCGGTCTATACGGTATTTATTCCAAAATCTCTTTCAAACTGTGGTTTGTTTGGTCAAAATCGAACGTGCATGAAAACTTTAATCGGAGTGCTTGTTGTAATAAAACATCTACTATGGCCCTACTGATAGTAGAGAGAATTTGGCCTATGGAATATATAATTAGATTAAGGGGTGAAACTTGCTGGCTAAAGACGGAAGAATATGGGAATGCTTTTTATTAATTATTGGGAAAAGATGCAGTACTAAGTAAGAGGTGAAAAATTATTTACTACAAGAATGGCAAGAACAGTGGGATATATGATTTATTTCCAGACATTAAGGAGAGGCTAAAGTTAGTACATATAAAACCAAGAAAAGGACTTCTTCACTTTTTTACAGGACATAGTCCATGTAATGTATATTTAAAAAGAACGGGAAAGAACAACTCAGATTTATATGAGCAATATAACTGTTTAGATTCACCTGAAAATGTTATTTTTGAGTGCAATATGTATAGCGATCTATTAGAAAACGGTTGAAGGAAATTTTAGGGAAAATGCTTTGGAACATCTTAAGGGAAGCAGAATATTATGCTTAGTCGTTAGAGGAATATGTGACCCGCGGCAAAAGAGTTTAAGAATAAATATAGCAACATTTCAACCTACGAGAAAAGAATACTATTTAAGAGATCGTCGGAGGGAAATATTAGGACCAAGATAAACTGAAGAGAAAATTAAGACTTGAGAACATCTACTTGAAGACGCACGACGAACAGAAGACGCCATTTATGGATATCGGAAGGAAGAGCAAAAGCCACCGAAAGAAGGGGAATCCCAGGAGAGCCAGAGGAAGTGTATGGAGAGAATCAGAGCGGACAGATACAAATGATTATGTAGAAGAGGAGAGATGACAACCCGGATATCTGGAACTGACGAATCAGCTCTATCTACTGATGCCAGTCGCACTGATACCAGTTGAAGGAAGCTTTGGATACCAGTTGCAGATGAGGGAATTTAAAATTGTAGGAAACAGTTTTTCGTAGTGTGTTATAGTAATTAAAGCTGTAGCAAAAACATAGCTTTGAATTCTATTTTTAGAATAGAAGTGAAGTAAAAGAAAGACTATTTTTAGACAGAGTAGGTGAATAGATTTGTAAGGCTACTGGAATTCAGTAACCTGTAAATTTAGTTAGTTCGTTAAGGTACCAAGTAGATTACATCTGCAAAATTTGTAATTGTTTTGGGTAATTTGATATAAAAATGAATAAAGTTAAAAATAGTGATTGCATAATTAGGTCTGGTATAGATTCCAAATACCCGGCTATTAGAGCTGCAGATTTTATTTTAATTTATTTTATTTGTCTATTTTTAGTCGTAATCTCTAGCGTAAAACAACTTGAATTTGTCTACAGTGTACGTCGGAGCATCCTGCTGGTGTAAATAAATAAAATCAATATCTCTGCGGAATAACGGACCTTGATATGGTTATGTAAGAAGGATTTTTCAAGTTTTATTTTACACTCATCTGAGATTGCGAGGATTATTTATTGTTTATGCTTTATGCACGCACTAAAACAAAACAATCATCTCCCTTGCACTGTTTGAAATAAACACAATGTACATTAACAGACTTATATGCAACTGGGGAGATATAGCAATTAGGAAGTGGATGTTCGCTAATGATAATATAATTTTATATGGAGAATTATATGAAAATTTATTGTAAATAATTGGTTTTGATACATGTTAAAGCGTCAGTGTATGTTCCGATTTACCAACCCAGGTACCGGAAATAGTATTCGTTTGATGAATATATGTGGGAGCTACAGTATGAGTTTAAACTGGCATTAAGTGTGTTACCCATTAAGTGTGTGGAAATACGGCTTATTGCATTTGATATATAGGGAAAATTACAAAAGGAACATTTCATTACATTTGTTAATGCAAGTTTATATCCTGGTTCTATAAAGAGAGGATATAGTATTCACTTGCTATTTCACAGTCTTATGTTTGCAAATTATATGAATGAGCGCAGAATTTTGATAAGCAACTATGAAAAAAATAATGTTTTCTTCATTGGAAAGGATTTCTTTTATGATCAAATTGGTCCGGGGTTCATAAAATATGAAGTTATCCAGCGTGAATTTCCTCAGAATAAGATAAATACCAAGAAGAAAACTGATCTGGGCAACTGGCCCTAACAGAGATTTGAAGTCGGAATACTCTCAAAGTGAGGTTGGTAAAGTTAAACGTGTTAGTCTTAGGCTATTTATTAGAGTTGAGTGTACCTTTCTACAACATTGCTTTCTGCATTAAGCATATGTGAAACTTCCTTCTGAAAAAGAAAAATATTGGAATAATCCATCATTTGTTTTCAATTACAACTGCTAATAAGGTAATTACCTATTTATTTCGTGAATATCAAACACTCCTGTTTTATATTTTTGCTTTCTCTTCAGCAAAAACTGCTCAGCCCACAGTATGTTCAATAAAATGGGTGAAATTGGAGCTACCTTAGAGCTCGTGTCATCAAGTCCGTTATTATAACACATAAAATGGGTGTTAGCCAGGTATATATGTTTATATTACTTTTTGCATCTCAGTTACCTTGGCTGTTTATAGCTGATACGAACTGTGGATGCAACAAATGTCGCCCCGTCTAATGCTACTTTGAAGTCTATCCACTCTTAATCGCTCATTCATTCGATAACAATGAAGTATATTTAGGCATTTTAAAGATGCAATACTATTGGTTAATGCAGGTAATTTACCACAAGTTGTGTAGAATTAAGGGCAAAATGCTTATTTCTGAAAGGATAAAATGAAATATTGAACGTCAAAACAGAGGACATTATTAACCGTTCCTCTAAACTGCCCTTTATAACAGCCTTCAAGGCTCTTGGAATTTGCACTCAATCTCAAGCAAACTGGTATAAGACAGGTTGAGCCCAAATAAGTTGAAGCGGAGTGCTGCCCTTGTCTCAAAATCTGTCGGAAACGCATTTTGAAAATATACATCATTTTAAAAGGAAGTAATTACTTGGTGGAAGCTTATCATTCACAATTACAAAACTTATTCTGTTCTGCACGCTTTATACGAATATTCCTGGGCAAATTGAGATAAGAGTGTCGAACAAAACAAAAATTATTCACATTCAAATAACTATTCAAAACCAGTCAACACATGTGTGGCAAATTAAACATAAGATGGAACAAATATAAGATGATAAAGCTTTTAAAAATATCAGACAATTTCTAATTCTTCCGAGTCAGTTTGAGTATAAACAGAACAAAAGCAATCCTTAGCTAAACATATCCATGACTAATAAACCCTGTTTCTTATAATCTTGGCCCACAGATATACACTCTTCCTCGTTGTATTTCTCTCCCCTATTCCATAATTGGCTAATCTATGCCTTGGAATGGTGACAAACAAGCCATGTGCAATGCAAGGAAAGATAGAAAAAGCTCTAAGCACAAACAGACTTACGTACCTTCATCATCCTTAGTGGCAAGTTTAAACCCAAGGATGCTCCCATCCATTTGTTGATAATAATTAGCATACATCCCAGATGATTAGCGCCGTTACGTAATATATTTAATCCGTAATGTGATTATAATTAAACCTGATAATTATCTTTTAATATATGTAAATATATTGTGACAAAGTATCAGAATAATTTTCAGCGCAGAACAACTTATTCCGCGACAGGAAGCATTGAGCGGTGAGTGGTCACGTGACGGTTAAGATATATCTAGCAAAGATATATGGAATAGAACTTAGATCACTGATATAATAGATGTCAACGCACTGCAAAATGTTAGGTAGAAATTTATATGCAGAATAGTTTCATTTAGCGGATATTCTATAGATATGCTTGTCGTGTGGGTAAGGTGGACATTTTATTTTGCAAATTCAGAGTGAAAATGTGTACACAGTGTATTCTAATAACGAACTCTTCACGGCGCTGCAACATCTCCAAAGCGGATGTACGTGTAACGTCGATTCTGTATTGTTGTCCGACTATCTCCTATGCTTCCTGTTGTATGCCTTAACTGTGTCTGCATGCATCAACAGAAGTTGCCTGGGACAGACAGAACTTATTTTCCCGTTTAATAATACAGTGCCTCAGCTTATCTTTCCCCCTCTCTCCTCTTTTATATTCGGACTGAGCTTCCAAAAAAGAAAAAAAGAGTTCAACAGGCCCCACCGCAGACAGGCTCTGAGGTCATACGAACGCTTACCCAAATACAGCGTTTTCCGCGACACAATGCGCTGGTCCCCATGGAGCAAGGGAATCAACCTTCCATATCAACAAAGTAAAATATTCATAATGGTTTATTCACTCGTCCTCGACGTTTCAAACTATTTGTGTCATATCTAAGCTCCAAGTCTGAATGCTCATTGTATCTGCGTCATCAAGCGATAGATGTTTGTAGTTATTGATTGTTCTCGCCTACATTCCCTCTTTATTACCTTATTTTTACCTCTTTAATATGCAAAGCTAGAGTGTGGATTTTTTTCCTTTTATAGTATGAACTATCGTTTCACCAATATTTTCTTTTACCGGAATCCTATATGAAGCATTTCTGCCATTATTTTGTCTTTCGGAACCGATCACACACAGCACATTGAAACAGCATAATTGATATGGCTGACTCAAACATTTAGCAGACACTTTGCCGATTTCTCTTTAGTCACAAAATTTTCTTTCCAAAGTTTAAACTCCTGTGTATATTACATAGTGTACAAATAGTGTGGTTCAAGTTATGGAATTAATTATTTTATGAGTTTTCAAGTGTGTTTGGTCTACTCCAACTTAATAGCACATTGGGTTGAGCATTCAAAGTTTTGGGTTTGATTCTGGCCCAGAATGATCCAAATGAAACAATTTTAGCATATTTACTGGAACTTAAAGCTCTTATGGAAAACATTCCGGCACATCAGCGATACTAATTATGCCACTGTTATTTAGTGTCGCTTGAATCACTTAAGTAATCATTATCATCATCACTTACACTGGTAAGCGACTGAATATCAGCCTGTTTGTCCAGGCTATGCTGCAAATTCCCACACACAAAAATTAATCATCAAATCCTCCTGGGCATCACCGACCCGACGTACCTAATCTGCCATGATTTCGGTACCACTACCCTGCGATTCCAACCCAAACGGAACAATTGCTTTACGGGAGGGGTTCAAATGTTGGGTCTGACGTAATTATTTTAACGTCCAAAATGCCACGGATGCTAGGGGTCTGCAAAAATTATCCCTCATCGCAATACAGCAAGCTGCTTACTATATGGTCCAGAAGTTACAGAGGTGTTGCTTTCCATATAATTAACCCTGGTGAATGACCTACATTTTATTTTCAGGTACGCATCTCAGCCTCCAACATGTTTTGTAAACATGAAACCAACTAGCGTAATGTGGGTCTGAGTGGTTCAAATGATTAGACCGTGGCTTACTGATTCCAATGTCACGGGTTCAAACCCGGCCCAGATCTATGTTTTAAGTGTTCTTAAAAGTGACAGCCTCAAGTCAGTAGATTTACTGCTATGTAAAATAACTCCTGCAGTACGAAATTCTGGTAGACCGATAATAATCCTTGAATTTGGCAGCGTCGTTAACAAGTAAAACAATTTGAAGAAGCGAAATATTAATCGATGTATCTTAATAAGCTTTTTCCCATCATGCAAGGTAAGGTGCTTCCCTTTCGTTACTCCTTTTCATTGGGAACTGAAATGTTTGGGCCTTTCTTGGTGTTTCATTTCCCTAGGAGCAATTCAGTGTGAGCTTCCTCATTTGACCCACAGCGTCACAGTGTGATGTCTGACCTGATTTCAACTATAACGATCATTCGTACAAAAATGGGTACCTCGCCCAATTTGGTACTACTATATAAATTTTATCATGGAAATTATATTCCAATATTAACCGTATTTATATATATGTTACCTTAGGAGATATGAAAGTCTTCTAAGGAATCCCAAAATGTCTATGGGGTATCTTTTATATTTTTGAAGAGATTTTGCTTAGAACCGTAGATCCATTATGTGAATACCTATTTTTCTCATTTATAAGTAGTGAAAATATCTTATTCTAAAATTCGATATTAGTGTTTTACTTCATAGATCCATGTTTCGAAGCCGCAACAATAAAATCCAATATGTGTGTCACAAAGACAGAAGGGGGTTCAGAAAAGAAGCAGAGTTCAAATAGTATGTGTACTTAGTAAAAACACAAGTTTTGCACAAGCTAATAGCGCAAAAATTCTGTTCCCCTACACAAGAATAAATGAGTGTTACTGACGCGTATCACTTCACGTGCTTTAATGCTGTTGTCGCAAGGTCTTTACTGTTTTCTGTAGCGTTGGCTCTGCTATTGCACTGTAAACCTACCACTCGTTCATATTTTCCCGAATTGCTCTGTATAAATGGCACAGAGAAAAGTACTAAATATCAGTTTCAATCCCATCGGTTTTCACCATTAATGAATGAAGCCTAAAATGTCCCATAGAGAGCAAAGGACCACACAAGAGCGTGTTAGTACTGTGAATATTAATTCTAGCACACGTATTTCAGTTAGATTTCCGCTACTATTTTAAATTAACCTGCCTTAAAAGTTGTTTCTGTTTTCATTTCCCACTATTTCATATGAGTTGATTTTCGTAACTTTTCCAAACAGCTGTACACTTTGTGGCCCACCAGTTGACTGAAGTCATCTTCCCAGCCTTTTCTTGGTTTCACATGGTTTATACTTCCAACATATTAGTCACGCATGGTGGTTGACCGAGTCCATCTGTCGTGGTGAAGCCTATAAAATAGTCCGCTTATTTCTACCTGATACTTGCAGCCATCTTCGCTATATTCTTGGGTGTCTCTTTTACTAATGAAAGAGAAACTCCTCCAGATATGGCTAAGGCTTTACTTTAGAAACCATACACACAAATTACTTCTGTAAACTGGACCCATATTTACAAAGATGACTGTCTCAGATGAGCACAGAGCTGAAGCTGGTTGGACGTGCGAATTCTTCTCTTTCTACAAACATGCTGGAAGAAGTACTACAAATTTTGATGTTGAAGTTCTAGCTACTTATCTTTCGCTCCAAAATGTTGTTATTTGGCTGCGACGATGCAACATGTTATTTTATCAGATTCTAAAGCAGCAATCTGTAGCATCCATATCCTATCCAAGGATGGGAAAAATTCTAGAAGTTCAAAATATAATCCACACATTAAAAACCTTGGAAAACATATAGTTTTGCAATGGATTCTGGCACATTGTGGAAACTGACATATTAGCAAAAAAGGATGTAAAATTAAACAGAAAAAACAAGCATTTAGATATCTATCAATTAAAATCATTATAAAGAAAATCTATTAATTATAATCAAAAATCTGGTCTAACTGAAAAAATGATGGCAGAAATATGGAAATGCTTACAGAAAATCCCTTTGTAATTCCGGAAATGCCACGTAAATCTGCCGTTGCCATGATTAGGCTTACTACAGGACTACTACTACTACTACATAGAATAGGCATTAACTTCTCCAAATTGTGTATTTTGCTCTTAAGATATAAATATGGATGGGGAACATCTACAAAACTGTACAGCTTTACAAAATGATCAAGATATAACTGGGAAGCCAGAAGGAGAATGACTTCATTTTTGACTCCTGACCATTAGCGACACACATACATGGATGTCAATATTTCTGGAGCCTGCTGTAGTAAAATGCGCAGATTATGTTTCTTTTCTCCTTGCAACATTCATTTGTAAAATCTGTAATAAGTTCCTTTGTTTATACATTAGGGATCAGGTCTGGCATACATAGCGATCACGTGTATAGTGCCAAAACAGTAGTGATGCACCTGTGTAGGCCCTTGATTGTGAGCTTTCTAACATCAAGCTAGGGGTTATACAGTTTACTAATAGGGTTATAAGTATATAAAATTATAAAAACTCTCATAAAGCTGTAAAAGTAAAGTAGCCTTAGAATCAAGGCACAGAAAATTAAATTAAAATGCCAAAATATGTTCTTTAAAATTGCTAGAATCACAGGAAAAATCATAACATAGGTGTGAAGGTACATTAAAGTATTCACGATGTTTCATAAGAAACTCAGGTAGGTGGGCAGGCAGGCTTGCAGACAGGCAGGTGTTTCCATAATTTTCCATGATGCACTATTTGATAACTGCAGCATAGTCATCTGCTGAAGTAGAATTCATTAATATTTGCAACAAAATCCCTTAAATTTTATGAACTGAGGAATAATTTATAAAAAGGAAATGGATTGAAAGTTGTCTGGGCTGTCATGCAACTTCAAGAAGTTTCAAACTAAATTGAAAATGTATAATGACCCTAGTTACAAATTTAATAATGACTTGCACCTTTTAATATTTATTATTTGCTCACAAGACGCATATGAAAATGTTTGCAATTTACTGGAAAGTTACATTGAGTATCAACTTAAAACTGAATTGTAATTAGGAAAATAGTGTCATTGTTAAGCAGAACTTTCGGTGAAATAAATGAACTGGCATATCGTTCTGGAAACGGTAAAATATTATCAACTG
>CM060950.1:109542354-109587354 GCA_030765055.1 Mantis religiosa
CTGTGTTCTAATCTCTCACCATTGACTGCATCATAAAACGATATTGGGTTGGGACAGTGAGAGAAAGATTTGCGCTCGACACTAATTCGCCCATATGTCAGCTCTAATCCCGCCCACCGATAAATGACAGTACTAACGAGGACACCGCATGTCGCCTAGAGCGGTAAACAATCCAAAGGAACGCTTCGTATAACCGTTTTTTTTTTTTTTTTTTTTTTTTTTTGGAATTCTTTATGGTAATCCGAGTGTCACTTTGCCACTTATGAAAAATACGAAGAAACGTTCGCCGCGATCCGTTCCTTATCGGTTATTCCTTGCCACATCAAAAGAATATTTGTGCGTCATTTTCAAACCATCTCAAGTGTGTAGCACATGCTCTCTATGTGTGGCCTCCTTAACACCTCTACGTGATTGGTTCGGGCTAAAAACTTCTCAACTTGAACACTGTTGCGATTACTTATTTTTGGATACTTATTAACCAAGACAATTCTCTAAGAACTTAGTGTGAGATTAAGTCATACAATTTCTGAAGAACAGTCCTTTAGATCTGAACAATAGTACAAAAATAGGTTGTTGTATACTCAGTCATGTTAATAAACCAACAGCATTACACATAATTTTAATCCTAAGGAGTGGCAAACCTCATTCCTTGCCCTACTAGGGCTCAAATGATAAATCTCCACTCGTCATTTGCCATAAATTTGAGAACAAAACCAACGTTAAGCACCACAGCTGCCCTCGTCAATTTTACTGGTCAGTCGGTACAGTGTAATGCTGAACTCAGTGTAGATTTGAGACCTTTGTCTTCATGCACAATTGTTAGTAGGTATATGCGCGTAGTAATGTATGCTGTCACTGTAGTACAAAGGAAGTTTTGAAACGTTAGATAAATTATGGCTTATTATTCATGATCTATTGTATTTGCAAGGGTGTCTCAACTTTCCTGAAGATAATGTAATTATATTATATTGTATAGTTCTGATGATGGTGGTTATCAGTAATGTAGAAGTTATATTTATTTTCATTCAGAGTTGAAGAAGTATTGGAAAACCACTGGAGAAATACAATTATGTTTCCGAAATATAACATTTGTTTACTTTGTAATTACAATTTCACTTACCTCTTTATAGAGACAATATCACCTTCAACACTTGAATCCACATGGTTCTCACCCTCCGAGCAACCCCCTCCCGCACACAGATCACGAAAATACTAGTGCGTTTTTTTTTCTTTGGTTACGTTTCTACATTACAAACTTTTTTTGTCCATTTTATACCCCACCTTTAACTGCAGTGGTCATATCTGTGGCCGTTTTCCTGTTGGAACATACCGCCTGTTGGCGATGGGTTGCAGGTTCTTTAGATTTTATTCTATAGATCACGTACACATTCGCACTCTCATTCATACTTCCAGGCTCCGGGGAAGATGGAGAATCATCTTGGTTGTAGAAAAATCCGCACTCACAGCAGGCAACCGACCCCTCGCACGGCAGGTAGGTGTTCTATCGGGTGAGCTACGGGTCCAGCCTACATTCCAAACTTGTTCTATTACAAAGGAACTATCACTACACTCACACCACTACGCAGCTGAAAATTTAATGGTATAATGTATGCTGTACATAAACCACGTGCACAAACATTCTGCTGCGGAGTAGAACTGCAACGCCAGAAACTGAAACCTGGAAAGTGCCGCATGTGACCACTTGCAAGTAGCTGTTGGACATCCCTCGTCAGCGCTGTGCTGGACCTACGTATTTCATGTGGAGACCGCGGCCCTTCAGGGATAAACAATCCCTCCTGTACAATGCTGTCTTATTATGCCTATATGTTCCTTCGTATTCTGGACTCATTTTCTAGTACTTCCAGCTGTAATCCGCACCCGATTTTTGGCAACGGGCTCCACATAAAGGAGAGACGATTCTGTCAAACTGTCAAGCGAACACGCTGTAGGCATAGTGATAGTTCCCTTATTATAATTTTTTAAAGATGTGAGGGGGGGGGGTGTTGAATTTAGATTCTTGTCTGTCTATTTCCATAAAGCAAGTTTCTTCTAAATATTTGAACCATCCGCCAACCTCTTTATTTTACTATTTTTCTGGGTTCAGTGAAAGAGTGAATGTCGCATTGAGGAAGATATGACGTGAAGGAACCGCAGCCAGGGCACAGAGACGCGCAGCACTTGTTAGTGCTTAGAGCTCTTCATCCTAGTACCAGGAACCATTTCGCAGCCACCAACACTCCAGTTCCGCTGTCAATATGCGTCTGCCGCATATAGAGCGCCTCCTAGCGCCAACATCAGCATTTATAATGCCTCAAAGCACACTTCAAAGATGACACGGAAATGGAATGAAGGGAACTGATAGAAAGGAAATGTTGGTTTGAAAGTAAGCACCCAACATTCGCCTAGGTACAAGGGGAAACCACGAAAAACCTAAGAGTGCGCGTTCTATGGGGTCGAAGCCGCGACCTGTCGAGTGCAAGTTTCATGGTATACCGCGGTGCCACCTCGTTCATTGGGGTCAAAGGAATACATTTACATAGTATATAAATATTTATGCTAGTCAGTTGGAGAATTATCATCGTGATGGCAGTTGCTATGGTAGCTCAATGGTAAAGAGCAACCGGAAAGAGATACGTGGTTCAAATCTCGGTTATGGCATTAGCTGTTTCAGTCTGACTCTACCTTTCCAAATCTTGCGCCATACACGGATAGTGTGAAAGAACAATTTCTTTTATACAGCACTGTTGTTTTAATTCTGGAAATTTCTTTCCTGTTATTTCTTATGTAGATAACAGACATTTTATCAGGGATTCTAGAGATGCGTTGATTTAATAAGGCTTTGAAAATAAGAAAAGGGCCGGGATTTAAGGTAAGTTACAACGTTTACTTTCTTGAAGCGTAAATATCCAAATTATAATTGCATAGCCGCTTAGAACATGGTTGTAACTCCCATTTCTTCCAGAATTTAATCTTAAATGGAAGAAGCTTGTTAATGAGGCTTCTGATATGGCAGAAATATTATATATGTTCTACCCATGCTGTCTGAAATATCTAAATATTATTGGGACAATTTTGTCAGTGATTTCCTGATCCTACGTTCTTTTGGTTTACATATTTTGTTGTTTTACATTTTTAACTTAAACTAAAATTCAATTAAATAACATGTTGTGAGGAAAGTATAAATATCCGGTAAATTACTGAGATTCCTGTTTAGGTCGCAGCCTCTTCATTGAATTGTTAATTCAATATAATCAGAAATTCTATCAATGCTTGTTTTAAACCACCACTTGCGTTTGCCACCCTCGGGATTTAGTGACCGGTATGCATTACCTGTTTCTAGGAACTGCTCATCAAGTATATGAGCTTTTATGGTATTTATCTTCTCGGAAATCTAAAGTGAGCAAATCATTTGTGTTTTGCGCTATCGACATATGAGAGGTGTGTGCGGGATATATATCAGACCTGCCTGGTTTTCTTCTAGTTGGTTTTGCAGGTGGCGCCTCTACTCCACAACATTTAGTTTAGCTGCATGGCACATGCTCCTCTCCCTCCCTCCCTTCCTCCCTCCCTCCCTTCCTCCCTCCGTCCCCCTCTCACTATCTGTACCGTGTGTGGGTGTTGGTGTGTGTGTGTTTGTGTGTGTGTGTGTGTGTGTGTGTGTGTGTGTGTGTGTGTGTGTGTGTGTGTGTGTGTGTGTGTGTGTGTGTGTGAGTTCTCGGTAAAAACAATTAGCTGGTTCTGTAGAAAGCACCCAATGTTGGTCATTCTCGTTTCAGTTTTCGGCGTTGGACCTTTTAAATTGGTTTAATATTATATGGGAGATAAGAGGAGCACTAGAGTTCTTTGTTAGTTTTAGTTCTTATTGTACTGTGATAGTTATTTTAAGCGGAATATGTTTGGTTTGATATTTCGTTTAATTCATGCCAATTTAACCCTTGGTTATGCAAGGCCGTTTATAAATCACTTTTGGGTAAACTTACGGATTTTTAATTGCGTTTTTTGTGAATGAAGGATAATTTACCTCATTTCAGTGTATGTTACTGCTTAATGACGGACATTCTGAATATACCTCTTGTGTGATAAATAGAAAATCTAAATGTTTAGGGTTTATACCATCTTGTCCTTAATCCTAGCAACGTGCAAAGAACATGTGCAATGCCGATATATATATATATATATATATATATATATATATATATATATATATATATATAGTTCTAATAAGTAAAAAGATATTTAGTAAAATAATACAGTAATGTGCTTTGGGAGAAATTTGTATTGTAGCTGGTGTTATAAGTTACGTCTCTCGCTCTCTCTCTCTCTCTCTCTCTCTCTCTCTCTCTCTCTCTCTCTCTCTCTCTCTTGCAATTTACGTCCTAAAAGGTTAAGTACTATCGGACGGTGAATGAAATTGGTGAAATGGTGCTCAAATGAGTCCGGGGTCCATGGAGCTTAGAGTTACCCCGACATTCCTCTTTCAGGATAAGGGAAAACCCCTGAAAAACCCTTATCCAGGTAACTCATCCTGACCGAGATTCGAACTCGGGACCTCATGAACGTGAGCCAGACATGCTACCATCTACGCTACCGAGGCGGGGTTATGTCGTTACTTTCTAAGTATACTAATATTAACATCCTACGTGGATAATTTCTTATCAAGCAGTTAACTTTCTTGGCTAGTTAGCTTGCCTTATGTCCTATGTGGGAAGTCCCTTCCACATGGCAATGTTCAAGTACTGTGTACCCACGACAGGAAGGCAAGAGACGAATGAAGGAGAGAGGGGTTTGAACTGTTTTTCTGCTCTGTTAGTGGATCTGTTTACTAGGAAATGAGTGTGTGAGAGTGCATATGAGTGACTCATGCTGCCAGATCAACTATGTGTTGCACTAACTGTAGTGGTACGTATTATGCATGGGTGAGTAATGTGACAACACTTGTATACTTTAAACGAACATGCTTGTCATTCTGTGAAGGGGAGAATAAACACCTTTGGGACAGCAAGAGTGATTGCGTTACACATTCCTCTATCTTGCCTTCTCTGTTGTGGGTCTACAGTACAATAGGTCCAAATATACACTCCTGGAAATTGAAATAACAACACCGTGAATTCATTGTCCCAGGAACGGCAAACTTTATTGACACATTCCTGGGGTCAGATACATCACATGATCACACTGACAGAACCATACGCACATAGACACAGGCAACAGAGCATGCACAATGTCGGCACTAGTACCGTGTTTATCCACCTTTCGCAGCAATGCAGGCTGTTATTCTCCCATGGAGACGATCGTAGAGGTGCTAGGTGTAGTCCTGTGGAACGGCTTGCCATGCCATTTCCAGCTGGCGCCTCAGTTGGACTAGCGTTCGTGCTGGACGTGCAGACCGCGTGAGACGACGTTTCATCCAGTCCCAAACATGCTCAATGGGGGACAGATCCGGAGATATTGCTGGCCAGGGTAGTTGGGCGGCACGGGATGCATGCGGACGTGCATTGTCCTGTTAGAACAGCAAGTTCCCTTGCCGGTCTAGGAATGGTAAAACGATGGGTTCGATGACGGTTTGGATGTACCGTGCACTATTTAGTGTTCCCTCGACGATCACCAGAGTTGTACGGCCAGTGTAGGAGATCGCTCCCCTCACCATGATGCCGGGTGTTGGCCCTGTGTGCCTCGGTCGTATGCAGTCCTGATTGTGGCGCTCACCTGCACGGCGCCAAACACGCATACGAACATCATTGACACCAAGGCAGAAGCGACTCTCATCGCTGAAGACGACACGTCTCCATTCGTCCCTCCATTCACGCCTGTCGCGACACCACTGGAGGCGTGCTGCACGATGTTGGGGCGTGAGGGGAAGACGGCCTAAAGGTGCGCGGGACCGTAGCCCAGCTTCATGGAGACGGTTGCGAATGGTCCTCGCCGATACCCCAGGAGCAACAGTGTCCCTAATTTGCTGGGAAGTGGCGGTGCGGTCCCCTACAGCACTGCGTAGGATCCGACGGTCTTGGCGTGCATCCGTGCGTCGCTGCGGTCCGGTCCCAGGTCGACGGGCACGTGCACCTTCCGCCGACCACTGGCGACAATATAGATGTACTGTGGAGACCTCACGTCCTACGTGTTGAGCAATTCGGCGGTACGTCCACCCGGCCTCCCGCATGCCCACTATACGCCCTCGCTCAAAGTCCGTCAACTGCACATACGGTTCATGTCCACGCTGTCGCGGCATGCTACCAGTGTTAAAGACTGCGATGGCGCTCCGTATGCCACGGCAAACTGGCTGACACTGACGGCGGCGGTGCCCAAACGCTGCGCAGCTAGCGCCATTCGACGACCAACACCGCGGTTTCTGGTGTGTCCGCTGTGCCGTGCGTGTGATCATTGCTTGTACAGCCCTCTCGCAGTGTCCGGAGCAAGTATGGTGGGTCTGACACACCGGCGTCAATGTGTTCTTATTTCCATTTCCAGGAGTGTATAAACCATACCGTAATTTGAAACTTCAAAATAATGGCAAAATATTCATGAATGCACTGCGTATCTCCTGGCACTAAAATATGAAAACATGATTGAAAGGTTATGCCTTTGAAGTGACTACTAAGCTATATTAAGATAAGACCCTTCACAGATACCATACGTAATATATCTATAAAAGCGAGATGAGCTTACAAGGAAAAACTTGTGGTAAAGCTGTACCCCAAATTAAATATGCCTTTTTTTCTTATTTCTTCGTTTGGATAGTTCAGCATTGCTCTAATATCATATCTACTGTGAGGAAGAATGAAATTGTGGTTGTTCTTTATTGCTCAAATATACAAAGAAAAGGACGTTAGGTGAATTTCTATTTTAATGTAAGTAAAATCACATTTGGAAAAATAAACTCAAGTGGGACACACATTTGGACCGTTTGGACATACTACTAAAGTGGGTTATAAATTAGCCACTGTGTCATTTATGTATCATCATTCAGAAGCAGTCATGTGCCTTTTCACTTTTCTATTTTTTTCATCCAAATTCGGCTGAAATGTCACAAATACTTTTACACTTTTTAGCACCAGTCTTTCAATTGCTGTTATTTAAATAATAGTTACAATAAGCGACCGTCAACAAAGCAGTTTTTCTACTTGAAAAGTGAAGGAAATTCCATTTGATCCACTATATTGACATGGGGCACTCAATCTCGTGACGTCGTTAGAGGCAATTATTGCTACCACCATTTAGAGCTGAAGTGTTGCACAAAATGGTCATGGGCAGCTCACAATGCTGACCGTATGCATCACAACCACTGCACTCTATACGTTTTGTCCTGTTGGGAACAGAGGAATGAATGCAGTGGTCAGTATTGCTATTGATAGTCTGATGAAATAGAAGAAACATAAATATGCTGCAACACTGTAGATGGAGTAATTAGAAAAACACCAGTTACAGTACAATGGAATATAGCGTTATTTTGGCCTTCTTCACCATGACCTAAGTAGTTTCGTAGATCCCAAAGATTCTCCAAATAATATTACAAGTTTCGTCAACGGTAAACTATGTGGTACCTTTCTCAAATGTAGTACAGTTCTGCTAGGATCTACGAAACCCTGTTAACCAGTCCCTTAAAACCGAAAACTAGTGATTTATTCATGTTTATGGCAGGTGCCAAAAACCTCAGTAGCTATAATTATAGCCTCATTACGGCTAAATATTTAAAGTTTTATAATTATTAGTTTCCTTTAGTAAAATGAAGATGAAACGTTGCATGACTAAAGCTTCTTAATTGAAAGTTTGGCACATGGAATGTGAAATGCGTCCTTAAGCTGCAAGAATAGATTACACAGGTTGTTAGAATATTTCTATTGCAACACTCCAAAATTACTCCATTTGTTCAAGTTCATTTTTGAAAAATGAAAGCATTAGAAGGGAATGTATTAGTATTACCAAATTTTTAACAACCAATCTATATAATCAGACTCTTCAGTAGCTTTGATTATTATTACATGTTTTGCAACATGGATGTACATGAATTAATTTTAAATAGCTATTTATGTCAATGTCCATTCTGAAACAGAAAAAAGCAGTTAATTTTTGTTCATTTTACCTCAAAAATTATATGCTTTAAAATGCAGGACTATATAAACGAGAACTTCATACAGGCCCATTTCTCATATGCAGGATCATCATGAAGTGGGACACAAAGGAAACGCAACAACAGAAATGTGCTCACAAAAACCAAAGTGTGTTCATTTAGCTCAAAACATAGCAGTTCACAACAGATGTACCAACTGGTAACTTGCCGTATTTCAAGCTTTTCCCGTTCACATGCGCAATGTTATTCACAATTTAGGATCATTATTTAAAAAGGATTTTTAATTGAATCCTTCAAAGATTAAGCAAACTAATGTAATCTACTTCAAACCAGAAAGATCCTGTTGTAAGCATATGTGCAGTAAGAAAGAGAGGACACTAAGGATAAATTTCGTTCTTATCTATATGGTCATGGTTATCAGGAAGCAGAAGAGAATTTCTGCACTTAAGCGCACATTATGGCGGATCGTGCTTCTGGAAACCACCAGAAGGAAGTGAAGGGAAGTACAGAGAGTGCAAGCAGATCCGGCAGGCTCGGACGCAGAAGGAGTTCCTGAGTCTCAAATATTACATCCGGACACTGCCAGGACCCGTCAAAAGCTTACCTCTCCCCACCGAGAGATCTCTCTGCGGCACCCTCACATATCGAACGAACGGCAACGCAGTTCTTGAAAGCAAATTCCACAGCTATGTGCCTTGTCCACCGTCCTTCAAAACTAATACTTAAAGAAACGAAATGATAGGGCGTGGTTTATAGAAAAATACGTGTCATACAATCCACTTCATAATTCGACTAGAAGGGAATGGGTCCCAGGACCCCTTAAGTTACAGCGCAGTTATTTTGCTCGGCTTCTCATGTTATAAATCAAACACCGACTCGCAAAAGTACCAAAACGATAGCTAGTTACACCCAACTGAACATCCTAATATACCATCGAGACCAAGGAGCTTATTTGGGTATTTGCATGAACAAATTTAATCCCTGTATATACTGTAATTGCATAATAGATATACTGATAAGAGTAAAGGCTTTTTCTGTTGCATAGACTAGGTGGGGGCACCTGTGTAAGTACCAAAAGTCCGGAAAAAGGTGAACGGTTGCCAGTGTAATGGCTGTTTTTGCGTGCATAATAAATCACATGGCCCGGAACGCAGCATTTCCAAACTGAATTTTTGGTACGGATAAACTTGTCATTGTACAATTAGCTAATTGGTTTGCTCCTCGTGTTCATTCAATTTTCCTGTCCAGTGTCGTTTGTATTGATGTAATGCTTTTATGGAGTACATCTGCTAATTACTTCACTGCATATTACTCGATGTTCTGGTCCTTATTTCGTGAAGTTAAGTGCCAGCAATTAAACCCAGACCTAATTCCCAGATAAAACACCTGTCAGCTACGGCATTTTGCCTTAAATACCAACATTGAAGTGCAGAAGTTTTATTTGTTACCTTTTCCGCACTACAATCAATAATTCATTCCTCATTGTACACAACAAATGCCGCATGAATTATACAATGGAGAACTTAATATAACCCTGTACATTATTTAACAACACGTTAAAAGCTACAGTTTTTAAATTTCAGTATTCAGTAAATAATTCCAAATGACAGATTCGAATTAACTTCACCTTGCTTTATCTACTTAACCCGTATCAATTTCATCCAACGAATACCTAGAACAGCGTTTCATTAAATCTCACTTTACAGATATAATGTTTCTGTATAAAGATCCTGGTTAGCAACCCTTAAACTAAGCGGGATGGCTCAGACGGTTTCGTCTATGGCCCACATTCAGGAGACCCGGGTTCGATACCGTGGACAACCTACCTAGCCCATAGGTTTCTTGGGGAGTTTTCCCGGGTTGTCAGGCAAATTCTGGGAATGTTAATTACATCCCCTGAATTTCCTGCCCCTCCATTTGATCTCCATTATCATTTCACATCATCTCTCATCTGGTGGTCTCTTTCAGAGTAGAAGTGTCAGCGGATGCCTAGGCGGTGCATAGCAGGAAGATATACTCTGAGGAAAATATTTACAGCTCCGGTAGGTCGGTTTCCAAACTCTGAATCGGCTGCTGGGACCATTTCCAAACCACAGTAGCGGGAATGTCCGTTGTCCTGGCATAACCGGGAGAGGTTTCTAGCTATGTAAAATATAGGGATCTGGCCCTTTGCACTGTCGTTGCTCTTTGTAATGCCCGCCCTCTGTCTCCTCTCGCCTCATTCTCTCTCTCTCTCTCTCCCGATTCTCTCTCTCTGGTCGCAGTGCCTATCCCCCTACTTAGTAGTCCTAACCCTAACCCCAAACCTAACCACTTTTAAAGAATGTTTGAGATGTGTTGAAGAAATCTTGAGGGTTATAGGAAACAGTTGGTCGTAACATGTCAGAGAGGAGTTGCGGAAAAATGGTTTAGAACACCTTTGGGTTATAATTGGTGGAAGAAACATTAAGGCTTGGGAACGTACATGGACAGACATTGTTCTGTCAGATTGGGAGAATCTATTGAAATATTATAAGGATAAACTTTCACCCAGATAAGAAGAGGTAGGTATAATTCAATTTCTTCCTTTCAAGGAAAAAAAAAAAAAGAAATTAAAGCGAATGATAACCTGATTTCAATTACATATATAGAACTGAAATCGTACGAAAGAGGTTGCCCTAGGTATTAGCCCTATGGGGAAAAGATGGCGGAAATTTACATTATTTTTCAATTTGGAGGAACAAGGAGCGGGACAGATCGTGTATGTTAAGTAAGATTTCGCTAGAATGGGATGAAAAATTAATGGAATTAATTTTATGTTCGGACACAGATTCTTGGGCTTGATAGAAGTGGTCACGATGAGGTACATAATTGGAAATATTTAATGGTAGCGTGTGTGCACAGAAATAGGTTGGAATTATTAAAAGACTAACGAAAATAATTCATTCAAATTAAATTAAACAAGCAAATGGTTTGTTACTGAAAGAAAATTCAAGGCGGGTGTAAATGAAGCAGCACGAGTGTTTTGATAACTATTTTATTTCCTTAGTAAAACCGATAAGATACTTAATAAATTAATAATTATACATTTCTACAACACCGCCTCACGCTCAAATTGCATTTGAAATTTAAGTTACTAAACAATAGAATGCACCATGTGCAATGTAGTGCTCGATGCAATTGTTATTTGTTTTTCGATTTCAGTTCATATTCCCTCCGTGCGTTTACACCGGTGAAGAACTCGCTTTGAGTCCCGGTGTACCCACTGAAGCAAATGTCACAGTATGGTAAGCAGTGAGAATGCGTCTGTACTGTTAGATGTGCACATGAAAAGAAATATACGTGTGTGAGATGCGGCGAACAAAATGACCAGATTTTTTCTTTCCTGCATTGTTGAGTGAAGTAGATTTTATAGCGTTTCCATTCGTTACTTACTGAATATTGACATCACATTCAATTCTACTTAAAAAGCTCGCGGTAACATAGTAATTCGCATATAGAAAGTGAAGACTGGCTCAGTAGGAGCGGGAACACAGCAAATCTGCCTAGAAGGTAGTAAGGAACTGTTTCTAATAAATATCAACTGAACTATATCAAATATTGGGTATAAGACGAATGCAAATAATCGAGGGACGTTCAATAAGCAATGCAATACATTCTTTTCTTTGCCAGTTTTCATTGAAAAAATTGAAATTTTGTGGAAGACATCCTCAAATATTCTCGCTTGGCCTCCTATGGTTTAATTAATTACCGATTGCTGGTACTGCTATAACTGGCCTTCAAATTGGCGTCTATAACGGAGGTGTCTTCCAAGCAGAGGGACGTTATTGTCTTTTGGTAGAAAATCAGAGCATTACAAGTACTCATAGGCACTCGCAGAATGTCTACGGAGACCTGGCAGTACACAAAAGCACGGTGAGTCGTTCGGTGAAGCGGCTGTCATCATCACAAAGTTGAATGGGCAAAGCTGTCTGATTTCCCGCGTGCGGGTGGCCGCAAACAGCTGTAACTTCTGCAATGTTGGAACGTGAAGACTCTCTTATTCGTGATGATCGAGGACATTCGAGGTGATTGGTGCTAGTTTTCTGCGTAGTGAAGCGATCAACTCTGTAGTGTTCTGTGCCATTCTAAGGAAAAGTTAGAAACGACTTCAGCTTGTGCATAGCCACAAAACTGCAAATGAACCTCTCATTCTGCATCATAATGCAAGGCTTCACACAAGTCTGAGCAACCGATACCAGCTCACAAAATTCCAGTGGACTGCTCTTCTTCATCCACCCTATATCCCGGAACTCGCACCTTCAGACCTTCACCCGTTTCACCCAATGAAGATGTTTTTTTTTTTTTAAATTTACGTCCTCCAACGTCAAGTCATATCGGACGATGAATGAAATGGGTGAAATGTTGCCCAAATGAGCCCGAGGTCCATAGAAATTAGAGTTGCCCCACATTTGTCTTTAAGGATAAGGCAAAACCCCAGAGAAAAACTTATCCAGGTAACTCACCCTGGCCAAGATTCGAACTCGGGACCTCTTGAACGTGAGGCAGACACGCTACCATCTGCGCTACCGAGGCGGGTCCAATGAAGGATGCACTCCGAGGTCAGCACCACGTAGATGATATGGAATTTGTTGATGCAGCAGGACGGTGGCTCCCACATAGACCAGTAGAGTGATACCATGCACGCATACAGACCCTTATATCACGGTGGCGTAAGGCCGTAGCATTGAACAGAGATTACGTTGAAAAATAGGGTTTTGTAGCCAAAACATTGTGGACTAAGTTGCTATATTCGTGTCCTGAATTAAACCAACCTACCTTAAGGGAAAAAATGTTGCGTTACTTATTGAACGACCCTCGTACTCTGTAAAAATTTTCATCTCCATCAGTATAAATTCGTTATATGGTTAATATGTTTAACAGAATGTAGTAATTTTCAGTTGAAATATTATATGTGGTCTATTATTTACCAAAATGATTCTTCGTACAAAGGAAAGTGTCTTCAAAACTGAAATAGATACCTGGTGTTTATTGTTATTATTGTTATTATTGTTATTGCTGTATTGTTATTATTATTGTTTATTATTATTATTATTATTATTATTATTATTATTATTATTATTATTATTATTATTATTATTATTATTATTATTATTATTATTATTATTATTATTATTATTATTATTATTATTATTATTATTATTATTATTATTATTATTATTATTATTATTATTATTATTATTATTATTATTATTATTATTATTATTATTATTATTATTATTATTATTATTATTATTATTATTATTATTATTATTATTATTATTATTATTATTATTATTATTATTATTATTATTATTATTATTATTATTATTATTATTATTATTATTATTATTATTATTATTATTATTATTATTATTATTATTATTATTATTATTATTATTATTATTATTATCACAGTTTTTATTATACTACAGTTTACAAAACATTGATGGAAAATTCATATGTTTATTCATTTTAGTATAACTCAGAATATTTAACTAAATACGATCTATTATATTTTAGTATGCACAAAGTACCTATTTGGTAGAAGTATTCAGCTGCAACCAAAAATTCAATTAGGAGGTTTCGGCGGAAATAACTAGCTGGAGTCTCCCTAAGTCCAAATAAAAATGATGTTGGAAACATCTGCATACGTGCTTAAGAACAGAAAAACTTAAAAAATATCGGATAAATAATTAAAATAAGTAAAATAAGTTGGTATTTAAGTTTAGGTAACAAAATATTTCCAAGAAATTATTTTATCCTAAATAACACTTTACACGGGACGCTTTTCGAAAATTGTGACTTTCTCAAAAGTAACGAAATGACTAATACACCATGTATTCAATGTATATACTGAAAAAATATAATGCATAACTTGAATTCTCTAGATGGTTTATGAAATAGCCTGTTCAGTTGAAAGAAGATGCACAACTTTGTATAGCTGATAAACGTTAAGAGAGGGACAAAGTTCTGCTAAATCAAAAACGTTAATCTCTTTTATACACAGTTTATTTCAAATTAATTTGTTCTGCGATATAAGCCATTTCTGAGGCATCCGTTATTATTAGTTGAATTTTTAAACATCTTGTCATGTGAATATAACATATTTTATGCAGTTGTTTCCTAAGATGTCCTGGAAAAAATATGGGATGTCAGAGCTGGCATATAACTGCCCAATTTTAAACTATCAATTGCGGTTCCTCTAACCTACTTGTATCTACAACGAAATGTGAGATGAATCAGTATCAGTATGTATGGCACAAAAGCTGACGGATCTTGCTTATGGAACCTCCCAGTATAACGATGAAATTAAGGGAGTACGAAGTGCGTAATGTGCCCCATCTTGACTCTAGGAGAGGTAGGACTAGAGCGGAACCCCTCATCGGTAGCGTAGGGCCCTTGTACCCCAAGGTATCACGCCACCTCCAACGAACTAAACGGGCAAGCCTAGAAAGAAAGTATGAAATAAAAGCAGTGAAATGCCGTGCTGTAAATAATTAATCTCAGCATTCGCCTGGCGACAACGGAGTAAAACCCTAGTAGCAATTCGGTTTTAAGAATCGAACCCGGGAACTTCCGATTGTAAGTCTTAAACTTTACTGCGGAGCCATCTCGCTCAGCAATGTACAATGGCACTGTGTGTGCACATATTTATTTCGATTGACATAAAGGAGAGAAAAACACTTTTTCATGAAAGTGGTATATAGAAAACACAGCAGGAGTGAAAGTTACATATGTGTAACAAGTCAGATATTTTTATTCAGTACTTCGCAAGCGAACTACAGAGGACAGTCTTAGATGTGGTGTCCCCATTCCAAGAAACTGGGGGTTGGTTTTCTCAACGAGCAGGTTTCTTTCTTTTCTAAAGAAATTCTTCAAGTCGGTTATATACGGGTGACGTTCAATAACCATGTGGTGTAGATAGCCCGTTAATAGAATACCAATACAGATTCCTTTCAGGCTTTAGGAAAATATAATATGGTACTATAGAACCCTGTTGGTAGTATTGAACTCGTTTATCGTCTGCAGCACAGTTAACTCCACTTACGTGACAGCTCTTTAAATGGATGTGCTACTTCTATTTAAGGAAGGCAAGAATATTCATCATTTTAGTTACAGAGGACAAGTAGCGAACACATATATATTTTCTTTTAGGACTTTTAAGTATTTGATGTATGTAAAAGCTTTGCATTAATCGCAGTTAAATGAGTACATATGCCCATGTACTAAATAAAAACATGTGCAGTATCTGTCAAAAGTTGAAGGATACCATTAATAAAGACACAATATTCTGAATTTCTAGGATGTCATATATTGAAAATTGTACAAAATTTTTAGCTGTATTTTGGTATCTTATAGCATGCCTTCACAAGGCCTGGCATAGAGCCAATTAGGTCTCTGCAATCCTGGACAGTGGACCACTCCTCTTATGGCAGCCAGTTTGCAGCTTGAGTTTATGTGTGAATTTTCCGTTGTCAATTTGTCTCCAATTCAGTTCCAGAGATTCCCTATTGGTTTGATATCAGGTGAACACGCTCTCCAAGGCAGCAGATCCATGTCCTGATCCTTGAGCCAAATTCTTGTAAAGCGACTTCAGTGACAGGGAGCATCGCCTTCTTGGAACAAAACATTTTCTTCCATTAACCTCGTGACCGAGGGAAGCACGACTTCCTCCAAGATCTCCCATATCTCTTGCTCTTAACAGAACGATGAATGATGTACAGTTCTCCAAGACCTTCCAGGTAATGCACCCCAAAATCATCATTGCATCTCCTCCAGCCTGAAAAGGAAGTGCAATACATGCTTTTGACGCTCCAGATTTTTCTGCCATTTTCCCCTAACTCGATTCACTTCTCCACATCCCGAAAATTTGCCATTTTATATCTACATGTATTTTATTTCGCCCCATGCTCAGTGTTATTGCACGAAAAGAAAAAACGATCCACCTAGCAATGTTCCTATAAAATCCACAACTGACGCTAAAATCAGACGGTGTCTGTTGCTTATTCAGTGCTACTAACCTTCCAGATCATGACCTATGTGGTTGTGAGAGCAAAACATTCATTTGCCGAAAACTTCAAGTTCAAATAGTATTTTATGAAAAGAGTATCTTAACCTTAGAAGACCAGGGAAAAGATCTGGCATTAAATGTGAATAAAAAGTGCATTATTTTCAACCAGTTTTCTTTATTGAGAAATCTTTAAATATATCCACAGTTTTAAAGAATGAGAGTTCTGGTTTGCAGTACAAAGCTCCATCTTTGACATACGTTTGTTCCCTGTATAAACATCTCGAGATTTCACAAAAGTTTAAGGACATGAATGAAAAGTTTGCTATTTAGGTGTGTGCTTAAACTTTCGACAGGCACTTTATTTTTTACATATATTTTCTGCTACTTCCTTCAAATGAAATGAAGGATAAAGTCATTTTCTTAGGATTTAAGATGAATTATATTTCAGGATGGGAATAGTTATAACATACAACTATAGAACTACTGTGTAACCAGAAAATGACAGTACTGGCTGGCAAAAAAAAAAAAAAAAAAAAAAAAAAAAAAAAAAAAAAAAAAAAAAAAAAAAAAAAGTCTGTTAATTTAAGGACTGTTGTGCTATAGACTTTAGTTTAATTCGGTTTTTCGGTGATTGTGCTATCTAATATATTTTATTTTACAGGGCAGTTTTCTTTAAAAGTATTACTTTAGCATTTCCAGTTGGATTGTCGTAATCTCGATTGTATAACCTTCCTAACCCATGCTTTTTAAGGCGTTTCCTTGGGTTATTGATGAAATCTAGTAAAGATGCTTACTTCCTCCGAATTTTATATCCCTATATTGCACCTCACTTCCTTTATCACTTCACGTTTCTTCCTGGTTGACTATTTCAGAGTGCTATGTGTTGGTCAGAGTTTTGAGTAGATGGCAGGGAATTTTCTCTCCAATAATTCTCGTCCTCCAGATCGGGGAGCTGTCAGAGTTCCGGGAAAACTCAGCAGATGAATGAGCCCGCTTGGAGGAGCCAGTTCTACCAGCCGCCCCCGGGAGGTTTACATCTATAACTTCTACAGATCCTGCTCTCTGTTTTGTCTGTCCTGAAATCCTGCCACCCTTAATATCCTATCATCTTACACCACTCTCTCTCATTTGGGTGCCTAGTCAGGACCATTGGCACAGAAGTTTTCATTGGTCGAGGTGCAAGTTTCTCCCTCCGAACCAAGTCATATAAGCATTACTATGTTATAATCCTCATCATCATGTTGAATTAGGCCTTTTCCATAACATTTGTGCCTTCTAAAGGTTTACTGCATTTATTTTCCTAAACTGGACTGAAATCAATAATCTCAAAGAAGAAAGGGAATAAGAAGAACAAGAAGAAGATTGGCGTGTGGTGAGATAGTATCACGTGCTTTCTGGTTACGCGATGTACAACTTATATGTTAATCCAGACATGTTGTATGTCCAAGTCTATTTGCATTTTACTCCAATACTGCAATCCATTAAAGCAGCTGACAAATCAGGTCACCTCGTATAATTATTTTTCCTAAACTATTAGACAATTGTTGGAATAAAGTTGTGTATATGCCTACAATAAGAACTAAACAGAAGTCAGAATTGTAATGATAGATTTTTGACAGGGAGGCTGGAGGACACAGAAAATGCCAGGCGAATCTTACAGGAGAACATGCTCATTTTGTAGGGTTATGAAGCTCAGGCGAAATGGGAGAAATAGAGGAAAGTTAAATTCACACAAATTGTTTTAACTACAGCTCATTAAAATATATGGTAACATATTCTGCGGACTTACTCCACCGCCCGAGAAGAGCGAGAGCCTCCGACAAAATTATGCCGTCAGAGGTGTACTAAAAATTCTTACCTTATAGTAGATGCTGGAAATGTTGACGTTGTGCTTTCAAACAGCCAGCACATATCGTAAAAAAGAAGTAAAAAAAAACGCTCCCGTTCACTCTCATAAGCTCTGCAGCAGGAATCTTTTTAAATTCTTTTGTGGTTATCGCTCAGTCTCTGTGTACAAGGGTCGGAACTAGGATTCCTGCTGCTGAGGTTAGGCGAGCGAACGAGAACATTTTTTCCAAATATGCTACCTGTTATAAGTTACAGATTTTAGTGCGCTCCTGGCATTACGATTTTTTCGACGATGCTCGGTATTCTATCTCAGTGGAGATAACCCGTGAAACTATGTTTAGTGGACTCACAGACTGCCACATTGGGATCTACTGATTGACATGGACAATACATTGGCAAAACGTGAGCGGTATTCTGGCCGAAATGCTTGAACGTCTATCGATTTTGCTGAGCTGTATAGTGTCAGTAGGTAACGTAACCCGTAGCGTAATAACTCAAAGCGTGTTTGAGCCTGCTTCACGCCCACATAAGCAAGGCAGAGCTGGGCGATCATACAGCTAATACGGGGAAATGTGGTCAGCAGCTCGCAGCCCCCAGTCGGAAAGTTGCTTTCTAGACCGGGGTTCGCTACCTACGGGGTTCCTCAATTTCCTCATGATGCTGAATCCTGTATTCCGAACTTCAAATCCGCACCCCCAGGGGATATGCGTCGGTGTATTTCTACGCTTCATTCCATGCTGCTTTCGTTTCTTCTCATTCAACGTGAATGTTAAATACGCATGTACAATCTGTGTTATATATACTATGGATATATGTAATAACTAAATCAATAAATATAACCTATCTATGTAGTTTCCTTAGTAAAACTTTCTCATACGAGTTCTCAGAAATAACGCTGTTAGTGGTACCAATTCCACGGTTTAATAGTGCAGAAAACACAAATAATTGAGAAGAAAACGTATACGATGTGAGTTGTGCGCAAGCCTTCCTTCTCAAGGCATTCAATCCTTCAGCTTTAATGTCGCTCCTTTGGGTAGCTCAACTTTCATTCTTGGAAAGGCGATGAATAATGTATTTTTATCGTAAACGAGTCCGGTATACGCTGATGCCTAAGGCTTGCTGACGTTTATATCTTCTCGATGAAGAGATACCCCTACTTTCCCATTAACATGGGGTTTTGTATGTTGTGCGATAAAGGTAGGCAAAACGTAGGACTTTACGTCATTGTAGAGGAGATACAGCAGTGACCTAATTAGGAGCAAACGTATTCCATGTGAAGTCGAACAAGAACGTACTGCCTAAACGTATTTTATAACAAAAACTTAGTGAAACAGATTATAAAAGCTATTTATAGCATACCTAATGGTAAACTATTTATAAAGGTATTATTAATTGTTCTACACATTTCGTGTGCAGACTTAAGCTGAAAATATGGAATCAGAGTAGAAATTGTAGGGCGATGAATTTTCTCGGATGTAATAATGCTTAACATGTTTCTCTTAGGAAGGAAAGTAGGTATAACCGGTGGTCCCGAGTCATAACTTATCGGCATGTAAAAGAACGTCAAATGTGATTAAGAGATCAAAGTCGCAAATTCTGCGGTCTTTAACGTACCATATAACATGAAACGCTGAGACCATATCATTTAAAGAGTATCCGTAAATAAAAATCTAAATTATTTCAGACAGAAAAATTGGATACCATTGCCGGGATTTGAACTACGGATCTTCGACCTTACAGCCCGTTGTTCCAGCCAACTGAGCTAGCATGGCTTAATTGCGTTACGAAATTAAATTCCCTAACCAAATCAATGAGTGAGTTGCCGTAGTATGTGACTTAATTAGTTGATATTGGTAGCTTAATACTGAATTACAGGAGATGCTTGGTTACTATATCGACGATGGAATTGCATTCTTAAATCTGATTCTAATGCTCGAATTTTGAACTAAACACGGAATATGTGGAAGGGCACATAATTATTATTGACTGACTTAACAGGGGTTAACTATGAAGCCCTCGTCTTAAATCCTACTGGCAAGAATGTAAGACATAATTTGAGCACTTTACTTCAAAATAAATTTGAGAACACTGATTCGCAAGAGCAAACTAATTTTGTTGAGATATGCGCGGAACGTAGCCAAGGCAGTCCAGTTTGTTAGAGCAACGGCATAGATATTGGAAGATTACTGGTTCAAATCCTGAGTACGAGATTGAATGTTTAGTGTGACTGTATACTTTTATAAAGTATTTGGAATAAAGCACGAACGACTGCAGCGATTGACGTTGTGTACACGGATGTTCATCGGGGATGACATTCCCAAATGCTAGGCTGTACGCTGTGGCATTCCCTTTGTGCAGATACCAGCAAACTACGTAATGCATTCCATGCATTAGTAAACAACTATCAAACAGTGGCTATCCGGTGTCCTGGTTTATCAACGACATATTTCCTTCTAAATTTAATTCTTTAAAGATTATGTTCTCATCAATACGTTAGACCGTATGTTAATTCTTCCCTTTTCACTGAAAAAAGGTTCTATGTGAGAAAACCAGTGGAGCAATAAGAGAATAAAAAATAAAATATAAACTCTAAATTAATTGACAACACATTTATGTCTATTCCAGCATTATATCACTAAAATAACGTAGCAAATAATTATCTACGTTCGTGCATCCAGAAGAAAAGCTGTGACAGAGTTTATCTTGAACGACGATGTCACCGGCTCTTGGAGTGGATTGTATTATGCTACGGAGGGGACTCGGCACGGAGTTACAGTCTTGATCTATTGTACTTCTGCCACAAGTGGGGTTTCCCCGGGAGGAAGGATGGAGTGATAGGAGACAGAGGGCGTCCATCTCGAGGAGCCACGACAGTGCATAAGGCAGGGTCCCTATAGTTTCCCAATTGGAAACTCCCCGGCAGGATAGTAGAGCCGGCATCCTACCCAACGTGGTGCGAAACGGCCCAACATGCCAGCTCGGAAACCAGAAATCGTCCTATCGAAGAAGGAAGTGCTTTTCAGGAGCATATTATCCTGCCATACAGCGCCGAGGCTCGTGCTGAATCATCTATCCTGAAAGAGACCACCAGATGAGACATGATGTGAAATTATAAAGGAGAAGAAATGGACGGACGGGAAATTCAGGGGAATGTAATTAATTTATCCAGCATTTTCCTGGTGATCCTGGAAAAAAAAAACGAAAAATCCCACGGTTCAGGTAGGCCAGCCCCTGGAATCGAACCGGACCTCCCGGATACGAGCCACAGGTGAAACAGTCTGGACCATCCCGCTTGGTTCCGCCGGTTCTTATTTGAAGCAGATATCGGATTGAATGAACTCTCTCTGCGGTGGAATAGTTCACATACTTATTTATGGAGGGTAACGGTATTTGCACTTCTAACATCGTTTAGCAAGTTGCTTAGTGGGAGTAATGTAATATGAAGCCCTTGTTTCATTGTTGTGTGCTTATCCTAGATTATGTCACAGAGTACCGAATGTTTACTGGATTCGGAGTCACACGTTCACTCTCAGCTGGAATGCATACAGAAATACCCCGGTATTGTTGTCCTTAACGAATTCATAATTTATCAGACAAATTTAAGTAGACTGGATGCCTGTGAAATGAACTGTAATATAGACCGTCAACAGTTCTAATCGAGGAAGCAATAGGAAGAGGTTGTCATGGAATGAATGCAGGAAATCGCTGGGGTTATAAGGATGTTCGAAAACTAATTTTAGTTTCATTTGAAGGTCAGTATTGCAAAGATGAATGTGGACTGCGACCAACATTCTTGGTTATTCAAACGTTATCTGCAGTCTATACAAGATGGGTAAGTTATTCCTGGTTCACCACATTTGTTTGAAGATTGGTTTTTTTTATCAGGTTTCAATAATATAGAGCAAGGAGTACCTAAGAAGCCCACACACGACGTCCCATAAACCACTGCATTAAAAGTGGGAGTGTGAGGTGATTTAACCTTTACAAAAGGATTCATCTCGTGTGTGAATAGTTTAATAACTAATTTCTTTAGAGAACTGACACTGAAGAATCTGTCTATAACTTTTTTTGAAGGATTCCGCAATGACATATTAATAGAATAAAAAGTGTTGTAATTGGAATAGCATAGAGGTTAAGATTTTTGCAACCTTTTTATTTTAAGTTGAATAAAATCAAATCAAAGACATACAATGCATTCATGTTAGACCGGGGCCACTGACTGCTATATGCGCAGTTCGTTTACCCTCCAGTGCACTCCGTATTTCTCCACTGAGTAATATCGTGAATGACAAAGCTCAACAGTGAGTTCACAGTGTTTTACTCTGTGCTGTGTGTAAATTGCTTTCGAGTATTCTTTTCTTGTTAGCGGTCCACTGAAATTCCTAGTGAAAAACTCACATTTGAACAATATATATTAAAATGGTACTGGACCAGCCGTCATATGCCAATTAAAACACACACATGCATACACACATACGCACAAAAACTCTAGCTCTTCATACTTTGCAATAGGAAATTTATATATGTTTGGGAAAGGGTTGCTCTTCAAATTGATGGTACTGTTAACTTCGCAGCATCTGTGTAATCAAGCCATGTGGTTTCCTTCTTTGAATATATATATATATATAGAGTGTCTGTTTTCTATATGTGTACTGTAAACAGTTTTTCCTGTGAATTACACTGGCATAAAGGAGCCATTTTCTCAGTCACTATTTAAGATGGTTAAATTAAATTTTAAAATAATAGAAAACAGCCTCCAAGTGTTGCTGTGGATATATTTTGGTGTTAATAACCTGGTTGATTAGTTTTTCAAGAAAGTAATTCGTGATACATGTTAATCAAAGTGTGGAAATTTAGGAAATTAATTCTTCTTTAATTAAAAGAAATCATACAAAAATGTGTGCGTGAGCTAAAATAACATACTGGTATGACACTTTAAATCATTTATCAGAAAAGGAGTCATAAATTTAGTACATTTAACACTTCGGTGTAACAGAACCCGTAATTTTTGTTCAATAACTTATGGAGTAAAATTGGTTCCGAGTTTTTATGTTGGGAGTTGGTAAGTAGATTCATTGTTATTCCAGAACCTCATTGTTATTTCATAAGCAAAAAACAAACGTTTATTGAAGACATTAACATAAATTAAGTGAAGGTGCTGTCAAATCACCAAGTTGTAATGCAAATACATCGCTAGTCAACCAGAGGAGTGGTTGGGATAATTAGTCAACACTGACAGAGTGAACCGCTGCAAGTAATGGTAAGCGTTCTGTAAACATCCAGACCATGAAAGGCCGTGCACAGTTTGTCGATGTTGCTCGTTACTGCATTGCACCCGTTTGTTTAGGATTATCCGATTAGTGTTACTTGACTAAACGCGCACGCGTGAGCGACTCTAATGCAAGGCCAAAGGCAAGGCTGTTCACTAGCCAATCAGCCTGTGCCTTAGCAAGACCATTGTGGTCACTGGAAGATGATAAATCCTCTGATGGGGACAATGTAATTTAACGAATAATAGAATATTGATTGGATGTACATTTATCATTACATAGACGTAAGGGCATCTATGTAAGGACATAGGACTGTGAGTTTTATATAGCAATTTATGGAATTATTTCCAAGTTGTTCATTATCACGCATTCCTTAGTAATCACCATGGAAACGACTTTCAAGGTAAATACATATTTTAGGTAATTAAATATTTTGCACAATTTAGTTATTTGTACATATTTTATGTATTTTTGTGTGTGGCAAACAACGTGACTTTGCTTATGAGAAGAGAAGCTATCTGCTTATCCTGTAAGCTTAGATTATATTACGTGTTATCAACAGCTCGTTACAATATAAATATATACACGAAATTTACATGAAAGAGATTTTGGTGTCAGAGTATTGCACAATGTACTTGAACTCAACACGACTAGTATAGGTTTCGCGTTAGTTCTTGACGAACGACTTTCAACGGAAATCCAGTGAGCTGACCCATCCTTAATAAATAGGTACAAAAATAGTATATGTTACGGCAGCAAACAGCTCTTCTTTTCCCAGTACCTGTTCGAGTAGTTCCTGTTATTTCAGTTCAGTTCAGAAGTGCCGGGTAATTCTTAAGTGTTGAGTAATTCAAATGTGTAGTGTTTAACGACCGCTTTTACTACATACGGCACCGCAGGCAGTGACACTGATGATACATGGGATGAAGATGGAGCACCAGTGGAATGAGGTGGCGGGGGAAACCGGAGATCCCCAGCACCGTGTTGTCCACACAAATCTCACTTTGCGGTCGCCTGGGATCGAACCCGGGCCGCCTTGGTGAGAGCCAAGCGGTCTAACCACTGAGCCACGGCGCGGCCTGTTGAGTAATTCATGTATATACCGCCATGCCGAAGGTAAAAGGTAGTGTTAGATTTCGGTTGCAGCAGTACGTTAAAGAATATTCAGATATATCCAAAACAGATGGCAAAATTCTATTTTTGTCAGCCTTGTGGAAATTCAATAACAGCTGATCAACGCTCCCACGTAACGCAGCAATTTATTTGGCAACAAACATATAGTGGCAGCTTCATTCTTCTATGAAACAGGCGCTTTTAAGTGAAGAGATTTTTATGAACAAATGTAGAGAAGGCATAAACCGGAAAAACTATGCTCAATTTCTGCTTCTACATTTCCGTTCAAGAGATTCCAGAGATATCCGAATTTCACAAGTTCGAACCACATTGCCTGGGGAGATGAACTACACCCCAATTTTAATCAGGGCACATATGTCTAGTCTATAGCTAAAGCTTCTGTATCGATTTGAGTAAGCAGATACTCTTCTCGTCTTTACGCTGCAGCTTTTCGTTCCTTCGTTTCTATTCATCATATGCTTTATTCAGGACTAGCATGGTTACAGTAGACATGAAGCGATAAACGTGTGAAGAGCTACTAAGTAGAATTAAGCTTTTCTTAAATGTAAAACTACATTTAATACAAGAAGCAGATTTGAATCATTTATGGTAACATAATCATTCCAGGTCTGATTTCAAAATCGGAAATTACCATCGTCGACATTTCTTACTTTCTTTATACCTCATTCAGAATATGTAGGATAATTATTGTTACAGTATTTCTTACTCAACACTAAGAAAAATCAATAAATATTTCATTTCTGTAACTTCCAAAGGGCTTGCGTTTTATGTTTCCGCACTCATATGTGGGTCCCATGTTGATGGCTATTTCAACCTCAAAGCAGCACAACTCTTTTGTATAGTAGCAGTGTAATTTCCAAGAAGCTTTTTCTGTTGCCTTGGTCATGACATTCAACACGCAACAAAGAATGCTATTTACTGCAAAATTTAATATATACAAGATCAAAAATACACAGAATTATAATGCACTTTTCGTGGGTTAACCGATCTATTTTTAAGAATGTGTAACGGAAAGTGTCTATAAATTTACGTTTGCTGAAAATGGAGAATTGTGAAGCGATATGCGACATGTTCCTAGTCTTTTAACAACGAGCAGCAACATGTTAATCAAACTAAATTTCGCCATAACACCCAACTCTCAGCATAGAGGAAACATTCTGAAGGACTATTAAAAGATGAACGCGCTTTTCTGCTTTCTCAAAAGGATGGCAGGCAAGATGTGGGTGGGTAACTACACAGTCTAGAGTAGGTTCCAGCGTCGTGCTGTTGGCAGGCTGAGATCCTCTTCTTCATGTGTTGTGTGAAGTGAGGGACAGCCCGTAGGTGTGATATTCGTGTACCTGTCCTAGAAAGGACTTAACCACGTAATGACAGGAATAAGGGTTTCTTAGGGTGAAGGATGAAATTTAGGTGCGGGAAAGAAAGGAGATAGCATAAGCTCCTGAACGCTTAAGAAGCCAGGTGCAGCGACCCATTGTGCACCACTGGTGGCAATTAAAACATAGAAAAAGGAAAACATACTTTTGATTTTACAGGCTAGTTATTGGGTGATTTAATTTTAAGACTGTGTGCAAACGAACATATAAGCACAAAACATTTGCACTGTATGACTATTCGAAGGGGAAAATTCCATTTCAATACGCTCCTGTAAAGACTATTGAGAACCAACTATTCTTATTTTTAATTTTATTTGTGTTCCTTAAAGGAATTTATAAATAACGTATCACAATACGCTTTTAGACAAAGTGTAGATTTATCTTAATTATGCATCGAAATTATCTGGAGATAATTGAGAAATGTGAAAGGGATTAGAAGAAGGTATAGGTGTAATTTGTAAAGCCTTACGTTGACAACTGAGCTGTACTGTGATGAGCTTATTTTATTTAAGCATTTTATGATAATTGTGTATTTTATATTTTCTGTATTATTTTGCAGAGTTCTGATATCAAAGTGCTACTCTTTGATTAGCTGAAACCATTTTTCTCTAATTATTTAGGTTGCAAGAACACAAGACCGTCAAAATTTGCAATTGATATTATTAAAATCGGTGGATAAAATGTCAAACCTGGAAAGGAGTTTGAGTATAACCATTCACAATACTAGCCAAAGCTAAGGTTCGGAGATAGGATGGTCACATGCTAGAGATCTGTTAAGCACTATCGATCCGTAGTGGTACATTCTCCAGAGGATTTGCCTCACTTCTATTTTCTCATGAAGTTGGATGCCATTCTATATCAGCATAAGCAGAACTTCTTATCTCTTTCATGCAAACTTTAGGAAATCTATTGACGAAACGTTAATTTTTAGTAACTAAGTAACAACGTTAGGGAAAATAACGAAATTTATGTACTCACATTTGATGCATGTTTGCTGCTTTCCTGTTTGCCATTTTTCGAACTTGAATTAGTCTTGGAGAGCACATCCGCAGTATCGGAATGGAAGGTATGTTTACTAAGTGCGAATACCTCTGCCAGTCTTGAGCGAGAAGACTTGCTTTTGGATCCTAGAAGTGTCGAGCTCGAGCTGGACTTAGAGGAGTTGAGCGAAGGTGGTGGTGCCGTTGCCGTTTTTGGGGACACCATGGGACTCTTGCTGTTACGACGATTCGGAAATACCAGATGCTCTATGTTGGGAGTATAGCTTGGATCGCTTCTCGCTATCTCCCGGAAAAGTAGGTGCTGCGACATGGCAGTGCCTTCTGCACTTTCGCTGCGTTGTTGGTTCCCATGGCGTTTGGAAGTTGAGGATTTCTCCGCAGATCCCGACTGTTGCTTCAGGCGGCTTCGTTGCTGCCGAATGCCAGCCTCTCCTCTATTGTTCATTATAGCAACTTCGTCTTACACACATCCTGCAGAGAAAGAAAAAATATACTATAATAACTCTTATGTTTCATCATGGGATGTATGCACAATGGTGAATGAGTGATTACATTTGAGGCTGCAAACCAAGATGACAGAAAACATGTTTTATGTTATATGGAAGCAGCAAATACTTTCAGAGAAGCATATAAAGGCCTGACTTAATTTCTTTGTTCAAAACCAAGATTGCTGTGGGTAAATAATATTATCTCTATTTGTTTCGGAACGAACATGCTGCCTGAGACTTACTATTATAATTTAATCGTGATTAAATCGTCGCGAAGGAGTATATACCTATAAATCCGCTGTAAGCTGTCTTTCGTGGCTCAGATGTCGTCATCGACAACGAACCTGGCCGACGGAGGTTTTGGAAGTTCGAGCAGTAATAAATGTATCCCTGTACAGCCATGCATTCACAGATGCATATCCTCTCACGTTCCCATAAATCAAAAGCGTATCAGAAGGCTTGGAAAATGAAAATGCATTAACCATATTTCGGAGCCACTATGAAGAGTCCGATATATTTGATACACAGAACAAAAAAACGGACCATTAGCATCCAGGTGCGATATGCAGGTACTTTGGGCATGTGTAAATCAACTCTGTAGCATTACATGGTTTAGACTACGCGTGAGCTTCCCAGCTCAGCTGGTAAAATGCTAGTTACCTGTATATGACCTTACTGCGTTAGTTTATAGTGGGTTATAATATACGGATGCACTTTTAGTTAAAGTTGTTTTGTCATTTAAGGGACCTACGCAGCTCTCACAACCATAAATTATTTGCTGTGACTACCATTGCTGAAGTGTGGTCAAAAGGACATTCTGTAAAGTCGTATTTCCTCTCAGATTAATTTTCTACATTCCAAAGTTTAAACTATCCTCAATGCCAACACCAATAGTAATAATAATAATAATAATAATAATAATAATAATAATAATAATAATAATAATAATAATAATAATAATAATAATAATAATAATAATAATAATAATAATAATAATAATAATAATAATAATAATAATAATAATAATAATAATAATAATAATAATAATAATAATAATAATAATAATAATAATAATAATAATAATAATAATAATAATAATAATAATAATAATAATAATAATAATAATAATAATAATAATAATAATAATAATAATAATAATAATAATAATAATGATAATGATAATGATAATGATAATGATAATGATAATGATAATGATAATGATAATGATAATGATAATGATAATGATAATGATAATGATAATGATCATGATCATGATCATGATCATGATCATGATCATGATCATGATAATGATCATGATCATGATAATGATAATGATAATGATAATGATAATGATAATGATAATGATAATGATAATGATAATGCTAATGATAATGCTAATGCTAATGATAATGATAATGATAATGATAATGATAATGATAATGATAATGATAATGATAATGATAATGATAATGATAATGATAATGATAATGATAATGATAATGATAATGATAATGATAATGATAATAATAATAATAATAATAATAATAATAATAATAATAATAATAATAATAATAATAATAATAATAATAATAATAATAATAATAATAATAATAATAATAATAATAATAATAATAATAATAATAATAATAATAATAATAATAATAATAATAATAATAATAATAATAATAATAATAATAATAATAATAATAATAATAATAATAATAATAATAATAATAATAATAATAATAATAATAATAATAATAATAATAATAATAATAATAATTATAATAATAATAATGATCATCATCATAATAATCATAATAATAATCATAATAATCATAATAATTGTAACAATAATGCGAGACATGTAACAGTTTTAACCAAACATATCTTATCTTCTTCCTAAGGCTAAGGCTACCAGTCATAAATCTGAAAAATGGAAAGGAAAATTTTACATGATTTCTTTGGCACTTAATTCGAGGACTCCTTAGCAACCCTGAGTACGCAATTCGTTGACACCGAGAAATGCATGCCGCCGTACACTGGCCTACAAAAGACTGAATAAAGTATATATTTAAACGATACGATTTACTTATTTATTTCTCACTGCAGCTTATTTCAGAAAAAAAAAGGTGCTCTACACCTGCGATATACGGAACGTGTAACACCTGAGGTGAAGCTGGTTTTAGTTACACGGATTAGGATTGGGATTAGGATTTCATTACGGGGGGATTTGGTACGCAGGTCACAATGCTGGGCCTATTGCTACTATGCCCCCAATTCGGGTCACCCCCGGGAGGAAGGATGGGACGAAGGAGACAGAGGGCGGCCGACCCAAGGAGCCACGACAGTACGGAGGGCAGGTTCCCTACGGTTTACTTTGATAGAGACCTCCACGACAGGTCATGACAACGAACTCGCTTCTCTACAGCGGGACGGCAACGAGCCCAGCAGCCGAGCCCTAATGGCCCCAGGCAGGCGATCCGAGCCCCAAAGGTCCCTGGCTGGCTGTCCCGAAATGACCCCAGCAGAGGAGCTGATGTAGGCAACCGACCTACCGGAGGAGCAAGTACTTTTCCTCAGAGCACATCATCCTACCATGCAACGGCGAGACAACCGCCGACACTTTTAACCTGAAAGACACCACCAGATTAAATAATTAATGGAGATGAAATGCAGGGACAGGAAATTCGGGGGATGTAATTAACCTTCCCAGTATTCGCCTAGCGACCCGGGAAAACCCCCAAAACACCCATGAGTCAGGTAGTTCGGCCACGGAAATCGATCCCGGGCCTCCCGAATGCGGGTCACAGACAAAACCGCCTGAAAAATGCCGCTCGGTAGTAGCACGGATACGTCCGAATTTGTTTCAAAACAACTTTTTACTCCACATTTTTTTCTAGTTATTTTTAGAGCATTCACTCCTATTTCAATCTCGCTGGACTACACACCTCAAAAGTATTCGGGGTGTTAATTCTAAATTAAAACCAAGATTATGTGTTACTGAACGAAATGCCTTAACATTAACATGTGAACCATGCATTCAAATTGTCCCTGGTTCGATTCTGATGGGTTGTCTGCTCCGAACCTGGGTTTTTCATGCCTTTCAGCGATCACTATGAGGAATGTTGGGGTGTTCCTTCTTTAACCAATGATTGTGTTCCCTCATTCACTTAGTTTTAGGAAAGTGATCGAACAATTACTGTGGTTGAGTTTTTCCCTTGCTTTTCATTGTTTCCTACTGTGTTTTTATTGTTCTCTTACATTTTTTGTTTTACACATATATACGGAGTATACCAGAATCCATGCTTGAGGTGGGACTCGAACCCGCAGCCCTATGTGCGGGGAACGCCAAAAAATATACTCACCGAGTACGTTTACGACGACCTGATATGTACGTATATGTAGACGGAGAAATTCTGTTCAACATCTAGCAAGATTAAAAATAAACACGCGTACTTAAAGTGTGGCTGATAATGGAAGGGCGCTCTTTATATTGCTACTGAACATATACTGAAAATTTAATTCCACCCTCCTGTGATGTAATCTCCTCCATTGCTCAAGGAGCAGTAGACATGTAGTACATCTTATCTTTCAGAAATTTATTCCAACCCCGAACAGTAAAATTACAAGCAGGCTGAGTATTATTAGGCCAATATGTTTAAGTTTGACACAAAAATATGTGATCAAGTATGAATCTTAACAGTAAAGTTTAGAGAGTTCTTTTAATTTTAAACCCCTAAACATTGTCATTTCTTCCAATTTTTAATTTTAAAATTTATGGCACACGACTGAGTGGTTAGACCGTTTGGCTCTGACCTAGGTAGCCCGGGTTTGATAAAATGGCGCTGGGGTGTGTTTCCTCCAGGACCTCCGGTTTCCCTTACCATCATTCCACCAATTCTCCATCAATCATTCATCTCAGGTGTTGGGCCGACCTTTCAACCCTGATTTCATCTCAGGTCAGATGGTTCGGCTCCCTCGTTCTGAGGGAACCCAAGCGCCTCACGTCAGCATTGGAGAAAGGGAGAAAAAAATGATGGCACAAAACAGGAGAAATCAAAGAGAAACAATCAAAGGCCCGCAACATCTGGAAAGAAGCCCGCCCTCTCCCTACTTCCGACCGCCATCCGGACCAACCAGCAGAAGCCACTCGGGGTATAAATATAGCAGCACAGACAGCAGTTCAATTTCATGAGAGCTAAAGGTTGAGAAGGCCAATGGCAGGCCGGCGTCCAGACACTGCTCTCCCTCGCCCACCACACCAATAACCCCACCTCATCCTGCCAATCAGCAAGCGGACTTACTAACGTGGCTGCAATATTTGCTGCAGAATCATGGCCAGCGTCTCTGTGAGCTGCGGGTAAGGTTTACTTCAAATCCAGACCGTGCCGCCCGGATGGTTATAGCCATGGAAGGGCTCGCTCTCCTCACTACTGTCACCTTACCGACCCAGAATGGCGGTTCGAACGTGGTCTTCTATCTCATCCAGGTTTGCGTTCTGGAACGCGAGTGGTATAGTGGACCAACGAGACGAGCTACTTCAGTTCGCAAATCATTCGCCTTGGACCTCATACTGGTATTGGAAACACATCCCCAGACCAATGATACCTTCCATCTCTCGGGCTATCACTGCATCAGGTCGGATCGTGTGGGTCGCCGAGGAGGTAGCACTGCGATCTTCTTAAGGAGAAGTGTGGTTCACAGTTCCGTTGAGCTCTCTCCATTGCAATCCCTCAAAGCCACAGCAACCTGAGTTAAACTCGATGGCTTCAAAGTTCGGATAGTCTCAGCCTATAACCTACCCCGAAGGCAGTTCGTAGTTAACGACTTCCTCTCCAATCTTGCCCTACATTCTAATGTCATTCTACCAAGCATCAGCGTTGGCATAGTGGCCCTCGGAGAGATATAAGAGGCATTGAGAATATTCGCATGGTTGCTGCGGACACTCTTCTCAGACTGGAAGAGTCAGTCCCCGGCAGCCTAATCATTATCCGTGGGGTCGAGGATGTTCTTCCGTTATTGATTTCGCGATAATCAAACACTTCCCATACCATCTTTCACTTACTTCACTAAACGCACTTCACTCAGATCATAGCCCTGTTCTAGCTGAGGTAAATGCCCGGGTTGTCAGTCATTATGCTCCTGTTCAAAACCGGGACGTCGACTGGTACTACGTGAGGGTCTGTCTCAATGACTCCATCTTACCCAACCCAAATATCTCAGACATCCCTTCCCTTGAGACTGCAGTCTCTCCTTCACCTCTATCGCTATGTGAACTGTCGACAAACTTACTGTCCCTTCCCAGCCCCAATTCATCCCGACCTCCTCCCTTTGGACAACCGTCTTGTGATCCGTCGATCTTGGACGTCTAACACGCTCCATATTTGGGCGCTTATACGGCGTTTATGCCGAGATGTTCCTCTCCGACTACGCGATTTTAGATTGCAAGCATGGGAGGAGACGACATCCCGCATGAACCTCGAAGATGGGGACGTGGGCAAGGTCGCTAAAAGACCTCGGAACCGTGGTGGTCCGCCAACCTCTCCCCTCAAAGGCATCCAAGTCCTGGCTTATGAACCCTAGGCCAAAGCAAGAATTTCCGCCGATTAACTGGAAAGGACCACGAGGCCAAGAGATGACCCTCAGGACCTGGACTTATCTGACCGTATTAGGTGGGATATGCGTCAATACTTTCGGTGGCCCTTGTTTATGCCAATCGCCTTCCCATTATATGAACCAATGAGCTCCAGGGCGCACTCCAGCGCCTCAAACCTAAAAAGGCGGCACATCCTGATGTATTAACTTCTGTCATGCTCCACAAACTTCTTTTCCGGGCTGTGCTATACCTCACACGTGTCTTCAACATGTTTTTCGCCGTAAGTCACTTTCCAAGCATTGGGAGGGAGCCAAGGGTGATACGCAGTTTGAAGCAGGGGAAAGATCCAGTTCACCCTGCCAACTACTACTTCATCAGCCTCCTCTCTATCCTGTCGAAAACATTCAAGAAATTATTCTTAACCACTTGTCCCCGCTTTTGGGTGGCATTCAAGCCATTCATTCTCATCAGTTTGGTTTTCGTCCTGGGCACTCGACTTCCCAGCAGCTGCTGCACGTGGTCGAGGCTACCGCCCTGGGTTTCCAGGAGAGGGCATACAGCGCGGCGGTTTCCCTGGATGCTGAGAAGACCTTCTCTGCCACCTGGCACGCAGGTCTCTTCCACAAGCTCATCCTTCTGGAGCTAACAATATACCCCACTCACCTCATTCAACTCCGTTCTGAAACATCGATCATTCACTGTCACAGTGGCGGCAAAATCAACATCACGAAGGTCTATCAGGTGCGGAGTCCCTGAAGGATCTGTTTTGTCACCTACGCTTTATAGCTTATATTTGGCTAACCTTTCCACTGAACCGAACGTTAACATAGCCCAATATGCTCACGACGTTTTGTTGTATTGCACCAACAAACATCCACGCAGAACCTTCAACCACATCAAGCGACACCTCCGCCTCCACCAAGATTGTTGCACGCTCTGGCGATTGTCCATCAACCCGGAGAAAAGCCAAGCCATTCTATTTACAATGTGCCAATTTCCCGCCAACTTCCCCACATTCACATATTCTGGACGAAAGATAAGTTGACAGAATTACATTAAATACTTGGGTGTGACTTTGGACAAGAGCCTAACTTTCGGGGAGCACGTTCGTGGCTTGTCGCATCGGGCTCACTTTACCCGATGTTTAGCTCCACGGTGCCGGTTCCCCTGGAGCTACGCCTTTATCAGGCTTTAGTCCTCCCCATAATGCTTTACGCATGTGAAGTCTGGGGTATGACTGCAAGCTCCAACCTGCTGCTGCTCCAACGTGTACAGAACAGATGCTTTTGGGTTATCTATTCTGTATACAGAGGGTTCCCCGTGAGATTATTTCTTGAGGCTTCATCTCTCCGATATGTGGAGGATGAAATTGGGCACCGGGCCACAAAATTCTGCGCCAGTTTGCCGAACCATCGGAGGGCCCTGGTTACGTCTCTTGGGGATTATGGGCAAGGAGAACGCCGCTTACGGCGATACTGGCTACCACGCATGGCCTTTGGGCATTACCGGTAACCATAAGGCACATATTTCAGCCTGAAACAAATCCCCCCATATTTTACCTGGGATGGCTTTCTTTTCACGCAAATCTTTCTACTTAATTTCATTTCGGTGCACACGGATCGTTGAACCTGAACCTGCAGCCGTTGAGGAGCAGCTAGCTACTTCCATTCTTTCCTCAACCTAATTTACACCCACCATCCTACAACCACCACATCCCGTCACTACATGGTTAAACCCTATTCAGGACCCCTTACGGGCTGTTCCGCAGTCCGCCAATGCCTCTGCTGCTGCTAGTTCCATGTATTCAATAGGCGGATCTTTCCCAATAGGGTTGTCTCACGAACCCTCATCACTTCCATAAGTGGAAGATGAAATTTTGCACCGGGAAACAAAATTATAGACCACTTTACCTTTGCACAGAAGCACCCTGGTTAGGTCTCTTGGGGATTAGGATCCAACAAGATGTAGGCTTCAACTTTTCCGGTTCCCCCGTATGCTTTGCGGGCATCCGAGCTAACCACGGAGCAAATCCATCACCAGCAAAAGCTGAGCTCCAACATAATCAAACCAGGAGCTTTTTGGACTCGGAATTACCTAAACTATAAATTCAACCTACTTCATCGCCAGGGTGCATTAGGCATAGCATCCTGTCTTCCTTCATAGGAGTTAAATTACTGCCTCGCACTTTCTACCATCCTCAATCACAACATCCCATTCTTAAACTATCACAAATAAAAGAAAATCCTTCCTGCAGTTAAACCCAATCCTGAGTGGGCAAGCAGAAAAGTCTTCACGTTGAACACAGCCTGCCAGTACCCCGTCGTCGTCGTCGTCGTCGTCGTCGTCGTCGTCGTCGTCGTACTCCAGACACCCCGCGAATTTCTCCGAGAAGAATACGACCGAGCTACTGAAGATGTTCGCCGCAGTCGTGGACGAAACGTCTGAAAATTTATACTCCAACAGACCAGGGCATTACAGCCATACAAGGCATTCAGTTATACTGACTCCGGCCAAGAAACTCCACGCTCTCTTATAGAAAAGAATTCATCATATATTGTTAGAAACTTTCGTAAAAAGCGATCGAGATTAAGTGATCATTGAAAGGAAAACGTGTGAATGAGCGGGTTATGAAAGAAAGAAAATAAACACTGTTAATTAGTTTAACGACGTTAACAGAAATTTAAAATGACGAGAAATGTTAATTGAATGTTAAGTAATTTAATTTAAATTTTAATAATCGCAGCAACGACAAAATCAATAAACTTGGACTAAGAGGAAATTAATTTAATTTAAATTTTAAGGAAAATATTGTATAAATTAACTAATATGGCATGTGTAAGTTGGTCAGTAAAGATGACGTGGACCAATAGAAAAATTCTTTAATAATCGTAGCATCGACAAAATCAATAAACTTGGACTAACAGGAAATTAGCGTCACTCTCTGTATGGGAACGTTGCATGGGTAAGACGTAAAGTGAACTCTGTGTCGGAACGTCGACGTAAAGGTAGTTTGTAACAAATATTGAAGTGGGAGAGATTAGAATATTTTATAGACTGATATTGAGTATTCAATTATATTAATCTGATAAATGTACATATACGTTTCGGCGTATAATGTTGATTCATTACAACAAAATAAGAGTTTGAAAACTGTTGGTGTTAAAAAGGACTAAATTTATCTCTTCTGCAAACACGAATTTAGTTCCATCAGATTCTCGCCCGAGACCATCCTTGGGATGAAGTAAGAATTTCATGCAAGGACTGGAGCAGTGCCGGAGATTGTGTATAGGCATCACTACATCTAGGCGCCAGATCTGGGCAACACAGATAGAGAAGACGTAGCAACCAGCAGATTCATCATCATCCCATTGGGCAGGATTCTTCCTACCACCCACGAAAAAACGTCGCAAATATGAACGTTAAAACATTTCTATATATTTCATAAATTAACTAGTACAGTTTCTTGCTAATATACCGTTTTCTTAATGTCGGCTGTCTTATCATCGTTCGATGGCGGCAAAAACTTTAGCTTTCGTCTCCATGACCTTACTGAAAATTCTCATATGAATTTCATAGCTGTCGTCCAGCTTAAAGACAAATTAAAATACTCTTCATTTCTTCATCTAGAATGGCGAAGTATGTTTACTGGTTTACATTTCCTTGTATACCAATTTTAGCGAAATGCTTTCATACAGGTGGTATCCGAAGCACCAGTTCACTTCACATCGATTGCAGCGTTGTTTATTAGTTCGTTTTTGTGTCCCAGAACTGTTTCTCAGGTCATTCACAATGAGGACTAAATACTCTTTGAGTGGAGTTAAAAGGTTGATTACCTAAAGGTAGAAAGCTCACAGGGGGAAACAATAGTGCGATCTAGGTGAATGGGCCATTCTTTGTACATATTAATGTAACATGCGAACCCTAATCTCCGGCAAAGGATACTCTCTGTCTCGCATTTAGAACGAAATGTTTCCATGAAGATTGTATCACGATGTTTTCACAGTAATTTTATCAACAAAAATATTACTTCATTTAAAAATTGCTACATACAATTTCAGATTCATTTATAAACTTTAAAATATTGTTCATTTCTATGTTTTGTATCATATGCTCATTTATCCCAGATACCGCGGTCCCTTTGTTTAGGTAGGTGATGTTATTTTTTAATTATCAAAACTAGATATACAGGCATGTATATGTATGCTACTGCACGCAACCGAGTCAGGATAATCATAAAGCGTGTACTGTATTTATTTATGCTCTTTTCTTTCTACTCCATTCAGGGAAATATTTCGAGTGCAGGTTGAAGCAGCTTGTGCGGGTAAGCTGCAGTTTAATTCAGCTTTTCAGTTTTGTTCCCAAACTTAATATTTGAAAGTGTGGCCCATTTTATACGCAAATTTTATTTTAGGAAACAATAGGCAATAAATATTTTAATGGAATTGGCACAATTAGTTACGACACTCTCCTTAAACAGTTTTATATGTTTTATATATTACAAAAATTATTTAAATCATTGGATTAACTGGTTGACTCCATTAGGATTTTTGTCACCCCGTACGTTGGCGAATGTTTAATTGTTAGCGGCAAATTGTTAATAGCAATAGTGATCTAATTTCTTTTTAATAAAGATATTTAGTGTTTACAATTTCGTAAACACCAGCTGAAAATCACAAAATTGCATTAGACGGATGTTAATAAACGTACACCGCCATTCATTATGGAGAATTCTAATTAATGTAAAGCGAAGGGTTTACATTCTCTCAACAGGGATTCCTAAGGGTAACTTTTGCTTACGGTAGTACAAACTACACGGAACGGGGACCTAAGGTTTGAGATCTGTTGAATGAAAATTGCTTGGAATACACATTTTGTTCCAAATTTAGCTCTCAGCTAAATCTTCGTCAGTATTTTGTAAACCATTAGTTGCAAAAATGTTTTAGAAGTTGTCGAAAACTGTTGCATCAAAACAGGTTTGGAAAATTCGCTTCTTATGATCAGTTTCTTGAGCATTACCTATATCCTTATCCAATTTAAACATTTTTAAGAGATCTTGATGAATTTTAGTGGAACAACATTCCTGAATTTAACATTAGGAAGTTCAACAATGATGCCAATTAGATTTTGCATAGAAAATTCAAATACACAGGATACTGTGTACTGTGGTTACACGCATACCTACTGCACGCCAGGAATGCGGTTTTATGATTACATTCCTTTCGAGTTTCCAAGTTTGTTCGGTTCGCAGTAATTCCAAAGTTAGGGAATTTGGTTTCTTTATGAAAGGGCGATCCAATTCTCTGCAAACCTATAAACAATTAAACTAGACTCACTATATTTTAAATATTACGTTATCCAAATTTAATATATGATTACGGTGAACAGAAGAATATTTTTGTTTATTAATATAGTTTGCACTTTTTGTAATAAACACACTGTTATTTCGTTGTCGTTAAAGAGATTGAACAGATGCAGAAACAAGAGAACGTATGGTGTTTTAGTTATCCTTTATAAACTTCTACAGTATGTCGAGTGGGAACAATTGTAATTGCTTGACTCAAATGAAATGATGAAATCTTGTAATTTTATAACAGAAATTGGGAATAAATTCATAGTAAACAAATAAACTACGTATAATTACAATTTACCATTAGAAACGTTTTGTAGCTGATTTAGAGGTGAATAAAATAGTAAAGCACAATACTTAAACGTTGTGCATAATTATTGTGTGACCAGAGGGAAGTCTTTGCATTAAAACGTAACTGTATTTTATTAATGAGAAGTTATTCAGGGAAAACTGCTCTCTGATTACACGTCTCCTGTAAAAAGACTCTATCAGCTCAATTTGGTGTTGACTAAGTGGCTGCAAATACTTCCAAAAAATCATACCCTATGAGGAGTATTTTTCAGATTGTTACCAACACATACTACTACTCCTGTTTACACATACTGGTAGAAATAGTGTTGTAGAATGTCTCTAAGTCTCGCTACACCTCCAAACCAGTGTCACGATAGGGCCGTGACAACATCGATCCTGAAAAAGCGCTCGATGGAGCAGATAGAACGGAATTATGGTCACCGACGATCGAACGAGGTTATCTCCGTCGCCAGAGAAGGAACTTTCAGTCCCTTTGCTGTGAGGTTAAATGGGCATGGGTGGTGGGGTTGCTGTAGGCGGTTTGTTGGAAGGGAAGGGAATAGAATGGGAAGGGAAGGGATAGGAGAACATATTTGTGCGAACTTTAACACGAGGGATCCGTAAATTTTAAAGAATTTAAAATTCTTATGTACTTGTCTTTATCTTGGAGCATGGATGCTGCCATACAATTTTAAGTGAAAATATATTAGAAATGTATTTTTCCAACATCATTTCAAGCATTCACCAGAAATGTTTCTTACTCACTAATACATCCCATAAAATAAAATTTAGATTAATGATTCCCTAAAGAGAGATATGCTAGAGATAGATTACAGACAAAGGACTCTTTTTGCATTCTTTTCACATATCCTTAGTAATTGTTAAACTGTAGCTATGGTATACTTTAAGCTACTCAGTGAAAGAAGAGATGACTTAATATCACATAATAGGTTATATTTGACAGCTTTGGTAAAACTGCCAAAATATTCCACATCAATACCTTAACAATTGTACAATAAGAAGCATTTAAAGTGTTAGCAGAGGTTCAATATTTTTACAGAGAAACCTCAGTGTAAAACTCCAGCATATACGGCTAACCTACTGTAAGCGGTACTTCAATAGTATGTATGCTCGACCATACCAAACTTTAACATCTATATCACTGGTAGCAATATTTTCTTGGGCCTCACTAAAGTTCACCTATTTATTGAAGTATTGGTATTCGACCAATCAGAAGTGGCCACGTAACATTGTGAAAGCGCAAGTATCGATTATTCTCGTTTCGATCGAAAACTATTAGCGGCAGTTTAGAAAACAGTCAACAATTTTGAATAAGGATAAATGTCTAAAGAATCAGTAGGCAAAGAAAGCACACAAATTAACATCAACTCACCTTCAACTTCAACTAGTCAGCAAAACTCATTCCCGCAAATTAATTTGACTAATTGTACACAATAAGTAACCTATATTTGAAATAAAGTCAATTGCCAAGGACATTTCAATAAATTCAAAATTTCCGGTTTGTCTGTACTTTCTTTTAGGTTGAACAGTGTCACACGTTAACAGCTGTTTATGTGGAAGCAATCAATATTTCTGCACCTGCATACTACGTACTACGTCTCACTTTAAATAAAGGAATAACAATTGTCACATACCACTCCAACTAGAAATGAATATTTTGAAATGAAACCTTTAGTTTAGATACATGATGAAGCATAAATAGTCGCAAGAAACTTGACTATACTGGTAATTAGAACGCTCGTATCATAGTTTGATTACTTCCGTTATAGTCTCGTTGCGTAACATACTATTTCATTCATACAGTTGTAATACTAAATATCAGTAAATGACGACAATGTGGAAGAAGTAAAGAAATGGGTTCTGGAAAATCGCCGAATCATTATCAGAGAGGTAGACCAGAGCTATGCCAATATGCGATCGCCTCAAACATGGCTCCTGAGTTTTTAACAACAAAACAATTATCTTGTCTCAGTCACCATATTCACCGAACGTAGCACCCTACCACTAGCCTAATACCATAACGAAAAGTGAGTTCCAGAAGTGCTTTCAAGATGAGAAAAAAGCTGGCATAGATGGAAATATAGCTGAGTGGGATTACTTATTAGTTGATTTTGAATAAATGAGGACTCCTTAACAAAAAAGGGAATTCCCATTGCTTTTATCACAATTTATATGGAAACAATAGCTATATCAAAATGCAACCACAGAAGTTTAGTAAATCATAAGCAGATCTTAACACTGATTTTAGAACCAACTATGCTTTACCGAAAAATCCTCTTTACGACGCTTATGTACTCAAACATATCTCTGTCGAACAGTGTATGAGCTTAAACACATTTTTCATTGCGAAAGTAAGAGAGCATAAACTTTGTGCTCACTTTAAGGGAGTTTAATAATTATAACTAGGTTTATACGTCATAATATTGATACTTCAATAGGAGTTAAGGTGGTTTCCTCTGTGTCCCGCTATCGGGAGGCTCATGTTCGATTCTCGTGGCCAACCTACTTGACCCATAGTTTTTTCGGGGTTTCCCTTGTCACCAGGCGAATGCTGCGTAGGTTAATTACATCCCCCGAATTTCCTTCCCTCCATTCACCTCCATTATCATTTCGTATCATCTTACATCTGGTGGTCTCTTTCAGGGTAGAAGTGCCACCGGTGTCTCGGCGGTGCATGGCAGGGTGATATGCTCTGCGTGAACTATTTTCCTCTTTCGATAGGTCGTTTGCCGTTCTCCGAACCGGCTGCCGGGACCACTTTGTACCACAGTAGTGGGGGGAATGTCCGTTGTGCTGGCCTACCGGGGGAGGTTTATATATAAGTAAAATATAGGGACCTTGCCCTCTGCACTGCAATCGCTCCTTGAAACGGCTGCCCTCTGTATCCTCCTGCTTCATCCTTCCTCTCGGGTAGGCCTTACTTGGGGACATAGGTACAATAGACTGGTCGCAGTGCCGGATCCCCTCCGTAGTATTCTTAATGCTAATCCTAATTCATTCTATGGCATCAACCGTTTCAGCTGACTCAAAGGTTCATACAGTCGGCATGCCACGTGATATTTTACTTTAGACGATTGCCATTATTATCTACAAGCACAGTGTCTATTTACAAGTAGTGTATAAGATGACGATAGACTTAATTATTTTTTTCCAAAGATATTGGTGTGTGTCTATACAGAGAGTACTAGTTTTAAGAGATTATTAACAGAGAAGCTGGCACCCCGATTCATAAACTAGTTAATAATATTAAATTGCATTAAATTCCCAAACGAGATGAGTTACACACAGGAAATATAAATCACAACTTACAATGCTTAGGAAAACGCTTCACAATGGAACAACATGTGAACATTTCTAAGATATTTTAACTGCCTTTTTCGGTAAATAATAATTTATTATGGTACAGCATACAGTTCTATTATGAATACATGGGTTCAGACCTTGCGAAAAATATAAGGAAACGTTATTGACAGGAAAAACAAATCATAATTAAAATCACGAAGAAGAACAAGGAAATAAAGACAAAAATAGAATGTAGGGTGTAGGTATGAGAGTGTGTTTGTGTCACGTTCATGAAACAAACAGCACAAATGTACAGGATATAAAAGACAGAAGTCACTAGATAACGTCACTGGTTTCGTTCGATTCGAATAGCCAATGAGAATACAGAAATATATTACGTCGCTAGATGCGGTGGGGGAAATATACAGTCTGATTTTAGATAACAAGAAAGAAAGGGGAATATACAAACACAATTTCAATGGATGTCTCTTTGACAATGCTAAGGCGCTCGTTCGGGAGGAATGAAAGTTAAAATTCTGATTCCGAGGAAACCTACGTAAGTTTATAATGTATATAGGATCCGTATATAATTACCACCACTTCGGAGCTAAACTCGGTGCAGTAAATCATAGAGGTGATACCAGAATAACTGCCTTATATGGGTAACAATTTTATGAGGTATTGTAGGGAAATAGTTACAATAAATGTTCTTCTTATCTTGTTATAGGACACAGTCCTGTACATTTTATGGTCCTCTTCACCTAATGCCATTTTATGCTCGACTATGCTACAATTTAGTATTCATACGACTGGTAGCAGTACTTTAATGGACCTCATTAAAGTACACCTGTTCATTAAAGTATAGCTATTCGACCAATCATGGGCCTCATTAAAGTACACCTGTTCATTAAAATATAGCTATTTGACCAATCTGAAGTGGCAGCGTAACATTGTGAAAGCACAAGTATCGGATATTCTCGTTTCGATCGACAATGGTACTAGCGCCAGTTTAGAAAAAAGTCAAAATATCTGACACTAGTACCAGTGACGGTGAACTTACACTCCCAGAAATTACGGAAAAAGCACTCAATATTACCAATAACTTGTTGCCAGAAGACTCAAGAAAGATGTACGAGAAATTCTATTCACAACTCATGAATTGGAGAATATCAAAAGGTATAAATTCGTTCTCAGAAAATGTATTCCTAATGTATTTGGAAGAATTGTCTCAAAATATGAAATCATGGACCTTGTGGACTCACAGATATATTTTGAAATCAACACTCAACATTAGGCACCAAATTGACTTATCTATATACTCAAAACTGAAAAGCTTACTAAAAGGCAAATCAGACTCATATAAAGGGGAAAAAGCGAAATATTTACACCTGATGAGTTGAAAACATTTATAAATGAAGCACCAGATGTTAGATATCTCATGATAAAGGTAAGTTTCTTTTTTATTTTACCAATGTTTTGTTTTAATGTTCTGATGTTAAACTGTGTCACACCTTAAGGGCTGTTTATAGTGTCACTGTAAGGATTACGTAGTATCAAAAGTCTGGTTTGTAAAAATTTAAAACAATGTTTATCTTAGTAAAAAGACGTGAAGTTTACAATCAGCTGTCTTCAAGATCGACTCAGTGCTCCGGCGAACGTAAACAAATGAAAGAAATCACTGCGGTACACTTCAAAAGTCCAATGTCGCAATAACCATCACTCAACACAGCTCCGATAATCACACACATCTATCCTCACCATTACTCTTGCCGGCATTTATACCTTCAGTCATTGTTTCTAGAATATCGTACACCTTCCGAGAAGAATCGCAGCGGCAAGAGAAAGAAAATTCCGGAACCTCTCTCTGTCTCTTTCTTTCTCTTGGCTAGCTTCCAGCTCTCCTGCCCACGGGCCCGGCTCCCATTTGTCGTGGCCGCACAACAATGCTATCGGTGGCAATAGGGAAGTAATCAACATTTATTGTGCCTGCGTACTACGTATTATGTCTCGCTTTGGACAAAATAATGAACCTAACATATCACTCAAACCAGAAACGAATAATTTGAAATGAGACATTTAATTTAGATACATGATCGAGCATAAACAGACGTATGAAACTTGACTGTAATGGTAATTAAAACGCTCATATCATAATTATTGACATAGCAAGCGAAGCGAAGCTATAATAATACACGCGTTTTAATTACTGCCATTATAGTATCGTTGCATAATATGCTATTAGTCGTCGGGTGAGGGAGCCACAACTATGGATCAGAGAGAGAAATCCACGGATGGGTGATCATCCCGGTCCCCGGAATGAGAGTGAGGGAAGTAGTTGAAGAAAATGAGAGCGAAGTGGATGAGAGGAAAATGATAATGGGGCAATTGCTGGAATGATGGCGGGGGAAAGCGGAGGTCCCGGAGAAAACCGGCCTCAAAGTCCTGTTGTCCACCACAAATTGAGATTTGTGGTCCGTTGCAATAGAACTCGCCTTGGTGAGTGTCAAGTTCTAACCGCTCAGTGACGGCGCGGCCTGCAATAAATATTCAAACATTAAAATCATCACATAAGTAGAAAGCAGATTTACAATATTTCGGGCATAAGGAGTATTTATCCAGGAAATTTGTGTGTTGAGGCAAAGACATTCGTTATTGGTAAGTGTAGCTAAGGCAATTAGGCGTTCCGGAGGAATCAGTCAACAAGGAATCCTTCAACTTAAGTTTCAGTTACCTGGAACATAATGAAATTCATAAATCTAAAGATTTGTATTAGCTCTCAGTACTAGAAAGGGATACGAACTCTTGGAATTTAACATCCCGGGAACTGACGAGCATTTCAGTAAATTCCTGCAACTTAGTTTTATCTATCCAATTACTGAAACAGTTATTTTAAACATTGGGTATATAGATACATCAGAAATTGGTAGAAACTTCGGTAACACGCTGTAAAAAATTTCATACAGCTAACTTGTAAGCCCCGATTAAAATTATTAGCTAAGTAACCGGCTTCGTATATTCCGATATCCACCCACCCATTATTGTTATTATTATTATTATTATTATTATTATTATTATTATTATTATTATTATTATTATTATTATTATTATTATTATTATTATTATTATTATTATTATTATTATTATTATTATTATTATTATTATTATTATTATTATTATTATTATTATTATTATTATTATTATTATTATTATTATTATTATTATTATTATTATTATTATTATTAT
>CM060950.1:109589854-109647354 GCA_030765055.1 Mantis religiosa
GGAGAGAGTGAAAGCCAGAGATTGAGTACGGAAACACATACATGAACAATGCCCTTGAAGAGGTATATATTGCATCCGTTGTCAATATTGAACCTGTATCTATAACGTCTTCCTCGACAGCGTAGATGGTAGCATGTCTGCCTGATATTCAAAAGGACCCGAGTTCAAGTCTCAGTCAGGGCGAATCACGTGGATAAGGGTTTTCCAGAGTTTTTCCTTATCCTGAGAGACGAATGTCGGATATCTCTAAGCTCTGTGGATCCTGGGCTCATTTGAGCATCATTCCATTCATCGTCCGATGTAACTTAACGTTGCAGGATATATAGCGTATATAGTACATTAATGATAGATATTTAAAACCGAGAAATAAGTATTAGTTAAATCTGCCTCCCACAATGAGTACCTGAAGTAGATTTTGGCATATATGAGATCATAAGAATAAAGTTTAACACTCAGAAATTCTCTCAGAAACGTACCAGACTATTTTTTGTTTAAAGAGAAATTAATTTGTTTCTAATTTCAGAACATTATTGTTCTGAAAAAGGAGCTATCTCTTTTATTGCAGTCGTAAATAATCCGTACATTATGTAAAGGGAGAATATTTATTGGCTGAGCATTGTAAACTTCTGTTTCTTCTTCCGTAATCTATGCGCACGTCTGTTGCACAACAGTTACATGCAGTTGCACGTTTTGTTGTAACAATAACGTCTGTGGCGACACATAAAACCTTCAAGTTGGGACGCAGTTGGGAAGCTTTCGCTGAAGCGACGAAGAACTTTGAATCGATAGTATTGGAATTGTGATGCTGAAGTTGAACGTCTATAAAGTTTCCTGACGTCCCTTGTTGTGTCCTATCAAGCGTTTGGTTGACATGTTTCTACCGATAACCATTAACAACATTTGTCCCTGGGAACAGGAAATTCTTTCTCAATCCTTGAAATTCTGTCTGAATTCTCAGAGCATCCATCCATATATGTGAAATTTAGAAACGTTTACTGTATTAAATAAGGTGAGTAATAAAAGGTAGTGGTGTCTGTATATGGCAACGCATCTGTAAAATTGGATGAATATCTGGAAAAAGTGGAAAAATTGAACGTTGCTTTTTACTTTACTTTTACACCATAGTTTCATTTGGTGCACTTTGTTTATCAATATCGGGAATATTTTTCACCCAGTGAGGCCTTTGAAGCTTTCCTAAATGTTAAATTTGTTTAATATGTTTAATTATTTAAATTGCTCTCGGGGTTAAAATGTTTAAATGATCAACTTATAAATTTCAGCAAAACCTTAAGAGACTCATAGCCTTTTTTTAAAATGCTACAATTAAATTGCTTTTAATAAAACTTTGCATTACCTTTTATACATAAAATCGAAAAGCACTCAAATTATTTGCCTACTTTTACAGCCCAGAAGCATTGAACTTTAAAAATATTGTTTTTGGATTTGTTAAAATGATTTGTTAAATAGAAAATGAAATCCTTAATATTATATAAACCTGTGGGGCACTTTAATTAAAATAATTAAATTAATTAAATCCAAATAATAAATAAGATGATCTCTATTACATTACATATACACAATAATATATTATACAATAATATAGCAAAAGAAACTAGCCATATTATATACAAGTGTTGTCACTGCTAGTTGGTGTGAGAGTGTAATACTTGGCTTATAAAGTGATTCCATATTATGCTGACAGAAATGCACTGGAAACGTGCGATAAAACCAGTAGTGCATAATCATACCCATCTTTTAAATTACAGGAGTAAATGAGAGAATCCCACAGTATAACTAACTGTTTATTTACCTAAAATCAATACCAAATGCAGGTATATCATAATCATTTGAATATTATGCACCTCTGAACACAAAACACATTCCTAAAAGTAAATTTACCTCGATATCTAATCGGAAGAAAAAGTCTGCTACCTTCACAAAAAATGCAAGATGTGCCTGTTGTTAAGCAAAAGAAAGAAAACCTACTTTTGTTCACCATATAATAAATGTGCAATAATAGATTATAATAGAAATGTTCTTATACAATTCTGTATTAAAAATGACTGTTTATTCAAAAGCCAATTTTTAATACCGCGCTTGATGCAGTATTACGGCCTTTTTTTAAAAGAAGATACATGACAGCTGTCGAGCAAGGAACGTGAAGGATGAGAGGGGAAGGTCGTTGTTATGGAAACGTAAACAAACTTTGCCACATTGGTAAAACTAGTTACCACCTATTCCTCAGGTGAGTTATTGCTAGTTGTGTGCGGTAAACAAAGTGTGCCTGAGCGTATTGAGTGCTGCTAGCATACTGTATTAAAACACTACTAAAATACGTCGTTAAGGAACCAAAACTTAGTGGCAGCAGGATTAGGGGTAGACCGAAGATTCATGGCCAAAAAGATAGCTTAGTTTGGGGTGATACACTGCACAACCAAGCTACAGAATTTGTCTGTTCTCTTAGAAAGTTCTTAAAACAGCAAGAGGAGAATTTGTTTTTGCACAATGAACCACTTCTTCCTTTCAACAAAGTGAGAAAAGGGATTGTGTGTGTGTCCTTAAAATAATTCTGTTTCCAGAATGTTTAAAGAGAAGCAGCTACAGCCACGTCCATCATGAATTGTAACTTTTGGGAAACAAAGACCAAGGGTATCTCCATAGTTTTCAGTTAGGTGCCATAAGACACGTCTATGCCTATTACACCCGAAAGGGACATCCTATTACACTTAAGCATCTTTCTTCTCTTAAAGAAGTAGAGCCATTTGAAGGAAGCCCTAGCTCTTTGAACGAAGTCCTCTGTGATCTGGGATTTCATTTAAAAATTAACAGAAAACTAATACTCCAAAGATCATACTATTATGTCAATAAAGTACCAGGGATTGATCATATAAAAATCTCGCATAATAGGAGATTCCAAATTACTTTTGTCGCTAAGTTTGTACATCTTTCCTCTACACCCATGTGGAGTTTGATTGTCATCTGTCATCTGGTTTCTTTACAGAGCGCCATTTCGTTAGTGCATCTCAAAGGTGTGTTGCACTTTTACGAAGGCTGTTCAATAAAGAATGATCACAATTTCTTTTTGACAACGCATCTTTACTCATCCTCATAATTTTGATGGTCCTTCTCAAAATAATCTCCCATGAATGCGATGCACTTGTTCCAGCGTTTCTGCCAGTCTTCAAAGACATGCTGGAAACAATTTTTGAGAGATCCTTCAAAATCGCCTCCGCAGCCTTCACCATTGCTTCTGATGATGGATAATGCCTCCTACGTAAGCGTTTCTTCAAGTTAGGGAATATAAAAAAGTCACATGGGGCTAAATCCGGAAGGGTGAGGTATGCACTTCACGTGGATTTTTACAAGATATTCAGCAACAACATTGGCAATATGCGGCCGCGCATTATTGTGGTGCAGCATCCAGCCTGCTTAACGGAAATGTGGTCTTTTGCACCTGATATGGACTTGCAATGTTTTCAGGACATCCCTTTAGTATTGTCGAGCTACTGATAGGTGTGCAGGCACAACATGCTGAAAAACCATTCCATGAATATCAAAGAATGAGATGACCATAACTTTCCCAGCAGAAGCAGCCACTTCTCCTTTTTGGGGAGTTGGTGATGAAGGAAATTTCCACACTGAGCTTTGCTGTTTGCTCCCAGGATGAAACTGATGTAGCCAAGTTTTATCAGCAGTTTGAAAGAAACTCTGAATCTTCCGCTAACAACTTTAACTGCATGTTATCTCCATAGCAGTGGTAGGCGATACTGAACATGCCTGAACTTTCCTGCTTCTCAGAGACGGGAACCAGAAGTACCAAAAATGAAATTTCTACGGCGTGTTTGTTTCGCATTAAACTAACAGAATATAATAACACTGAATTTTAGTGCGAAAAATTATGACAATTCTTTATTGAACAGCCCTCGTACAATGAATTCTCCCTTAAGTCTTCTATCGACTAGAAACGAGTGTCTCGAAGTGGTAACTTGAGTTTTGGAAACAGAAAGAAGTCGGCCGGAGCTAGATCAGATGAATACGTCGGTTGACCGATGAGATTTGTTTGAACTTTTAGCCAGAAATTTATTCACGATGATACTTTGTGAGCTGCAGCGTTATCGTAATACAGAATCCATGAGTTGTCTTTAAACAAGTCTTTTTTCCTCTTTTTCGCCGTATTTGTTCTCTCAAACGCCACATAACGCTCAGATATATTTACCGACTTTATTTACCGTCAGACCTTCCTTCAAGAAATCCGAGTGCACGAACAATCGATAGTGGAAAAAAACTGTCACCATGACTTTAATTTCTGATTGAGTTTTACGTGACCTTTTAGGTTTCGATTTAGTTGAAGGGCGCCACTCGGAAGCTTGTTGATTGACTTTCGTTTCAAACTCGTAAACGCACTTCACATCACTAGCTACAATGCGTTTCATGAATGTAGGGCCGGAGATGGCTAGCATGTCTTCAGCGATCCTTATGCGATTGGTCTTTTGGTAAAAGTTCAAGTCTTTCGGGATTAATCGAGCGGCAACACGTGTCATGTACAAAAAATCGTTTAAAATTGTACGAATCGATTCATGAGGCACAGAAACTTCAGCAGCAATCTCTCTCAGACCTAAATAACGTTTTTAAAACAACATTTGCTTCACTTTAGCGATATTTACTTCAGTTGAAACTGTTGAAGGCAGACCAGAGCGAGCCATATCTTCTGTAACATTTTCAGCGATTTGCAAACGAAATACCATTTGCAATGCAAAACTTGAGACCAATTCTTTGTTCATTATTTTTATTCATTTTTAAATCGCTACACACCTTTGAGATGCACTAAGAAAATGGCGCCCTATAAAGAAACTAGATGACATGGCAATAAACTTCGCGTGGGTATAGAGGAAAGATGCACAAACTTAGCGGCAAGAATAACTTCAATCCTCTCCTCTATGACATTTTTATATGATCAATTCCCAGTTTTTTCTTGACAGAAAGTTTTTAGCGTTAAGGGCTGTGTTATTAAGAGAAATGTGAATAAGAACTTACATGAATTAGTATGGGTGAGACCTGGGTAAACCCACCCATACTGTGTCAAAGGCTGTACTGATGGCACACGTGATAGTACCATGAAAACACCTATAGCAAAAGGTGACCGCTTTATTATTGGTCATGCAGGTACTTTGCATGGTTTTGTTGTTGACGACCACCTACATCCTCAGTTAAAAAAAAAAAAAAAAAAAATAATAATAATAATAATAATAATAATAATAATAATAATAATAATAATAATAATAATAATAATAATAATAATAATAATAATAATAATAATAATAATAATAATAATAATAATAATAATAATAATAATAATAATAATAATAATAATAATAATAATAATAATAATAATAATAATAATAATAATAATAATAATAATAATAATAATAATAATAATAATAATAATAATAATAATAATAATAATAATAATAATAATAATAATAATAATAATAATAATAATAATAATAATAATAATAATAATAATAATAATAATAATAATAATAATAATAATAATAATAATAATAATAATAATAATAATAATAATAATAATAATAATAAACCAAAACATAAAAAAAACATGGAACTCTTCATGTCTCTGAATTTTCTAATAACCTAAATAATATGCTTCCAAATGCTATTCTTTGGTTTCTTGTGTGTTAAGCGTAAGTACGTATAAACAAAGCAGCCGTATACATATTTAGTCGTTTATGTCGCATGGGTATCCTGCATTAGCCTTAGGTTATGTAATAGAATGGGTACTGAAGCTGTTTGTGACAAGATTTATCATGGTTATCACGAAATAAATAGACAAACAAGCTCTTGTATGGGTAATTGATAGAATATACTGACAAGAAAGAATAATAGCGAATTGTGATTGAAGCACCTCCCAGCTTTAGTTTTATAGTGGATTTGTACGCTCTACCATCACTGCCATGTATGTCACCGAGTGGGATGGCTGAAGCGGGTAAATTTGTAGCCCACATTTGGTAGGTCAACCTTCCTGAACGGGTCACTAGGTGATTGCTAGAATGGATACTTTCATCAATTTCATTCACTCCATCCGTTCTTTCCAGGTAGCAAGAGTCACCAAAGACGCCGATATCGCTGCGCTGCGATGATGTCTTTGCTCTAGAGATACAGTTGTTCGAATGAAGGGGGGCACTGTGGTCGACCGACCGCCCTTTCATGGGTCTGTTTGATCAGGGGAAAACAGCTGGTGACGTGTTCTCTCTATGGTGACCTGAAAGTCTGTCGTTCTGAAGAAACTGTTCACACCTGTTAGGGACTCATCGCGGTTGTACAGCCGGATGTGATAAGTTCTGGCAGCCTGTAGGTTCCCTTCATCTCATCCTTCCTCCTGGAGTTTGACGCACAGCTAGCTCTCGTCTACAGTGCCGGAAACTTGCAGTGTTAGACGGGCAGGCTGTAATCACATGTCTTGTACCTGCATCCGACTTCGTATGTATACATACTAGTGCGAAAAATATAATGAATATAAAACAGCTACACGGAACAGTTCATACCTATAGTTGTCAACACGCCAAAGGTTTTCATATACGCCATGTTTCCTTTGCTGGCAATATATACATAAGAGGAACCTCTAAAAGTCCATTCAGCACAGTAAGTCAGTACTATCTAAAAAAATAGGCCATGGTTTAAACTGTTTCATTACAAGGTGGAAAGAGAAACGATCCTGGATAATCCTAGACCATGTCAGCCAATTGAACGTTCTGTGACGTCGGCGAGCAAGCATTTTATTGATATCGGCTCTTAGCTAAGCATTCACTGATTTGTAGCGTAGATGAGAGAGAAGGGAATGTGTAGTGTTTAACGCCCGCTTTTACTACATACGGCACCGCAGGCGGTGACACTGATGATACATGAGATGAAGATGGAGCATCGGTGGAATGAGATGGCGAGGGAAACCGGAGGTCCCGGAGAAAACCCGCCCCAGCGCCGTGTTCTTCACCACAAATCTCACTTTGCGGTCGCCTGGGATCGAACCCGGGCCGCCTTGGTGAGAGCCAAGCGGTCTAACCACTGAGCCACAGCGCGGCCGTAGAGAGAAGGGAAAAAGGCAGAAACAGTGTAAGACACTAACTAAATAAAGGAAATGTATGATATAAATATTGTGTACCTGTGAGTTTATGTGACACAAGAAGTGTCCCCTACTTCCCTCTTGGTGCTACGTCACAAACTGCAATGCCTAAAATGAATTTGCGTTGTCAGAATTTGATGTAAAACGTCAGGAGAAAATGTCGTCATCTCTAACGCTCCCAATATTATATGGTCTATGACCTTCGAGGTCACCATATTCCATCAATCGATGGATGGACCCATTTCCTAGATGGATGCACCCTGAAGGCGGTGTCCCTTATGATGATGATAATGATGATGATGAGGAGGAGGAGGAGGAAGATGGCGGAATGTAAGAAGACCTGTAGGCTATACTGTAGACTCAGAGCTATATTGGGCCTTGGGGATGCTTCGTGAGCTCGTCAGAGTTGAAGGATTGGCTTCCGCCGACTTAAAATGAAGACGCCAAAGCCGGGAATCGAACCACGGATCCTCAACAGAAGAGTCACGAACAAAATTATTGAGTTACTCAAGCATCCCCAGGATAAGGTACTGAGAAAATCAGAAAAGCTACAAATTTATAACTACAAATTTATTTCAGACAGTATAGTTTCTATTGCAGTTTTATCCAATTATATGTTCGGATTCTCTTTATGGGGCAGCACTTGAGAGCTGTTGCAGGTATAAGAACCTTTTGGATCAAACATGCCATAGTTAATAAAAGAGTAACAGTTTCTTTTCTAATATCTGGGATAAATCCCTAGCAGTAAATCATATGGAAGTCGCTGCAAAAGTTATTTGGCAAAAGCCCAGCAGTAAAACAGAGGATACACTGATAGGCTTTATTCCTAAAAATCCTCAGTTATTATAATTAGTTGTTTCCTTAGCGCGGCGGTAGCGCGGCGGTAGCGCTGCTGCTTACAAAGCGGGAGACCGGAAATCGATTCCCGGTACTGACATAGGAAGTTTTTCCCGCTGGGAGGTATGGTTCGGGATGCACACAGCGTCGTTAGGTCATTAACGGGCCAATTGAGAAGTAGTGGCATATAGTTTCAAAGACGGCATATACTGGCTGGGAGGGACCGGGGCACTGACCACGTCTCACCCTTCAGCACTCCACCTCAATAATGATGCATTTGTTGGGCAGAAGAGAAGAACGTAGAGGCTCTTCGGTAGACTTAAGAAAGGGCCCAGCTGGTTAGTTTCTGTTTGTTAATGATTTTAAATCAGTTTATTTAAAGTGTAATTCTATTACGTTTGTACTATATGTTTATATTCAAATCGGTGAAATCGACTCTTATTAAAGTTACACTGTAATTCGTGGTTCTGGTTAAGCACCACTAATTTCTTTCAGTGACTGTTGTCATGGGTCGAATTGAATATCATCTGAAACATTTAGTAACTGATTTGTAATGCAAGAATCGTCTAATCTGTTTGCACATTCTGCAAGATGAGGGACCATGATTTTGCTTATTTATTTAATGTTTTCGGCTTTCGTGACCTTTTTTTTTGTAATTTACGTCCTCCAATGTTAAGTCATATCGGACGATGAATGGAATAGGTGAAATGATACTCAAATGAGCCCAGGGTCCATAGAGCTTAGAGTTGCCCGACATTCGTCTTTCAGGATAAGGGAAAAACCCGGAAAAAACATTATCTACGTGAATCACCCTGACCGAGATTCGAGCTCGGAACCTTTTGAACGTGAGGCAGATATGCTACCACCACGCCATCGAGGCGGGCTTGTGACTAGTTTATGAAATTTATTTTGGATATACCAAATACTTCGTACAATTAATAGGCCTGCGTTCTAGAGCTGACATCTCACTTTTTTACTCTCAAATTCCATTCTGCACATCGCCGGACTTTACGGAGACGCTGTGTTAACACAATAGGAACTCCATGACCCATAAAGAACAAAACAAACGAGTATAGGTAAACCTGTTAACCCTCCGGCGTCAGTTGTGTTACAGAGTTTCTTCAAATATATACAAACTTGTAATTTGGAATATTGGTTACACTACATCCCCTATACATAGCCGTAAACTATTTCTCCTTTGCATATAGTTTAAATTATCCATTGGAACACATTGACGCGAGCTTTGTAATCAACCCCTACGAGGAAGCTAAAGACTTTGGAACACAAGGCTTGCTTGCTAAAACCATAAGAGCGTTTAACAACATTTTAATTAAGTTAAGAAAAGCATAAGCTGATTTTAATTCTAATATGTCTTCAAACTTTCAAAATTACGCTTCGCTTTCACTAGTGCATTAAAGCAAGTACATTTTTGATCATATAAAGATATGGAAGTTTATGCATTTTGAAAGTGTTTAATTAAACTTAAATAATTATTTAAAGTTAATTTTTAAATTAAAATTTTTATTTTGGAGATTATGAGACATGATTCTCCTTAGCAAACCTTGAAAATAATATGACAGCAGTAAAGCAGCCGTACACTTTCTGCGTACTTTCATTTACTTCAGAGTGCTTAATTAACGAAGATGTATTCACTGAATTTACAGTCAGTTGTATGTAAAGTCCTTCCTAAGGCAACTTTTCCACGATTTATGTGCAATAAGTAGTGCGGATTCATGGATGAAGCAAAAAATAATAGTGAACCAATGAAAGGTAAATTCTGAGCCATCATTTGCACTTAACAACATAATAATGCTTGGAAACACGAAGCAGGATACGCTGCCTCAAAATTTGAACTTGCGACCGACTGAATGTAGCCGTCAAATGATAAACAGGGCCTCATAATAACCATTGCTAAGTGTAGTTAATTACCTAGCATCAAAAAAGTTGCTCAATGATACCAGTGTACCGAAATGTTATCCCACTCACCTCTGCATGCCTCTAAATCAAAGATACGGTGGCTCATGGCATGTCCTTCAAGACTGGCTTCAGAATACAAAAGCTACACATACCTTTTGCTTAATCTAATATACTCAGGTACAGAAGGCGCTTAGTTTTACAATTAATTCAGTTTCCTGTTCGCTGATGACAGCTAGATTTCCACTAATACTTTTCTAATTGTTTTCTCCTTTATTTTGCCTCTTTACAATACTCACCCCATGTCAGATCTCAAACCTCCAGTTCACTACCCAACGTTTAGGACACATTCTTCTGCTTGATATTCGTAACAGTTAGAGAGTAATGTGGATCTCACCCAATAATTCACTGATGATATCTCACAGTATTCTGCGTATATTCATTTCACCTGCGTGCTCAAGCTCGCACTCCCTTCTACTGGAAAGCATTGCATGTATGAATATGGCGCTTTCATCTACGGCAGAGGTCGAACATTCAATACGCTTTTTGATATGGTAAATAGTGCTCATCCGTTTACGTCAACTACGCCGATGCTGTTGTGTGAGTTAAATTGCTTGGATGCTCAGATTCCACGCAATTAATATTTTGGTACTTCCATTCTACAAAGTGAAACAATGCTGACTGAACAGAAACTGGCCAAGGATAAAGTTAAACGGAACACAAATCTGCCATACCTAACGGCAAAAAGACTAGAATGGACCCCACACTTAACAATGTGGTGCTGAATATTAACTCTTTTTATTAATTCCCACTAATCATTTCACCGAAAGCTATATTAAACCACTTCATCATTTGGCCCTGCTATATTTTATTATTGATGTGTATTATGGTGTTAACTGCATACAAATTTACGGCCCCTCCTATCCCTAGTAAATTTTCAAGGCCATAACTAACTCAGAAGGAAAAGGGTGTAAATTATTACCAACAACTTCATGTAATCTAATGCTTTAAACTTAAACTACGGATATGTATGACTAGAATTTGATGAACATTTTCAAAAAGTCACCTTTTCCTCTTTTTAGTCTATAAAATAGTGTAAGCCTTCTTGAATCCAAAGGACGCTTGGGTAGCATCCGGAAGCCATTTTTAAATGCTCTAATATAGTTTGAAAGTTACGGTAATGCTAGTGTTAGATATGAATTCTAATTCTTTATCCTTCTTATCTCGCTATTGAAAATTTCAGCATTTTCATCATTTTAAATTCTCCTTGCGTCGCAGTTTTAGTACTAGACTAATGAAACTTGCTACATCGTTCATAGAGACACAGTGAATAGAAATTTCCCTGGCTTTATTGTGAGAAGCATTTTAAGCACACTTTCTTTACTTCAGAAGACAAACATTTCAAATTTTGGGCATGAAAGCCATAATCATAGCTTTAAACATTTCCGGAGCTTAAAGTTATTGAGACACAGAAAAACCTATGGAAAATTCAAAACATGGATGTGTTGGAAACCTGTTGTTAAATTATTAGACGAAAATTTAATTATTTTGTCGCAAGGGACTTTTTAGGTAACGTAACCAAAATTAAATAAATGTTACCCTATTTTCCAAACTATCGAAATGAAATTGACCAAATTTGGGCTGTTCATATTTTCACTAAGTTACGTCTTTGGTATAAATCTTAAAAAGCTAGCGTTATTAGTTGAGAATTTTAAATTTTCAGCCATAGGTGTCCTTAAAAAGATATTTTTCTGTGCTGACTATTGACGATCCACATATTTTCATGTTGATTTTCCATAAAAGTCAGTTAATTTAAATAGCTAGATTTTTTCATAATACCGCTTGTTGGTTCCACAATGCGATTAGGTGCTTATTAAACCTGCACTCCACTAATTCATTGCCTTCATCCTTCTCCTCAAAGATAGGACACTACCCTAAGATAACACTCTCCTCCGCGCCATTTAGTCCGCTAGCTCTCACTCGAAACCAAGTTATCTCGTCTCTTTCATTTTCCTCAGAAATCTAAATATAATTTTCCTTATCTCGACCGTCTTCCATTTCTTAGTAGTATATCAAAGATATACTACTTCTCTAAATGTGGAAAATCCAATTTCACTATTAGTATTTTCCATTCTTGATCTTAAGTCTCTCGAAAATCTCTTGTGAAATCAGTTTTAATCCAGATGTCTCCTGGCACATTTTTAAATTACTTCTTTTCATTAATCAGATATTATGACCTATAATAAAACCCAAAAGTTCTTAAGATCTCGAACCTTCCGTTCTAACAGGAACGATTTTGCGCATACTTAGATAGCAAGTGCAAGCAATATGGAGTGCTATACGAACGCCGAAATAACGGATATGGTTTTGATGGACGGAAGAACTGAAGCGAGTTCAACGAACGCACGATTAATTCAGTTTCATTAAAAATATGAATTTTAAAAATATTTACATCAGTGATAATATTTGTTTGTTTAACTTTATGTCATTTTGTTATAATCTTAATTATACAATACTTTGAACCACTAACTGTAAATATCAATAGCTGCCTTTTCAGTTATAAATGCCTTATTTAATATTATCAATCACGTGCAATAAAATGCTCGTCTCATTACATAAGGTGTTTAGTTTTGGTTGATTTCTATACAATTCTTTGATATTGTTTTCTGTTCTGTTTATCATTTAATGCTTCCATCCACAATCTCACTAACATAAACATTCCTCTAAAAGGTATAAGTTGTATATGTCCACCAGCTTGTTTGCCATCATGAACTGCTAGTACGGAATTTTATAACACGTTAAATCCTCATAAGCAATAACTAAGCAATAGCTTCGTTATCGCGGTTTCATAAGCCAAATAAATTCTGAATAATAGCAAGCTACTGCGAAGTATGCCGATATGTTTACAAACAGCTACAGCACGCGGCACGGCGTGTGACCTATACCTATGAACTCCGACAGCGTGAGGCACGCGCCGTTATTCCTCTTCCTGCCTAATCCACACTCTTTCTGGAACATTTTTTTTCATGCGACACTATTGGTGGTAAAAAATACCTATATGTGTCACATAGATGCTGAGCAGCTACTTCTATATGTTCGTTCAGTGTCGTTTTTAAACACCTTGTGTATGTATTTACTTTCTGATCTGATCTTTTTGCCCTTTTTGCCGGTTCCTTCTTCAACGATCTCTGTTTCAAACAGAGGCCCTTTTAATTTCGTAGATAATTTTGGTAGTCCCCACACAATTTGTGTGGTAACAAATATCACCATTCCTTCTTCTCCTATTCCTGCCAACTCATAAAGTTTCAGCAATTTTTAGTTCAATCAGTGCCATCTCCAAAATCATTTTCTTTTCCGTTGTGGCCAATACGCTTCTTCATCCCTCTGCACCTCTACTACATTCGTTGTGACATTGGCCTACCAATAAATATACTAACCTCAGACCTACATATGCAAGACAAAGGTACACGGTCATCCAGGATAAACGGGGAGATCATATTATGGTCAGCAATATGCTTCCCCAGCCGGAACACTGGCTTTTCTGACTTGCAGACCACTACCATTCCAATCCACTCACCACGGTATAGGTTAATCCTATTATCAACAATTTAAACATCCAATACTGTTCTTCCAAACTTTCTATCTACCGTGATTTAAGAATTGAAAACTCTGTAGTCATACTGTGAGAGGTATCGGGATCATTACCCGGCGCCTCCAACTATTGTTGAAGAGTTGACCTGTGTGTTTGTGTGTACGTGTGCGTATGTCTCTGTGTGTATTTGTGTGTGTGTGTGTGTGTGTGTGTGTGTGTGTGTGTGTGTGTGTGTGTGTGTGTGTGTGTGTGTGTGTGAATGAGTGAGCTGAGAGCATTTTGTTTGAGGCGGCACTGCTCCGGCCACTATGAACCAAAGGTAATGTTTCTGTTTATTGTATTTTTAAATTAATATACGTATGTATTTGGTTGAATATGGTTTCAGTTCTCTTTTGCTGAAATACCCAAAAGCCTGACATTCATGCCAAGCATGTTTTGATTATCTATCTGAGCTAAATTCCCCCATGTCCGTTCTTGGTATAACCTGTTGCTAGAAATTCCGAATCTATGGCCATCGTGGCCTAAAGACGTGACAATATTGCACATTTCTATTTTGATGTATTTCTTAATTCGTCTCCCTAGATTAACTATATTATCAATACGTCCTTCAATTCCCTCCATTTTATTGAAGTATTTCCTAAAACATGTGCTATAACTGTTGTTTCTATGATTGAACTCAACTCAAAAAATAATTAGCAGTTTGCCATGGAGACAAATGTATGCATTTAAAAATCAAAAGTTCCAAAATACAGATGGCTTACTCCTTTAAATTACGCGTGTAATTTCTCGACATACGTTGCCATAAATAGCTGATTTATAAATAACTCAAGTGATTTCATTCTTTCTACATATAAATATTAAAATGTTCTAAGCAATGTTGGAATCCAGAGTTTATTCACATGTCTAATAACTGATATTATGTTATACATTTAATTTATCACACAGGCACTTAGCACGGCTGAAATATTAACACTATTATATACGCTAGCACACCTAAATATTCCAAAATACACTGCTTCGATATCTTCAAAAAGATTTGCTTAGTGTTTTTAGAATAATTTGAGTTCTTCCGTAATTTGCTACATACAAAACTGTTTTCCTTCACGGATTATATCACTCTCACTATTGTACTGTGTTTTGGGTGCACCATGCTCTGAAGCATAATTTATAACGTTTTGATGTGTAACTCTTCTCTCGGCTTTCACATATTCTACATTCGCATGCCATGTATCGGAGTGATTTTGGAGGAAATTTAGGAAACGTATAAATATATTTTTCACTTCAAGTGGTTTAGATGGATTATAATGGCCTTGTTGCTTCAAGCCTTTAATCACAGTTCATATGGAGCTTTGACATAAAAAATTGATGGAAGTTTGAGAAAGACGTTGAATAATCTTTATTCCTCGTTTGTAGTCTACTAGATCGTAAGAGTTGTAGAACTTATCAGCTAGCTCATATCGCATCGGACTTAGACACGAAGCCTTCAGATACACTGCCATGGCAACGAATTTAATCACCACAGTCCTTGTAATTCATCTTCCAAAGAAAACTGTGAGTGTATATATATATTTTGAAGAGCAGATAACTTTCGTCATCCAGTGTGCATGATGATAGGTTCCAGGTACGCAAATGGAAGTGAAAGAAACCAGCAAGTGACATAATTCCTATTTGCAATAACTTTCTATAGGCCTCCCTTATGATTATTGGTCTTTTGACCAGCCAGGGAAAAAGGTAAGTCTTCTCTAAAAGGTTCTAAATATTCTCTCATAAAGTCATCACTCTAATTTCAAACTTATCCGCATTTATAGAGCTCCAGGCATTCATATACTTCTACAGAGTGGCACAGATAAAGTGGTCTGTATCCCGTGTAAATTCAAATGCCGTATTTTCGGCGCCTATTTATGCACATTTATGTTAAAATTGAGCTTTAAAACAAAATTGAGTAGCAGTGCAACAAAGATAAATTTTATACAATTTTTTTATAAATTTTATTTTATTTTTATTTATTTTATACAATCCTTATTTGATATTCTTCTGCTAAGCTTTCACACTATTTCACTTCGTATAAATATTTATGTTCCAAAACTGAATGGGAAATTAGCCTATTGATACAAGAAAGAAATAATATTGTGGCAACGTATACGAAATTTAAGGAAAACTATGAAATTTTGCTGAACTCCTTGCCGTGTAAAGTATTACCGTCAAAGGTTGCTGTATAGAAATTAGTTAAACATCAATGAGGAATATTAAACGAGAAATATACAATTCACACTACAGAAGCTATTGAGGCGATTCGTGAATGTTATTTAAAGCCCAAAAAAGTCTGTGCATAAATTTCCGCAACAGACACATGTAAGTAGGAGGACTTGCCAGCGAACACCAAAAGATCTGGATTTTAAGCCATATCTTGTTCAGACTGTGCAGTAATTACAGAGGTTGACGATAGAAATGTATGAACTGTTGCAGGTGGCTTCTCAATAATATAAACAGGGTTCTGTCAGACTCTTTCCAGTACATCACGAGTAATAAAGCATGGTTTCATTTTTCCGGTCACGAAAATCGCTGAACCCGAAGTCCTGGGCAACGGAAAACCCTCAGTTTACCAATCAGCAATCACTGCATTTCGGACAAAAAGGTCTATGGATGGTAGTTTTACGGAAAGATGCATCATTGTTCCCATAGTTTTGACACTACTTTCGTGAATGTCAATATAAATTAGAATATGCATCGTAAATGTGTGTAGGGCGCTGATGACCGCACCGTTGAGCCACACAATCATCATCATCGTCATCATCATAGTTGTAAATGTGAGTATTTGGTACATTTTGTTCTCAAACCACTGATTATTATTTCATAACCATGAAAAATAATACTGTTTTTTCCAGCAAGATGGGGTGGCATGCTAGGCATCTAATATATTCCTTGGAAGGAGTTCATTATGTTTTCTCTGTAGAGCAAACTATTAGTAAATACTTGTGCCTACTACATTGCCGTATCCATCAAATTGTGATTTAATTTCTGTTGTATTCTTTCTGTGGCGATATCTTAAGAGCAAGACCTATTAAATAAATCCACACTTAATATGGAAAATGAAAGACGGTGTTAATTTTGGAGTTCTCGCCATCGATATTTAACTTTATTACGGCTGTATACGCATATGGTTAGCCATGCAGAGCTGTGTACCGATGCTGCACTGAGTCAACTTCAACATCTGCAATAAATAGTAAGTCCATTTCAGCAATTCGATTGTCATAGGTGTGTATATATTTATTCTATTTCTACAAAGACCACTCTCATCTATACCACCCTTTTTAAGCATTTGGGGACTCTGACACTTCTCTTAACAAGTAAAACACTTGTAACTACTTTCTAGATATGTGTGTAAGCTAACTTTATAAATCTTTTCTTCATCGTAATTTATAGTGTGCGTACACGACATTTTTACTTTCGACGTAACTTCCTGTAGTGCCAAATGAACATCGATATGACTGTGCCTGTTTTATGACACTCTTGCAGTACTTACCATACAGTTGTTTCCTAAGTTGTTCCACTTCCTTTGGGTAACTTGGGAACTGTCAAGAGTTTCATCACACCTTCTCCAGACACTACAATAGCAAGTCCCTTTTCTTTGGTATCTGAGTGGACTCGTCATGCCAGAAAAGGCAACATTTTGCCATCCCAGTGGACAGTGAAGCCTACCTACATGTGGTGCAAACGTTTCCTTGCTTTCAAATGGAATATTTCTGGGGTGACGATGGCGGTCATTTTTGGTCGATTCCTTCTTCGGGACAATTTTCTCGACTCTTTTGCTAATTATTTTGACGTCACTGCCAGAATGCAGGTAGCTTTTCTATCTGTAATTTTAAGAAGATTAATAGCAGAAGACATCTCCAGAGTTATATTCTTTGGCTGACTAGAAGTACCTTGTTGAAGTAAAGAATTGTTGGAATCTCCTGAAGAGAGTGGAATGTATGGACTACTTTTATCCACATTGCTGCTTGTCCTGTTACTCCCTTGTAATGCTAATGCTTTCGCTTCCTCTCCTTGTTATGTCACGTTCCTACGCTTTTTTTCTGGGGTCTGTCTTTTTCAACGTCTCTCTGCCAGTAATAATATCCTTATACACACTTCTCGTAAGAAATTTCTGCTACACTCATCTTCAATTCTTTTTTCGATTTATGGACCTTTGTATGTAACATTAAATGAAATATCCAAGATTAGAGAAAATAATTCTCCTTTTTGATTCTAGCACAGTTATAATTTATTGGCTGGAATTCATTTTTAGGAGAAACCACATTTTTGTGGGTCTCTTACTTCATTTATAATAGCATACTTACTCTTTAGGAGTTGATATCCTGCCTTCATGAAGAATTAAAATAGCTAAAGATGATGAAATTGAACCTATATTTTATTTTATAATTTTTTAGTCAGGTGAAAAGCTCTAACAAGAAATTATTCATTTGAAGAAATCCAACTGACTGTGACTGTATAAACTGTGGCTTTTATTGGTTCTGTGGGACAATGTTCTCTAGTTTTAAACTTAATTTTGGCTAAAATTGCAGCAAATAAACTAAGTACGCTCTCATATTCTTCAAGATTCAAAACAGAAGTATAATTCCACAGCAAACCCTAACACCGTGTAGCCATATGATTGTTGTAGAACCTGCACTGAAATAAGATAAGATATACTTCCAGGAAGCCTAACCTCTACGTGATATTATGTTTGCCTAATCTGGTATCTGAAAAATCTTTGGCACGCACACAAAATATTGTATTATATACAGATTCAGTTGTCCATACTTTTGCATTATTTATGTTAAAACAATATAAACACTACGATATTTTGAAATGAGGTTGACATTATTTTGAGATAACCGGCCTCAATTATTTTTCAATCTTTGCGCGGTTAATTTTGTCTTTTCTTTTAATACGTGGAGCACTTTCAATTTAAAACGTAGAAAAATAACTTTTTCTTTTCTGATACGAACCTATCTGTAACACCAGTATATGGAACTATTAACCATATCTCCATGCTGAGCTATTTTCTTAAACAGATTCAATTCCCTGCTGCTTCACAAGTATAAATTCAATGCTGGTCTCCATTGTCACTTATGCCGCATTTCAACTTGTTCCTGAACTCTCGTGAAACACTATCTCCCTGTCTCCTCCATTGTTAGCTCAGGCCTCTGCCTCGATATATTATGTCCAGTGGTTTATACAAAATTAGCTCTTTTAAGGGCGAAGCACACTGAATCCGTTCAACTCAGTTTTGTTCACTTCAGTTCTCCCTCTAGCCTTCCATGTCAATTTGTCAACCAGAGCCGCACTTGGCCTCCACTTCCTTCAGACCTTGTTAGTCTCAACCAATCTGCACAGTCATGGCCGCTGAGGCTATAAAGTGCTTTAGCATTGTACTGTTAACGTTATTCATATCCTAATCTTCTAGCAATAATATGAAGAGCGGATCTGAAATTAGGGAACAAATCTATTGAATATATTGAGTACTATGTAAATATAGTGACTTCAATGTTAGAGTCGAGTGCTGCGTTACGTGATAAATAACTGAATATTCAATTTATATATTGAATGTATAACCATATGACGTAAATTAAAGCTCCAACAATCTTAAATTTCTAATATACACACTTTCAGATAAATTATTTTGAAATTGTAACACAGTAATAATGTTTTAGTATCTGGAAAACAATCTTGTATAGTATTTATGTATATGTGTATGTATGTATATATGTATGTATGTAGGTATGCACGCATCATGCAGATAGGTATGAACCAGGTGGCCCACGCAAGACGTCCTTCGTTGAAGTCAGTTATTGCCAGATAACGCAGACGCCAAAAGGTTTGCCTAAGCATGTCAGTAAAGGGGATGCCATACCAAGGGGATGCCCTTGCTAAAGTTAGACAGAGCTTGAAACGAATTCCTAACTAATGTAAGTGGTCCCATAGCTCGTCGCTAGAATACTTACTGCGGTATGGTTCCAGGTTCGATTCCTGTGCTCGTGTAAGGTCTCTGTGTAGGAGAATCATTGTCTCTTACCAAAAGAATACGCACAAGAGCCAAAGCAATTAAATATCAGTTTTGAGGTATATCAATAATCTCAAAAAATTTATAAACAACATATAATGCTACAAGTTGTGCTTCACAATTAGCAATATTAAGAAAACTGCTGCACGACATGCTGTACCTGGAAAGATCCCTCGGTTCTTAAACGCATCTCTGTACGTCTAAAAACCTGCAGAAGGTATACCTTTCCTTGGAAAACGTTGTGAATGCAGCCTTCGGGCCTCACATGCATTGCGATGCGTCTGTCCATAGATCATTATTTTATATCAGTGTACTCTTTGCTTAAGTACATTGCACTTGCTATCTGTTTGACTGTAAGACCTGACTCGAACTACAAACAGATGTCGACTTCGTAGCCGTGGTCGTGAGAGTGTATAGCTCCAGAGTCCACGGCGTAGAGGGTCGCGGGTTCGAGTTCCCCCTTGGGAATGGGTGTTTATATGCATAGTGTATGTGTATAAAAGCACGGAAAAGAAACAGTAAAAGAAACGGAAACAATAAAACGCGATAAAATAAGGAAAAGTAAAGTCATTATCTATATGCATAGATACACATTAGGAATATAAAATAAAAAAAGGAGACGTCCATACTACTTTATCAAAGCGAAACGAATAGGAAACGCACGCAGCTGGCAGCTCCGCTCAGTGGAGCTGCGCTTGTACGTCCACTTCCCCTTTGAACAGCAGCAACGAGGAAACCCTTCTTGCACTAACGTATGCGTGAAACTATATATATAAAACTTTTCCTTAATATTTACGGCATTGAAAAATTGCTCCAGTATATACAATATTTTTAAAATGATATTTTATAATTTAATTTTTTAACATTATTTTAAAGAGAATAAATGCTACCCATTGTAGTTAAAATGTAGCCCATAGTTTAAACAGTATGCAATTTATGGTTTAATAGCAGCTAAGTCACAACAACTTAGTCACAAACAAGCATGTTAACTGCAGAAAACATTTTAATTCTGCAATCCATAAAGCCATGTTACATTTACTCATTCATATCGAAGAATATATCGTGTGCAACAATTTCAAAACTTGAACGTGCAAAAAAAAAAAAAAAAAAAAAAAAAAAAAAAAAAAGGTTTATGCGTTATTAAAGCTGTAAACATGGAACTAAAGTAAAAGAGTTGCGATCATTAATAATAGCAAAATACACATATATGAATGTACACCAAATTTTAACCTTTTTTCACTGATACGTATCCTTAAATTGTGTAAATACTAATTGAAAAACTCACAGAACATTATTACTATAATAATGCATTATTGGCGTTCGTTAATTTTAGGTGTAATACCTAAAGCATCTATTACTGAGGCATATCTAAGCATGTACGAGGGCTGATCAACAAAGACTGAGACTGATTTTTTCCGGTAGCTTTCGTGATAGTTTCGTATCTGTTACAGAAATATCCGAAAAGAACGGGTTTTTATTAATAATTTCAGTAGGTGGCAGCACTCTCGTATTGGTAGATTGATAGTAATGCTCTATTTTGTAGACCCTACGTGTATTTCGCATACCAGACAATGGAGGTGACGCGAGGAGAGCAGTACAGTGCAATGAAGTTCTGTTTTAGTTTAAACCATACAGCCACCGAAACTTATCAAAAGCTGAAGCAAGCGTACAGTGAAGATGCACTACCTCATGCAACAGTGTTTAGCTGATTCAAGGACTTCAAAGAAGGCCGACTTGTCAATGTTAAGCAAGGTGGGTCTGGTTCGGCTTCTGCTGTGACTAAAGTCAACATCCACACAGTTGCTGTGATTGTCCGAGAGGATCGGAGTATAACATTACGTAACCTCAGTGAAGTTTTGAAAATTTCATATAGCAGTGTGTTTACAATTATGCACAACCATATCCATATGACCCGAGTTTGTGCCCGTTGGGTGCTACGCCTGTTGACTCCCGAACAAAAGGCTGTGCGAATGAAGACAAGCCATGAGGTGCTGCGTCTCTTTGCCGATGGAGGGTATGCATTCTTAAAATCGATTATCACCGGTGATGAACCATGACTGCATCATTATGATCCTGAAGGAAAACAAGCTAGCACAGTGTGGAAATCGCCAGGTTCTCCAACACCAAAACAGGTAAAAGTTGTTCCATCTGCAGGAAAAGTGATGGTGATCACACTTTTTGACTGTAGGGGAATAATTTACCTGCATGCAGTTCCCCTCACACTACTGTTACAGCAACATACAACGCGTCAGTTTTGGCTACACTGAGGAAGCACATTGCAAAGAAACGACCAGACCATTTTCGGACTGGGTGGCGACTTCAACATGACAATGCACGGCTTCACGTCGCAAATCAAATCATGCAGTTGCTGGTTCATTTCAATATTACCTGTGTACCACATCCACCATATAGCCCCGATCTTCACCCTGTGACTTTTTTATTCCCATCATTAAAGGCAAAGCTTAAGGGTATTCGATTTGAGAACGCTGAAGCATTGCTAAAGAAAAGTGAGGCGATTGTCAAGGACCTGACAAAGAATGGTCTACAGAAGGTGTTCAAAGACCAGAGACTCTATAAAAGCTGAATTGAAGTAGGAGAGGGACTACTTTAAAAAAATCATGTAAACATTGAATTGCAGTAATAAACATCTGTGAAAAAATCAGTCTCAGTCTTTGTTGGTCAGCCCTCATAATATGAGGAGCATGAGATGGGATACCTCGGGATTAATAACCTCTTTTGTGGAAATCGTTAGTCTAAAGACCAATATTCAGGAATTAACCAACATATTATGAAGATCGGTAGCGGTTTGCGTATTGTGATGCAGTTATCTTAGGTTGTCGTTCAAAAAGACCAAGCTCAGGTATAACAAACCTACATACCTAGTGGCTATAATTAAACAGTCGCCACTTAAGAGAGGCTCAGACAGGACTATAATGAGTAGATGATAGTTAAATTTGACATATATTGTCACATCGGCGATTGCGCTAGTCTACCGTGAGAAAGTAACACGCACTTAAGGTCAGCCACCGGCTGAGGTGATATAGGAGTAAGCAGGTTGCTATGAGAAATAAACACGTGTCAAGGACAGCTGACGTCAGGAAGCGAAACGTATTATTACTACGAAAAGGACCGTTCGCGACTGGAATTCCAGAGGCTTCCAATTCCAGAGAGATTAAGGCACCCGGAAGACATAAGACCAACAGTAGTGAGTGAGCAGGCAGTCACAATGAGTGAGTCAGCAATGAGCTGTACGGTGAGAGCAGTGCGGTGCATCGAGTTGCATGTGAGAATTCCAAGCTCTGCGGTAAGTGGTCGGCAGGCCACGGAACGGGCCGCAATTAATTCACAGGTAAGTAAGAGCGTCTCTGGGCGAGGAATTGCCGAGCTGTAGAACCGACAGCGAAGCTGTTTACGTGTCAATATTCGAGCTGTGTTCAGAATTGGTGTGTAGCTCCGTAATAGAGGTGGACCTGTGTGTAGGTGAGAAAGATTATAGCTGCACAAAGTGCTACAAAGACTTAAACAAATATGGAAAAGACGTTTCCTGATGTTGGGTTTATGTAAAACTAAGGTAGAGGTGAACGATTTTCCTCTTTTGTCACAATATCTTGTCACCATATTTTGTCACAATACGATGTCGGTATTTGAGAACACAGGGATAATTTTCATTAGTAAAAGAGAAGTTGAAGTTTTTACCACCAGACCAAAACGTGCCACTCTAGAATCAGTAAATGTCCTCTAAACAGTGCAAGCCAAAGCTGCAAGGCTCCAAAACAAATTAATTCTCTAAGATAATAGAGCATGGCTTCCTGTTAAGACATGATATTAACACTCAGTCTATATAGGTACTACATTTGGGCTGGTGGCGAAAATTGGAACTATTATATAAATATATTCCACATTTTCTCATTAGCAGAGCTACCAAGTATTGAATGTAGTGAGTCTAATCTCCTAAAATCTGAGTAACCTCAGCTTACCCATAGGCACCTGATACAAAGAAAATTTACGCATGGTGATCCTATAGGATAGTGGAAATCCTTGTGAGTTGGATCGTATAGATTTCACTCCTTTAGTAAACAGATTCGCGTTTATTGCGCCAGGGACATTACATTACTAGTAACAAAGAGGCTCATCTTACCTTCCGTTTTCCGCCACTTTACTACTCATGAAAACTTCGACTGAAAGGATGGTCTAGGAGAAATGTCTGAGGATGTTGGACTGACACAATATATATCTTTCATGGCAACAACTATCCGTTTGATTGAAACAGAGACATGCTCGCTACTTTATTCAGTCTAATATAGGTAAACTTCTATAACGTAAACGATGTTTTTATACTTTAATGATTTGCTTTATTTACCTCATTACATAAGTAAAGCGATCTAGATGTTGAAGGCAAACCATTTGTAGCACGAATCTCTTAGAACAATTTTGAGCATCTGCGGGCGTCTAACGTGTTCTATTATTTGTTCCGGGAAGTTATTAACTTAGCTACGGAATACGTTTTTGTATACTAAGAATATTTAGATGGTGAAAGCAGCCTTCTCTCCTAATAAAGAAATCCCTTCTCGTCTATGTTTTGCCACAAACTACAAATTATCGGCATTAACTTCAGATGCTTAAGCTCTTCACACCGTACTTCTGCATACACTACTTACGTTTTAAGAATTATCCCTGGGTATGGGATGTATAACGAAAAAAGAAGTAAACTTCTTGCAAAGTGTCCTTAAATATATGTATTTCCTTGCAACTACATAAGAGGAACAGATGAAAGGAAGACAGACAGACGCTGCAGACAGACAAGCTGCAGAGACGCGCGGGAATCCATAACACTTCGTCGCCCACATACAGTTCCCGCCACTGAAGCTGCCCAAAGGGGACGATGAACGATCCATCAACCAAGCAGCTCTCTAGTGTCCATGTAGAATGCTCATTCTTTTGAGCAAGCATCCGTGCCAACACTCCACCGTTGTTATACGCTACGGATGCGAAATCTATAGAAATACTGAAACATGAGTTAAAAATCGCAGGGAAGATAAAGAAAAAGACAAAGCTAAAGTGGGTGGTCACAAGAATTGAAACTGGGGCCTCCCGAGCAGTGTGCTACTTCTCTTTCTAGGATTAACTCTAACCCAACGCCGTGTGTGATTAAGTTTATATTTAACCACCAAAGCTTTAAGTATATTTCCGTACTGAAGCGTATTGCAGAGTAATGACATAAAATATCCTAGTTAATGACAGCATTTATAATAAATCCAGTCCTCAAAGGAAACGAAAACCTTTAATATCCTGCTACATTAATGTTATATATGTGGATTATCCCCTTAACCTATAATATATTTCAGCTGTTTGAGTAACACTGACGAAAAATTAGTTGGAGGAAGGGCTTAATCCATGTCAATCAGTTATCCTTCCAGTAGCTCGAGTGCTTTATTTGTCTTCTAATTTCATTAACAGGTGCAGAAAGCTGGGAAAACTTCAATTATAATACGGGAGAATAGAGAGACCAAACTTTTGTGTAGTTGCTCCTGCTATACTGAGATTTTCATAATTTAATGTTCGTTTTAAGCAAAATAAGTTCGTTTTACTATGTATATAAACCTGTTCACCCATACGCGTTAGAAGTTAGATGAAAAGTTCACGCACAGTAAATCCTAACGTTTTAAAAGCCAATGAATGGCTTGTGTTTAAATGGAAGCTACTTTTTACATTACAGCACTTGTACTTTGGCAAGCAGCGCAAGCCAATATGAAAAGAGTTTGAGTATTCGGAATTATGTAATGCAGTTTAAAGACTTTCGCAAATTCAGAACGGGTTAAACCGTTTACTGTTGTCCAAGTGAGACATTTATCGTTGAATATGTATAATTAATCATAGCGTAGAATTTTGCTGAAGCCCGAAATCCACCCGGCCAGTAATAATAATGTAGAATTTCTGCCTAAGTGCCTTGGTGAAGGAATCACTAAATTTAAGTCTGGTTCTGTCCATTGACAATGTATGATTGTTACCGCTGAGGTTGCTATTGACCTTTCTATGCCAACACTGCTACTCAAGGTATAGACATTTTTGTGGAAATTTTAGATTTTTGTAAGTACATAAGTTGTGTTAATTGGTGTAGTGATACAGCTTAAACTTAGTAATCGGGTTTTGAAGAGTTGTCTTTGTTTTGGTGTAATTAGGCAGAAGAACTGAACATTTAAATATAAATTTTGATTGGTACATATAACATATAACAGTGTGGACTAAAAGATAACCCAATAACTATTCCACAGATGACGGCTGTTACGAAACACGACTTCACATGTGACTTACTACAAAGTAATGTGAGAGATGTCGTGCGCCGTGGCGTAGCGGGTTAAGGCAGCATGCCTTAGTCCCTGGCCACGGAAAGCGGCCCGGGTTCGATCCCACCGATGTGGTGGGGATTTTAGGTCCTGGGTATAGGACCGGTGCCCACTCAGCATCGTGAGGAAAGTGGGGAGCTTACGCTAGGTAAGCGGCCCTGGTCACGGAAATCAACATTCCGGCTGGGGATGCCGAGATGGTGACCACATCTCCTCCCCGTATCGGTTGAATGATCGCCCACCTCTGCTGTGCGTAAGTGGGCGTGAGCCCGGCAGTCGGAGTTGGTAGGCCTTGACAGTCCTCTAAGGGCTGTCGTGCCATGGGTTATTAATGTGAGAGATGGGGCATAGGAAACTGCAATTGACAGTTTCCCAAACATTTTCTTATTTGCTAAATGTTGATGGGATAAGAGTTAGAAAACTATCAGATTTCTTTGTACTATCAGGATATGTCAAATACATATACGCATATGTATACACCAGGTGAGTCAGCTGCCCCTATTTATTCTTATTTATGCAACCCGCAGTTTGTGGACTAATGTGAAAACACGTACCCTTTTGGCAAAAAGGCCGTTATTGCCACTCTGCCCTTCTAATCGGTAATATACGATCCAGCATTAGTACTTACAACCCTGAACGAGGACCAACAAGCTGCGAAAAGCTTAAATAAATGACGTTTTTTTTATACATATAATACTAGCAATTCTCTACAATAATAAACGGATGCTTTCCTTACGAGCGACATAGAATATGCAGCAGCTAGTCGAGATGATTAGCTGTGGGCTCCTGCAAGGTCTAGGTTCGAAACGACGTGACACTGTTTTTTCCTCTTTCTCCTAGCCTTTGTTGTCTGTATTTTAGTTACAAAATTACAAAAAATAAACAAAACAAACAATAAAATTATTTATTGTTGGCATTGGTTCTCTTGTGAGCCAAAGACACAAGAATGATAATCCGATAATTAGGGATCATGCTTAGATTTGTGACCATTTGTAATCTGTACCGTATCTGGAGTAGTAAACCATGTGACGTAGTTAGCTTTCATTGTTTAGGAATATTAAATGTTTCATGCTTAAATCTTATGTTTCACTTCTTCTACTGACAAAGGAGTTGTAAAGATGTGAACTCCTCAGTTACACAGAAAATAAAGTGTCAAATTGTGGATTTCATCAACGCAGTAAATGTTCAAAATGACGACCCCCGACAGTATTTGAGAGGTTTCAAATACTGAATATCTACATACATAGATAACGAAGCGTTCATTTACGCCAAACATTGATGCAGGCGCAAGTAGCTAAAGCCACTTTGCGTTTAAGAATTTTTTTTGGTAATATACGTCCTCCAACGTTAAGTCATATCGGACGGTGAATGAATGGGTGAAATGATGCTCAAATGAGTCCAGGATCAATGGAGCTTAGTTACCCGACATTCGTCTTGAAGGATAAGGGAAAACCCCGGAAAAATCTTATCCAGGTAACTCAGCCTGACCAAGATTCGAACTCGGGACCTCTTGAACGTGAGGCAAACATGATACCATCTACGCTACCGAGGCGAGCGTTCACGAATTGTTTGAAACTTGGTTGAATGGGACAAGCATACTGACTATAATACAGTATCTGCTACGAAATATAAATTTATATCTAATCTGCCAGTGGAAAACGTCATGGTGATCATTGTATTTTATAAACACGTATAATGTTATAAAATGTTATTTTTATCCTAATAGCAAATTATAGGCCATAAGAGGTAAAACAAAGGGTAAAAAAAATTTAAGCTGCATACGAAGGATTTGAACCCAACTAGTAGTGAAAGAGTAGAGTGATAACCTCTATAATACCATTTATCCAACGCCACCTTGCGAACTGAGCTTCCTATACGAATATGTAACGGCAGACGCCAGACTCTCACCTCAAATCCTTACACGCTTTTTAAAGCTTCATACAGTGTTTTGGGCTTGTTTTAGTAGTTTTAACGCACATAAGAAACTCCATCCACCATTAAAATTACTCTATAAGCTAAACGCTCCCGTAAATTGTGACAGAAACCAAAACAATATAGCTAATTCTTAGCACTTTTTGATACGGCTGTACAACGAAAGCTCATGTTGGCTGAATATTTAAATCCAATTGGTCCTACTGTGTAGATCTGCCATTTTGTGTTCCAGTGCTATTGTCAACTTATGCATGTGATGGGTTTTTCCTTCAGGTGAGTGCTCAAAGGTGTGTATACTAATGAATAAAAGTTTGTAAACCCGTCCAAAATTGCTACTGGAGCTCTCTGTGTCTGTGTATAATATTTTTGGAATCGACATTGTACATAGTGATTGTTTTCTGTCCCATACAACACTTATAGACTGAGTTATCTACCCTTTCTATTTAAACTGCTCTGCAAATCCTCCATTAGAAGGCATTCAAGAAAGGCATCAGTCACATATGTCGCTTAGCACGTTGCATAAATTCAAAAATAAATAGGTGCAGGTGGAGTTTAGCTGTCCTTTTCTGTACATAATTGTCAAACAGCATAGTTTATGTTATTTAAAGAATATGACGAAATGTACAATTTTGTATACATTAAAATACGTCGACGTACATTTCTGTGTTTGTTAATATTGTAGGCAAGTGCTTTTACTCCCGTCTTTCAAAACCTCAAATTGCTGGATATTTCAAGAAAATAAAAGGAGAGAAGAAACTGAAATAGGAAGGAATGGTAGAGATAGGAGCTAGCAGAAATAAATTAGCAGATAAAATCAGGTAATAAATAGAAATTAAGAGAAACACCGGTAGATATGAATTACCATAAATTAAATATTTATATGTTACTAAATTTTTCCTAGTTTCTTTAGAATCATTTCCAACAATCGCATTTATTATTTAACCACTACACTTTACTTCCTTCTAAGTCAGCTTTTGTGTTAAAGAGGTTATACATAATGTGTACCGGGTTTCGTAAAGCATTTCAACAAGGAAGTGTCTTAAAATCGCATATAGCATTCGTAAATACATTTCATAGGGCAACTTAGCATTTGAGATTAAGCCTTTTTTAAATTTTTTTGGGTTAGTTCTCCTTAACTTCCATAAGTTTTCCCCTATGTAAACAAAAATTAAACTTTCCGTGCCCCATATTCTCCGTTCCACAATAGGATTATGGCATAACACCAAAAGATACTTTGCTTTCCAGCTGAGTAGGGTGCCTTGATGTTTCTACACAAAGCGGGTATGCCTCTTGGCCTCAATCTCAGGCACTCCCCTGCTGTTTTTTTCTGCATCCTTTTGCGTCCTTTATACGGCGCCTTAGGCATACGCTTTTCACTCTCCGATATATACAATCGTGGTCAGTCACCTCGCAGGCTATGGAGCAGCACCCTAAACGATGAGGTAATGTTATCTTTTTTGCTACTTTTGTGATTTTACATCTTTCTTTCTTTCTAGTGCTTATATATATATATATATATATATATATATATATATATATATATATATACCGTACCAGTTCTATATTAATTATAGTAACGACCTGAAATGTATGAGATTGATATTATGCTGTTTTGCCATGTCAATAGCAGTAGCAGATACTTGGACACTATTGTAATGCAAATAGCGGCAAAATAATAACATTAGTAGATTCTATAACGTCATACACGGTGTTGGAATCTTAAGATCAAGAGCTTATACTTTAAATTATTTACGAGACATAAATATTTGGACTTAGTACATTTTTTTAAACAATCAGTCTTCAATTTCACCTTGTGCATGGCGGTATATATCCCGCACGCGCATACTACGAAAACATGTATCTTCTTCTCTTTTCTCTCTTCCGGTCGTTAACTGGAGTGTCAAATACGTCGAATACAAGTTCCTCTTTACTCTCTCTCTTTCTTCCCCCCCCCCCTCTCTCTCTCTCTCTTACTGATATGCGCAGAGTACTCGACTTCAGTACTACAATCTGATGCTATGGTGAATTCGTTCCTCTTTAAGCTGTAGGAGCTTTATGAAAACTTCTTATTACACCGAGGAAGGCCAGATATGGAAGTTTTGTCATTCTTCTCGATTAGCCTTCAGAAGCTTCCTGAGCGGGTAGCATTTCCCCTCTGCCCTGCCAATCACGCCACGGCTAACGCTAAGGAAACTGCTCCGCTATCCAAGCAGCGGAGATCCTACTTTGTTAGGATATTAAATACAGAATATAGAAAGTATACTATCCATGCCGAAATAAACATGGTCTTATAGCTGCTTGAGAATATACAAATTTCAGCTTCATCAGGGAATGGGGAACCAAGTGGCTGTAGTACATATACATGGATACATTAGCTTTTGTTTATCGCTAGTTCATCTCATATATCCAAGGCCAATTATAAACTAATCTGCGATAACAGGCAACGTTTAGCATGGATCTGGTGAGTAGCAGCAGTTGCGATCTTCCGACATGGTAACAAACTTTCACAGTACATTCTGGTATGTACGAAAATGCTTATGTATATGTAGGTTTAACAGTTAAAGAAATTGAGATCTAGTTTTAGCTTTGTCATTATGTACTTTTCCTTTTATCCCTTAAAATAATTGCATAAAGATATGCAAAACTATAATATAACAAATATCGTGAAATATCATTGAAGGAACAAATGCTGAACAGGGTAGTTTCGCTCCTTCAACTTAAGGAGAGGTGCTTAAAGCGCTCAACCAACATCAAAGAGACAAAGAGACAGAGAGAGAGAGAAAGAGAGAGAGAGAGAGAGAGAAGGAACAACTGCACATAAATTAATTTGGCATCCTTTTATGGCTCTTGGATTATTATCGCCAAAGTCAAAATAACTTTGGTAGTTGAAAGTAAGATGTTTAACTGCATAGTCCTCCAGTACTACTCTTATGTTATCCAAAACAGTAGCTGTGTAACTCCAGCGAGATTTAGGGTAGTCCGCAACCTACTGTTCACAAAGTGCTTGTTGTAAAGCAATTCTATTACGATATTATGAGCTTGGTTGGCATAAAAGTGTCAAGCTTGGCATTTAAACGCACATTCTTCTAGACAAGCATCCAGTATTCCCTGGATGAGATCCTCGACGAAATGTTTGGGTTATATGAAGGCCATGAATGTATCAAAGTGAATTATCGGGCACTTATGTCCCATTTGACATATTTATGATTAGGATAATGACCAAAGTTGCATTACAAAGGTTATAGAGACAAGACTGAACAATGGACAAAGATAAAGGTAAATAGTGGAAGGTAATTTACAAAGTTGCGGAAATGTCTAAGGGTTATTAATATTTTCTGAATGTTTCTTTAGCCATTTCCGGAAATAAGCTCCGCACTAGTACTTAGCATCGTCAAATTAAATGTTGATCCCTTCTAGAGATACGGCATAGTCTTGTTAGTTGTTTAGCTAAATGATTTCTAGTTAAAGGAAATCTTTCGAAAATCCTATCAGTTGAAATCACCGATGACAATGGCTTTGTTTTGGTAATGGATCGTAAACAATGGAAGTAGTTGTTTGATCCCTGACACCGTTAGCTCCGCAGGAATCTGCTTCATTCCATATAACACCATACCACATTTCGCACGTCACCAACGTGGGGTACGAACGGTTTGACCTCCAATCCCCTTTTAGGGCTATTACTGCCTTTTTGTTGGTTATTGCAACGTTCTGTTTATGTGGTTTCTTTATATTTTCGAACGAAACTGTGCCATGTAATGGTATGGGTATATTTAAAACAAATAAAGGCCAAAGGGAAGATTCTTGACACCAGGTTAAAGGTTAAAAGGGACTACGATTTGTGCAGCTGGAGGAGACCAGCTTGTTGGTTGTGGAACATTTGATTAACTAACTAAGAATTCAATATTTTAGTAATTGAAAAGGATTGTCCATTCAAATGTTAAAGAAAATGGAAACGTTTAAACAAAGGAAATGGCAGAAACATGGGAATGAGCCTACTGGAAATAAGTAAAAGTTAGATACATCAATTTGGTTTTATTTAATTCTAGCACATTTGTCAACATTGTACTGTCCTCCCTGTAATACATAACCATGTAGAGTTTTGACACGAAAACACACTTTTTAAAGTAAAAAAGGGAAATCTAAAATGTTTGTCGTATTTGTGTAAAACAATGATATATCCCAGTATAGTTATTATTTCTTCTATCGTTTAAAATATTATTGATCAGTAATTTAAAAGTCTACCCATATATAGATTAGCACTGTATTAGAAAATACTCATTTTGCAGTCTGCTCGGAGTTTTGCGTTAAATAGGAGGATTTTTCTTTCAGTTTCTCCCCCTCATTTCATTTTGCTCTCAATTTTACTTTTTTCCTGTTCTCTCACACTCTTCAATAGGCTTCTCTCCGGTGCTTTTTCTCTCTATGTAGGTACAATACACATGTTAAGTTTTGTTTTGAAAAATTCTATAAAACTTGACATTTTTTTGACTAATCAGTAGGCAGAAACATTAAGTAAACCAGAAAACAGAATTTTGTCTTTATACTGCTTGCATTGCGTTTAGAACTACATTGTTCAATAGGAAATGAATTTGCATACTACAATAAGAGCAGCTAAGGGTCAGTACAGTCAGCATGCTACCGATATGTTGCAATAAAAACATGCTAAAACAACGTGCCTATAAAGTTTTGTTTTGTAGTAGTTTTGTAAAAACTAATAATAATTGAGATGTTTAAAATTGATGATTTTAAGGCGATATTATGATCCTCCCTATAGAGAAGACAATTAATATAGGAAATACATAATATTTTTAAATACAACATAAGTATATAGAAGAAAATTGATAACGATGATAAAATAAACCATCGTTATCAATATTAAGAAATACTAAAGAAATTTGGATTGTATGAATAGAATGTGTGCATTTAAGGTAACTTGATAATTTTGCTAAGATTTATTGACAAAAGGTTTTAAATGCTTTCCAAAACTTAAAACGTTTCAACAACTCGAGATTCATAATACGTTGTATTTGGAGGTATAAATTAAATCTTAAATTGCAGTGCTTTTATTAGAGCGAATTACTTCAAAAGTATTTCTGGCTACGTCATTTTATTGCTGAGCTTGATTCTCAATATTTACGTTGCCTGTAGTCATATAAATAACGTTCAACATTTTCGACGGAATTCCGAAACTTTGTTAACACTTTAGAAACTTAGAGAGAATGTCATGAGAAAGAAGTTATGGGCAATGTCCACTTTGCCTTTAAAAGAAGAGAAACTACTTTATAAACTTTCTTATTTGGGTAAAAGAATGCTCCAACCCCTCTAGTCTTCATAGTTGTCGCCGTATTCTCGATTTACTTAAATCAGAAAAAGGAGAAAGAAACAACAGGAAAATTTAAAAAACAGTAAGGGCACAAACTTTGCTGTGAGAAATAAAGTCATAAACTACAGCAATGAAAAGAGAAGAGCAAATACAAGCTGCCGAAATGAGATTTTCAACGTCGAAGAACGGCTGCAAAATTACAGACAAAATAAGAAATGTAGACATAAGGAAAGAAACATTCAGAGCATAAAAGAAAAAATAACAGGAGGAAAAAATACGGAGTTTTTTTTTAAATTGACTGGCATTGGACTGAACGCTCCAAATTACATTAAAGTAACTTGCGAAGAAAAGGTAACCGGAGATAAAGGACTGGATGGAGGCTGGCAACAAGACAAAAATGCTTAATATATGATTTTTAAGATATATGCTAAGCCATTCCGCGAGCTCCTCCTCACTGTGCGGGAGTATCGACAACTTAAAATCAAAGTTAAATTTTATTTCAATATTTTGCAAAATCAAATGTTCGTTGTAACTAGGCTTAAATATTCTTAACAGTTTCAGGCTCAGAGGTTTTGTTTGGAAACCACCAGGGTATTATTTTTATAGCTTGCTATCTGAACAGGGGTTTCAACGAATCCACTTGGAATACGCAGTAACTTGAGATCATTTGTACAATATCTTTTCTTTGAAATTCATTGTGTTAATTGTTAATGTAATTTAGTGTATGGAAATTTCATCTACAAATCAACGTAAAATCAGAGCTTATAATGTAATATTAATTCCAGGGAAGAGTATGGTACAGAACAAGTATCACGCTGGCTGCCTTTACCTGCCTCGTCCTCATCCACATATGCCGTGCCACCCATTATTTAATCAGGGTCCACACATTCTAATCTACAGGTATGGCACAGCAGTTTTAGCCACACTCCACCAATAGGATGCTTCCAGCCGTAAAATGAAGGTTATCTTAATGTTAGAGTGCAGCTTGATTCGTGTACAATAACTTGGACATTTGCACCGCCGTGTAAGTCGCACAGCCAGAGCAAAATATGTATGTCCGTCAGAGTTGCCAAGAGTATTACATTCAATTTAAAATTTTCAGCTAATTTATAAGTAAAGAAGTTTATATATTTAGCATACAATAATAAAATTAATATTTGTCCACCATTTTATTAAAATAATGTGTCTTCCTGTTCGATTACTTCTCAGCTTTTAAATTCACTTGTTATAGAAGGGAAATTAGCCTCCTAGGCTGAGCTCATGTTCTTCGGATGTTGCCCGTTTTACAGCAGATGGTAGTCGAAGCGTCCACTTTTGGTAACCATGAGGATACTGGAAGAGGTTCGAGCTCTCGCTATTATATACATTTCAATGGAAATATTCAAACGCTCTCAGAATTGTTGTTCTGACATCCCAGCGTTTTGGCTTACTTTTACAGATTGTTCTTTTACACACACACACACACACACACACACACACACACACACACACACACACACACACACACACACACACACACACACACACACACATACCCACACACACTTTATTTTTCTATAGTTATCAAGTTTTTCATTTGTATTGGTTTGTTTTCCAAATTTACCCAGTTTGTACTCTGATCAGAAAGAAAATACCCTAATACCCTTTTATTTTAATTGATAGGTTCTACTCCTCCAAGTTTACTGATAAAGCTTTCACAACACATAATTGTAGTGTTTAACGCACGCTTTTACTACATGCGGCACCGCAGGCGGCACAACATAACTATATTTGTTGGGACACAAAACGAGGAAGATTAGAAAACACATATGCTTTACAGAACGCGTAAACGGGTCAAATAAATTAAAGTTTTGAATGAAATGTAAGCTGGCTACTGACTCAATAAACTGATGTTACAGAATCTAAAGCAAGAATGAAAGCTGCTAAATTCCTCGGTATATGCAGTGGAATTACAGAACGCCTATATAATTGCTAGACGTAATTTATGGACCTACAGGTCCATAATGATGTACATGGTATAAATCTGAGTGTGAATAAACAAAATTGGATTGTCTAAAAATATGCTGGATTAGCGAATTCGGTGCGCAAGCAAAAGAACAGTGTGTAAGGTTTTCGGATTAATTATTGGCTTAAAATTGTTCCGGGAGAAAAATGAACTGCATTTTTGTTAATGGATGTCATTTAAAGGCTACAGTACCGAACGGTACTGGTTTAGGCGGATTCGTCCGTGGCCCGAATTTGGGATGCTCGGGTTCGATTCCCGTGGCCGACCTACCTGACCCATGGGTTTTTTTCGGGGGTATTCCCGAGTCGCTAGGTGAATACTGGGTAGGTTAATTACATCCCCCGAATTTCTTGTCCCTCCATTTCATCTCCAATTTCATTTCACATCATTTCTCAACTGGTGGTCTCTTTCGGAGTAGAAGTGTCAGCAGGTGTCTCGCCGGTGCATGGTGAGATGATATGCAATGAGGAAAACTACTTCCTCCTCCGGTGGGTCGGGGTCTCCGCTCCTCTGTTGAGACCATTTCGGGACCACCAACCAGGGAAATTTGGGGCTGGAATCGCCTGCCTGGGACCATCGGGGCTCGGCTGATGGGCTCGTTGCCGTCCCGCAGTGGGGGAGAGTGTCCGTTGTCCTGGCCTGTCGGGGGAAGCCCCTATCCCAGTAAACTACTGGGATCCTGTCCTCTGTACCGTCGTGCCTCCTTGCGTCGACCGTTCTCTGTCTTCTTCACCCCATCCTTCCTCCCGGGGTGTCCCACTTGGAGGCATAGGGACAATGGGCCCAGCAATCCCCTCCGTAATGACGTCCTAATCCTAATTGCAAAGGTTATAGCTCTCAGCGTCCCATTCTATATTGGACGTAAAATACCACTTATTTTTTCTCAGATGCCTCTTATCAATTTTGTGATTCATTTAGTGCCGTAAATCTATAGCATGAGAACACAGCTTTACTTACCTTCGGAAGGAAACTATCCTAAAAGTTTTTACACTCGGTCTGTCATCATTGGAAGTGTCATGCTACAGTAACAGCATACTAAAATCCAATACATTGTGGTAGAGATATCTATTGTGGTAGAGATTAAATGTACACAAATGACAGAAGCGCCAGCCTTACTCACTGTTTCATAACCTTTTTATAGCAGGCTTAAGATATGCACCTGTACCCTGGGAAAATTGCTTTAAACACGCACGCTGAATGCTTGACTGAAAGGCAGTGGCATATTAAAGCTGATACTTCTATTCAGCTAAGTTTATCGAACGTTCATTTTTGTAATCAACGTTTGCCCAGCCATATTAATGCAAGGAGAAGAATTCCAATGTTCACTAAATAGAAATTTCGAAAGTGAGTCCCAAACTCCATTTAGTGTCACAGGGTTTTGGTTTCAGTAATTAAATAGCGTCAAAACCTTTAAAGACACCCTTGCTAAGGAAAAAATCAATAAGTTTAGAAACAATATTGCTGGATAGAAAATCGGCAACTTTCGTGATATGATGTGATTTTAACGTTAGTGGTGAAAACATCAAATAGGTCGAGGTTAAAGGCATTTATAAACTATATTAAATAAATGCTTGTCTCGAAAAGCAGATTTTCGTCGTTATATTGTGATATATTCCGAAGTTCTTACTTGCAAAAGTTATTCATCCATTAAAAGCAAATTTTATAAGAAAGCATGGACCAGCTTCAAGTTTGTACCTCTCTTAAGCAAAACATGTCACCTGGCAAACACTAGTCAAGTCCAAAGTTAAACATCAACAAGTAGTATTACGCTTTACAAGGGAACCTTCGCTGTATTCACACCGCTACGCACCTGAAAATTTGATGTTATAATGCCTTCTGTATATAAATCATGTACACCAAAAACCTGTTGCGGAATAGAACTGCCACGCCCAAAACTTGAGCCTGGAATGTGCCGCATGCGAACATTTGAAAGTAGCTGCTGGTCATCCTTCGTCAGTCCTGTGCAGGGTGTGTGGCACAGTAAAGAAATTCCAGGGGAATGTGGTGTAATGGGGAGTAGACACTTCTCCGATACCATGCCTAGTAGATTTATGAAACTCAGGTCAGTTCAGTTACAGCCCATGCAAAAATATTCTGATGCCTTTTACTTTTGTGAATAATCTTCTCTGTTTTAGTGTACTGAGGAAATATGGCGCATATTTTGTTAACGGTTCTACTCCTTGTGTAGCATGCGTTGTCTGTCACACACATTTACTGCCCTTGTCGCACTGTGTAAGGGTGGCACATTCCTGGCATGGACTTTCTTTGTGTTGGTGAACAGGTGTCATGTGTAGACCGCTATGCGCCAGGGGTAAACAATTCCTCCTGTACAATACTGTGTTATTATGCCTATATATTTTTGCGTATTCTGGACTCATTTGCTGTTATTTCCAACTATACTCCGCAGCAGATTTTTGGCACAGAGGCTCCACATAGAGCAGAGATGATGCCATCAAACTCTCTAGCGAATAAAGGTATTAGCATAGTGATAGTTATAGGTGCCATCACTACCAACGTTTCTGTATGCCTCAATTGGAAATCATGACATTCACTCGTTCAGAAATAATTAAGGTTTATACAAAAGTTCAGTTTCGAATGTCAAAATCAATAACAAGCGTCAGGAATAAGTAATTAACGACTTTATATTGTTCCATTCACGCGTGGTATCTTACCAGGCATATCGCCGGTATGGATTAAACAAATGTTATCCCCGGTCCTAAGTGAGCGTAGCATTCCGGTGCAGAGTTACTTCTAAACATGGTGGCAAGGAATACTTTTTCAATCGTTACTAAATTGTGGACGAGGCTAACAAGTATATAACAAGCAGCACTAGTAGTGGCAGTCTTCTCATAGCACTGAGATATGAAAGTGTCAAGCTGTGTAAGAGAGTCGCAGTTTCTCCCCATACCTTGATCATTCAGTATGCTGATCCATCAACATAAAGGTAAGTTCTAATGTGATAAAATTGAAGTATTCTCTTCATTTTGGTATACTCCTTGTCCTTTCCGGTCCATCTTTGGTTACGTGGATATAATTGTGTTATGTTTCACGAGCTGTCAGGGCCATGCCCGTAAGAAATTACTTATTAATTTATTTATTCCTTCCAGTAGTGGTCCTTATACCCACGAGTGTCTAGGCAACATTATATTTGGAAAGTATATATAAGTCAACAAGTTTAAATCAGTTTAAGGTCAACATAAATTATACTTATTAAATAAAGAATATAAAATACAAATATAAATTATTTTAAGAAATACATAGATATTATAGAGAAAATAGAAGTAACTGTAAAAAGACTTACAAAAATCCACAATTATATCCAAAAAGAGCTTGCACTCGGATAAATATTTCCTTAAAAAGTTAACTGAGATCTCTTCCCATCCTGACTCAATGCCAAGTTTAATGTGTCTAATACACAGCTTGATAAAATACTGCTAGCCTGGTTAAAAACCTAAAATCACAAATCACATTTAGCTTAATCCAAACTAAGTAATTGCGTTGAATTTTAAATGAGTAACTTTTCGATTACACTTTACAGCCGTTCTTTCAGCTCTCACGACTTTATCCTAACCTCAAATTACCAATATGGAATTGGTAAGCTCAGTAAGGTATATTATGTTTTATTGTTACACTCGTTCAGCAACTAGCATCCAAACAATTCTACTAAAGCTGGAAAAACCCAAGAACAACTCGCACTACTCCATAAATGTAATCCATCCGATCAATAACTCGGTTCTCCTGCTTGCAGTAAAACCATTAACTTTCATTTAAGTATTTTCTACACCAAAATTTATTTGAACCTCAGGGTAACCTAGCTTAACTGAAATAAACGTCTAATATATATTTCAGTAATTTATATTATACATTTAGCAGGCAATGCAACGTAATTTTGTTGTTGTTGTTGTAATTTACGTCCTCCAACGTTAAGTCATATCGGACGGTGAATGAATTGGATGAAATGCTGCGCAAATGAGTCCAGGGTCCATGGAGCTTACAGTTACCCGTCATTCGTTTTGAAGGACAAGGGAAAACCTCGGAAAAAACCTTATCCAGATAACTCACACTGACCGAGATTCGATCTCGGGATCTCTTGAACGGGAAATGCAACGTAATTATAAAGACTTAAATAGGGATTTACTGTTACTACTTGGCTTTACCAATTATCAGTTTAATTTAGAAAATAATATGGTGCATAGTCACATTAGACAATCTGAAAACAAATAATGTAGTAAAACCTGCCTAAAATGTACCCTTTACATGCGGGAAGCCTGGGAAAGCGGAAAATAAATTTCGGAATGGAGGTATTTCCCACGTAAAATTATACTCTAAGCCGGAAAGCTGCCTAACGCGGAAACGGATACATTTTTCAGGAAAAGTTTGTGTAAATGACGTAATTAAAACGGACTACTTTATGTGTAAAGATTACAACGTACGTATTTTAAAAGGTGTAATAATTCTGAGGGGAACTGCACTTTCACCGAAGTTCCATGAAGCATAAAGTCATAAGCTGTAATCCTTCGAGGAGAAGGGAAAAGAAACCATTAGCTCTCTCAAGTCTCTTTCAAAACACATGGTAAGTGTACATACGACGGTTTTGAATGTTTTCATTCTCAGTTTCGCTGTTATAAGTGATCAAGTACGAGTGGAAGGAAACTGCGAGTTCGGTAATTTTTAAAAACATAGTTTGTGTGTACACAAATACTATAAAATGAGTTCTAAGCACAATGCTTATCACTGGAGGAAAAAATTAAGGCTATTGAAGAACACGTAAAGAACAAAGGTCCAGCTAAAGAATTAACCGTGTGGTTTAAAGTGGGAAAATCTCAGATTTATGAGCTTTTTTCAAAATATAAAAATTAAACACGAGTCGTTAAGGAGAACAGCAGGACATGTGAAATGCATCACAAAATCTACAAAGTATGACGAGCTATATCGTGCTATGTTCGAGCGGTTTGTTAATGCGCGTGCTAAAGGAATTCCATTACTAGACCATTGCTTCTGACTCAAGCTTTAGAGACAGCAAGAAAATTAGGCAAAGTGAGTTTCAGAACTTCCAACGGATGCCTCGAGAGTTTCAAATCTCGCCATAACATTGTTTTGCGTGCTGTGTATGGTGAAGCAATGGTTGATATGCAGAGAGTTGCAGATTGGAAAGGGAAAATTGAAAACCGGCAGAGAAACTTATTGTACGTAAGTTGAAAGTATAGTATATAATACATGTCAGCCTCGTATTATTTACACTTAATTCTATATTATAAACCAGTGCGACTATTTCGTAATTTCCTTGTATTCAAACACAACCCTCTGAGACCTGTATCAACGGAAAATAAATGCTGGAACGATCGCGTTCCGTTTTAGAGATGTTTTGCTGTATTTTATGTCATGAAATACGTATCTACACCACACACTACATCGTAAGCTGGTGGAGGTTACTCCTTAGATACGTAGTACGATGGTACCGAGTTTTCCGATTCTGAAGGACCCCTCTCGACTTTGGAACAAACTTTTTCGACATTGTAATGTCGTCGCGTTGCGATTGATAACTGCCCATAACTGGTGCGGACGCTTCCGATATGACCTCTAGTTTGCTCTATTGTGAACTGCACTTCGATTTAGTTATACACACCAATCTTTTCTGTATGCCCCGCTAGGTAGATTTAAACCCCCGTCCGGGATGAAGGTAGTGGCGGGAGAGTTTGGCCGCCAGCCAGTTGACCCACTTCCTTCGATCGGCCATCTTGAATGGATAACCCTCGCCATGTTGGTCGGTATTTATACCGGTGATTTCTATAACTTTTTTTTTGTTACGATCAAGTGTGACTGTGCCATTTAAGACGTACCTCTGACCTTGGCTTTTCTCGATGCTGTTATGGTACGCCTTCTAAAATGCCACTTGTTTTTCCTATTTCTTCTCCCTTCATCTCTGTTTTCCACACCACAGGACAACTCCAGGGCTGTGTGATGATCGTCTGAAGCCAGACGGCACAGCAGATTTTGATTTAGAATTTCTTCACAGCTTCATTAGAGAGAAGCCCTTCAAGTTTTCCCCGGTTCTCCCTGGAGGAACCTCAGAGCCAACCTCCGCGTTTTGGACAGGTCACCAAAAGCTCTGCCCAACTGGGTGTTCAAATTAGTAATGATTGTGCAACTTCGTTCCTGCGGCCCATAGTCTCCTGCAGTTTATTCATCTCATCCCTTCCTCTTGGGAACCAAATGACCCAATTGCGTGTCGAAGTGTCAGGTATAATCCGTCTAACCCTACCAAGACGTATACTGACAAGGGGACTATCACTGTACTCTCACCGCTAGGCACCTAAGAATTTGATGATACTATGCCTGTTATATATAAACCATGTGCACCAGAAGTCTGCTACGGAGTAGAACTGCAACACCCAAAACTGAAGCCTGAAAGGTGCGGCCTGCAAGTAGATGCTAGATATCCCTTATAGCTCAGATTGGGCGTGGGGAACGGCACTCCTTATGCATGCCATGTACAGACCACTACCTGCCAGGAGTAAACAATCCCTAGCATATAAAGCTGTGTTATTATGCATATGTGTTCCTAAGTATCCTGGACTCATTTTCGGGTACTTCCAGCTATACTCAGCAATCGGTTTTTGGCACACAGGCCCCATATGGAGCAGAGATAATGCCAACAAACTCTCAAGCGAGTTGAGGGTTATAGTGATAGTTCCCTTGTTGATAGTGGGTTTCTCCAAGAATAGCTACAGGCGTTAAACATGTAGACCAGTATTATAATGTAATAGTTGAGTGCTTTCTTATCATACATTATGACACAAAATGGTTTGGAACAAATAAATACATCGGACTATCACTACCACCACTACCCCCATTCTCTCTCCTAACTGTATTATACTTCAGCATATTTGCTGTATATGCACCGATTTGCCATTAAAACTAACATAATTTCTCTATGAGAATGCTTCCAATGATGAATAAGCATTCCATGTGCAAGGCGGTATACTTTGAGAGACATTAAATAGATACGATAGTAGCTACTCATTAACAAAGTTTATTCATAAATCGCTACTGCTATTACAGTATAATGTATGACATGAGTGCTTGACAGTGAAGCATGCTTTGCCGCCTGCTGTCAATAGTGCAAAGATCGTCTTCGAGCATGCAGAATCAGGTAGTTGTACCTCCGTATCATACAACAGTGTGGAAAATAAATAGCTTTACCCATTAAAATAACCCGGTTTCACCACTTGCAGAAAGCTTAGTTGCCGTATCATATACATAAACTGTGGCACGACACTACGTTTCAAATGTTCTCTCTCTCGCTCTCTCTCTCCACCTTTTATTCGCCGCGTTAGCTAGATTGGCTAACGGAGCGGACACGTAGTATCTCGTCCAACAATTTGATGTTTCATGTCTACGCTCCCATGATATGCAAGAGCCGCAGAAGACGTGGATTGCAGCAAAGAACGACGCGGTAGCGACGCAATATTTCTTGCTTTACTGCCTGGCTGAGAGGTGCTCGGCAACGACCTGTCCAAACCACCGGAGGTTGACTTTGAGGTCTCTTCCAGCAGACACCAGAGAAACTTTGATTCAGCAGTTGAGCATCAAATGGCCACCTTCTAGTGGAGCTAAAAATAAATTCGAAATCGCAAACCTCTGCGGCATCAGCTCGCCAACGCCATCATCCTGTAACTGGAGAGAAAATGAGAGGAAATGGTGAGAGGAGAGCCGTGGTAGAAGACACAACTACAGCATTCGCCTTGCCGATCGGGAAAAGACCCACGGAAAAATCCACAATCAGATGGACCAGCCACCGGAGATTAAACGAGGTACTCCCCGAATGAGAACTTTGCGCGTTACTGTGTGGCCATCTTACTCGGTTCACTATAATTATGTAGACCGACTACACAGAGTAAGTTTCTGACTTTAACTAACGATGTCATGGATTTAAAGTGAGTTGGTGAAGCTTGTTTAGAAACTTGATCATACACAACAAATAGCACATGCCTAAACAGATGAAATCGGCAATAGCTGCGCCAAACCAAAGCAGTGCATCATTACAGAGAACTGCTGACGTCTTACAGTATTACTGGAAGTGTTGGATAGAAAAACTTATTTGCAATTACATCTGTATGGAAATAAAATGTATTTACAAAGGAATTTAATATATCAGTCGGTATTGAGTATAAAATTTTTAGTATTGGGCAGCGGAGTTGCTGGTGAATTCACCAGCTGTTGTAAATTAAGAGAGAAAATCAATCGAATATAGGGAGTAGTTAATCACAAGGTATTATTACACCAATTAAATTAAACTAAACATAGTTTTACTTGTGGATGATGTTTAATTCCCATAGTTTTCGGCGTCCCATTCCATATTTGGCCTGGAAAAGCACTCAATGTATCTCAGATGCTTACGTTTTGGGCTTAAGGTTTCTTTACGAGCGTACCTTGAGTCAACAAAATGGGACCACCGGCTTTACTTCACTTCAAAAGGAAAGTATTCTAAAGATCCTTACGCCAGAACACATCTGTTGGCCTCTGCCAGTTTTGAGCTCCTGACCTCTGGAGCCAGTGGGTATTATTATTAATAAAATTGCATTTGCGCTGTGATATATTTTCTATCAGACGACATTAGCCAGTTTGAAATTAATCTCATGCATCTTCCCTATTTCTATACAATACTTGGCAACAGGTAACAGTACATAATGCTTGTTTGGAGTTAAAACAAGCTCTAATACATAGTAGTACGCGATTTAGGTGCAGCTGTCTAAGGTGGTGTTCTTACGTAGCGGATTGAAAACAATTATTGAGAGGTTTTGGAAGTTATGCATATTTTTTATTTTGACTCCTATCTAAACAAACAGTGTAGAACATTTTTCCCATATTGGACAAATTGTGAAAATTGTAAATAAAGTTGTACGGTAGGGATGTCTTTTTCTTTGAAGTTGTAATTCATACTTTTTATCAACTCACACCATTGAAATGGAACACTGTGATTATTAAAACAATACAGTTTTATATATCAGGGCGTTTAAAATGGAGTTGGAAATTTTTCTGGAACTTGGAATATTATATAATTTAAAACAAAGGTTGTGTACCTTTGGGGGAGCTCCAAGGGAATTCACGATTTTTTTACAGTAGTAGAACTGGACCAGATGGTCTTAACATATTAGGATTAATATTACTAAGGAGGGGATTCGACACTGCGACCAGTCTTGATATATTATATCTATGCCCCAGGTGTGGCCTTCCCGGGGGGAAGGATGAGGCGAGAGGAGACAGCGGGTGGCCGTCCCAAGGAGCCACGACAGTGCAGAGTACAGGGTCCGTACAGTTTACTTAGATGGACATCTTACCCAGAAGGTTTGGGCAATGGATATTTCCTCTACTGTGGTTTGGAAGTGGTCCCAGCAGCCAGTTCGGAGACCGGCAACCGACTTACCGTTGGAGGAAATGGTTAACTCAGAGCATATATTCCTGCCATGTACCGCAGAGACACCTGTCGACACTTCTACCATGAAGGAGACCACCAGATCAGGTATGATGTGAAATGATAATGGAGATGAAATACAGGGACAGGAAATAAGGGGGATGTAATTAACCTGCCCAGCATTCGCCCGGGATATCCCAGAAAAAACCAATGGATCAGGTAGATCGGCTACAGGAATCGAACACAGGCCTACCGAATGCGGGTCGCAGACAAAGTCTCACCATCCACAGCTGACCAACCAGCGCTCTAGTGTCCATGGGGAATAATCTTTACTGTAAGCAAGCATCCCTGCCATTTGTCCCACACCGTCATACGTCGCCAAAACAAGAAACATACCTGAAATATGAGAAGGGAATAGAACGAAAGGTAAACGCTGGTAAAGAAGTCGTGGTAGATGAGAAACTACTCCAGCATTCGCTCTCCAAAAGAAAAAAAAAACTACGAATATCTCAATGCTCAATCTGAAGCAGGTAGAACGAAATCGGACCGAATCCTACAACCTCGAACCTCACAAATTAGCGCATAGTCATTTTTATCAAAATAATTGCTACAATAATACAATAAATCGTTCCAGATTGGTGATACAACTCAGAGGGGCGTCTAGAAAGGTAGTGAACATTTTTAGGTACAATTACAGAGCTGTAATTTTCACTGGGTATTTTAATGTAGCAGTACAAAGCTTTGCATGGATCGTATAAAGCCCGTTTGTATTTTAGGAGTTAAAACGGGGATATAAATTAACATTGCAGGAAGCTTTGTTAGCATAGAGCCTTTTTAAATATTGCGAGAATCTAAAAATCAGGATTACTAAGCTTCTATAAAATCAGACCACAATGACCCTAGAAATTAATAACGGTGACATAAGCACGAAGTGCAACTTCCCTATAATAAATCAGGTGATTTTCAGCATCTCCATGTGTCCATTTAGCTGAAAATTGTTAAACACGTTAATAAGGTGACCAAACTCAGCTTTCATATTGAATAAAATGGTGTTTAAATTAGTTGTCAAAAATTCTTCCGGGAGAACGGTGTCCTTCAGAGGAGAAGAAATGCCAAAATCGGTTAAGCGCTTTTTATAACCCTACTCTCCATTAACACAATTTGCCCTCTCTTTATAACCTTATTATAGAGATTTTTACAGATTTGCAGGCACATGAGCCGCGCGATATATCCATGAAATTTAGTAAACAATGTTAAATCTGGCCGTGTGTAAGACGAAGTATGGAAGGGTAAAGTCAGACTGAAAAATTAAATGCTATTGCCGGGATTTTAATCACCGATCTTCCGGGCTTTTCTTAACCATTGGGCTACCATGGGCAACATGCCAGCATGATATTAAATTCTCCAAATTGTTCCTGTTTTTCCTGGTAAAGCACAAGGGGTACTCATAAACACATAAGACAAACAATAAAGCCAAGTCCTTAAGTCACTTACAGCACTGAAAGTCGCCATTGAGGTAGTTGTCTAATGAGCGGAGACCGCAGGATCGGTGGTTTAAACCCGGCTATGTCGTTGATTTTTTTCAATCGAAATCTACTCTTCCGTACTTCGTCCTATACACAGCTAGTGTGAAAAAAAAACAATTAATTTCCATTAATTGACCTAATAGTGATCTGAACTATAAATCCCGGGCCTTAAAGTACTTACAGCACAGTAAGTCATGATTAAGGTAGTGTTATGTATTTATGAGAACTCCTTGTAGTTTTCCAAAAAAAAAAAAAAAAAAAAAAAAAAAAAAAAAAAAAAAAAAAAATTGGAGAATTTAATGTCATTCGGGAAAGTTGGCCATAGTAGCTTTATGGTTAAGAGCAGCCGGTGTTTTCAGAATTTTGTTTTTCATTTTTAAATTTTTGTTTTAAGAATCTATAGCTAGTACTTCCGGGCTAAACAAATTTTAATATGAACAAATTTAAAGCCACACATGACTATTTCATTGGTCATGTGCCATTTTGGTAAAAATCAATATTGAATTTTAAACCATATGTCTTCACTACGTTTTTGGCGAGATTTATAACCTTTCATAACATTTTTAATGTATTTTTAACTTATTAGATTGAGATTTTCAGCACAGTCTAAGCTTTAATATTTTGGCTACGCACATAAGTCATAAACATAGTGTGCCTACATTCTATTTGGTACAATACCTTAACAGCGGTTTGACAAAATTTTTGTTTGTGCTATATTTTCTCTGATTATAAGGTAACATTTTTATATGCTGCGTTTACATTACTCTGTCTATTTTTCAAGAAAATGTTTTTAAAAAATGTGATTATGTTATCAGCTACATGTAACCGAGCAGGATGTCTCAGGCGGTTTGGTCTGTGGCCTGCATTCGGGAGGCATGGGCTCGTTTCCCGTGGCCGACCTACCTGACCCATGAGTTTCTTTCGGGATTTTCCCGGGTCTTCAGGGGAATGCTGGGTAGGTTAATTACATCCCCAAAATTTCTTGTCCCTCCATTTCACCTCCACTATTACTTCATATCATCTCTCATCTGGTGGTTTCTTTAAGGGTAGAAGTGCCGGCGGGAGTATCGGCAGTGCATGACGGAATGATGTGCTCTGAGTGCACACTTTCCCTTCCAGCGGGACGGCCCAGCGCACCGATTCAGGAACTCGGCTGGTGGGATACCGGTTATGCAAACCAGCCTGGAGTCTTCCTCGCTCGGGTGGGAATCTGCCTCTGGACTCCGAACCGGCCTCGTGACTGTGTAGGGGCCACAGTGGGATGGCGATTGTCCTGGACCGTCGGGGAGTTTCCTTTTAGTTAAGTGTAGGGACCCCATCCTCTGTACTGTAGTGACTCCTTGGGTTTGACCGACCTCTCTCTTCTCTCACTTCATTTTCCCTCTCTGAGGTGCCTTACTTGGCGCATAGGTGCAAAAGACCAGTCTGATCGAGGTGCCAAATGCCTTCCGAAATACCCAATGCAATCCGATTAACTTCAGTCCATCCCAGTAAGTTCATTAACACTTGCAGAAATGATTTTATTTCATATGTTCTTGCAGAATCAATAAAAGTTGAGAGTAAAGTTGGCTTAATCAACCGTAAAACTTTTAGAGCTTATAAATACATAATGGCTTTGAAATTCCATTACACTTGTAAAGCAAGACATAAAAAGTAGAAGTATTTAAACGAAATCCAATAACATGGAGTAAAAAGGGAAAGAATATCTCGAAAAGTTTAATGTCCAGAAAAAAAAAAAAACATTGACATAGGGGGTGTCGTTTAACAATCCACATACCTTTGTGTAATAAGATTTTGCCTACATCTTACGATTTACAACTCATGAAAAGATCTGCAAAAATGAAGAGGGCTTCAAAAGCTATTCCTAGAAAACTGAAGATATGCATTTCCTTTTTCATGAAATATCTTGAAATTCACTAGAGAAAACCAACATTTTTGCAAACTTTTCTTCGTAAAGAGTGGCTTGGGGTATGAATTTTCTTATACATTTTCGTGTTGCATCCCCGAAAGATGAAGAACTTAAATACTGAGTATAGTATTTAACCTACATTTTATTTTGCAGTCACACACAAACACACATACAGGACCTTTATCTAAAATGTGTATATCTTGTCGTTATCGATATTTTTTTAAATTTTAAATTTTTATTTTTTATGTTTATTAATTTTTTATTATTTTTACTCTCACTAATGCATTTGCCTTAATATATTGCGAAGTTAAATGCTTTTTGCTGACAGCCAAAAAGCTACAGAGTTTCAGAAACGCTATAAATCTGAGATATTCTGTACATAATGATGCATTCACATACGCTTAAGCTGTCTGTAAACGAGTGTTCCAAGCGATGGTTTACCATTCAGAGTCATTAGACTCCGTCATCTAAGTTAATACAAACAACAAGCCGTTTATACTCTTAACATTGGCTGCCCACTGAGCGATCAATAGACGCGTTGGATGCCATGCTGCATTATATCTGTACTAAAGCTGACGCCTTCATGGAAACGCATCCAGTAAGATGTCGCTTTACAGGAAGTCACGCGCTGTCCAGATACACACTTCAAAATAACAAAAATAAATAAACAAAGAGAAAAAATATAAATCTATGATCTGTGAAGTCTGAAAAATGAGATTTTCATCAAATTTCCATATAAAGTATACCTTTGTAACTTGAAGCCACAGAGCATCTGACTGGTTTATTTTGCTTTGCTTTTCAGCAGTTCGATGCGCATTTTACATCTATTTTAATATAAATTAGTTTTGCATTACACTGAATTTCGTCCTAAAAATGTTCAGTTTGTGTTCAACACAAGTAAGGGAACTCCGTATTTTAACTGATACAGTTTATATGAATAAATGTAAATATTGTTCTTAAAAAACGTCATAATAGAACCTTTACTTTTCTAATACTTGCTCAAGGTTCTTTGTAGACATAAACATTTGTTGCCAAACGAATATAAATGGTTAGATTGATATCAACTCACGCAATATTGTACGAAGACTCTATCGTACTGCCTACATCTCGAAGTATATGACATCTTGTTCCATTAGCTATTTTGAGGATAGATATAATCTACATTTGAACTGTAATTATGAAAGAGTATTCTGTAAAAATAACTTCCTCATCTATTCATTTTCAAAATTATATATATATATATATATATATATATATATATATATATATATATATATATATAAAGTAGAGAATCTTTCCTAACCATTGATAATGCTATCCATTTTATTAGAAATATAACTGCTAATCACTTAAGATGAGGATAGCCGTATTTAAAATGTTCATAATATATGAAGTCCTAGCTTCGTTTTTTACCACATAAGAATTTATGATCACAGAAATATGTGCGTGGCATATTTGAGAGTCCTTCGACATTTTGGATGCATCTTTATATTACATAAGATTTAAACATTAAATTTTGTAATTAATTTTTCTCACATTAAAACGATACAGAATGCTACAAGTTTCATTATAAGAACCTGAAATATTTACTACATATTTTGAAAGCTACGATTAAACGTGCTACATAGCCGTATGTTGATTAATGGTAATATTTTAAAAATAAAAATATTCCACCCAGAAATCAAAATACAATTGACTACCAGGGTGCAACAAGAGCGTTATTGGTAAAATGTCATGTCGAGATAAACGTCTCAAAGTTCTGAAAGTGTAGGAATCATTTAACAATGCACCAATATACTGAGAGAGAGAGACAGAGAAATATATTTATTAACTACAATGTACAAATGTCTAATACTAACATAACGTCACATCGAATTTAATTAAAATATACATAAAAATGATTAACGCAGTTATTTCATAGAAGATATACTGTTTAGTATTTCAATTTTATACTTCGTACATCTTTAATACTTTTTACATTATTAAATACACATTAGATTTTAGAATAGGTCTCGGATTCTGATTCTAAATTTGACCTATTATTTTTACTACAACTTTTTTCACACATTTCGTGTTTAGAACATGAGTAACGCATTCAACGTTTTGTAACTTAAAAAATCTAGAATCGCCATTACATTTTTGAGGCAAGACTTACTTCTGATTTTGGCTCATCACTCACACTGACAGCCCTGTAACTTAGAAAATGGGAACAATGGCTGAGAAAAGTTAAATGGTTGCTATACTGCAGTGTAGGTATACCATATCCTTTTGAGAGTAGTGTATACAGTGGTATGTCTGAGTGGTATGTAACATTTAGTACGTGGTGTCTGAGGAAACATTGGAGCAAGAGCCTTTGACCAAATTTTTATTTAAGAAGCAGCATTTATGACACTGAGTGGTTTGGGGCACTCTCTACAATCTTCCACATTTTCACATATTCAGCAGGAAGTTCAAACCTCTTTACTAGCACATGACATTTCCCAAAATTTTGATCACACTAATTCTAGGAGTGATCCCTAACGGAGAATAGTTCATTTTCAATATAATTCAGAATTTCGTTGTTTTTACGCCTACACGAATACTTTTACTGTAGCATATTTATCACTGCCATCTATTGTGGCTTACATCGTATTACTGGTAACGGCATGGACATGTATACAAGAACAGCGTTACTCATGATCTTATTTTTAAGCACATCTGGCCATCTAGAAACGTCATACTGGAATAATTTTTACACAGACGATAGTTAAATGTGTTAAGAATACAGTGCACGCATCTATGAAATAACAACGTTAGCCGTTTAACGCTCTTGTTAAACCCAGTTATTCAATTATTAGATTCAAATCCATATTTCTAGATCTCTCATGCATTCGTTATTCAAATTATGGCATTGACAGATCATATTGTGTCGGATGTAACAATTTTCAATGATATCGAATTTTAGGAAAATAATTCAATTAGTTTACAAATAATAGCAATTCCTTTCCTAGATATGCAGGTATGTCAATAATGTGGTTACGTAATCCGTGGAAAATGACTGCAGTACAGTTCTGGAAGGTGCTGACTTGTTTCGGGAAGGTGGTGACGGGCGCTTACCCATTATCTCTCCTGACGTGTGCCAAGCTCTGCAGCCACACTGACGTTTGGCTCGCTTACCTTTTAATAAGTCATTAGCGTTGTGGTAATCTTAGCGGAATTGGACCCTCAAAGCAAAAGCCACCAAATACCTCCAACGTAGTCAAGATAGCCTCAGCTGTGAAGCACAGCTTCATATAAACTTTATACTATGCATTGTAGAGTAGATTAGCCAACTCAACAAGAGTTAATGTTCATTTCCACGCACCTGCTCTAACTATCCCCCACAGGGTATAAAGCTTTCCTTCCACGAACCTTCCGGTTCCCATAGGACTTCATCTTTCCTTAACACTCTACCTAAAGAGACCAAACTAGCTCTACCAAACCTCTGAGGTCTCCAGCCAATCGATGGTAACTCGTTGATAAAGTAATGCCCCATTGTTAAAAGAGATGATGACATACAGTTGGTAGAGGCGCTACTGATTCCATACATTTTATACCGCAGATGTGGTTTTATTCCGTCCCCGTTTCCGGAGTGATTTTTTCCAATTTCCGTTTTTATTCAACACGCTAAGTGGCAAGGCGCCAATTATTTACTATTTGTTGTTGAAGTCGTGTATGATCTTATATTTTGGGATACATGCATATGTTTTTCTTACAATGGGGCCAGTAATGAACAGCTTTTACTGAAGTACCCATAATGGACTGTAAATTATTTTTGCTTGCAGTATCTGTGGTTAGTTAACTACACAGTTATATTGCTCAGACCTCAGCAGGTCAGTTTTCTACCCCTTTTCCTAAGGGAAAGTCTTGCCCTTTCAAGGGAAAGGGTAAGTCAAGTACCTACGTTAATCATTGATCAGCTATATCGGTAGTTATTTCTTTTTAACGGTTGTGTGAGCACAGCGTCGTCGTCACAATATATCCATCCAACTGCCTAAAAATTTATACTTATGGAAGGGGATAGGTATACCTCTAAAAATTAAAATTTTTGACACAAAATTATTCCAAAGAGCCCTAAGCTGGTACCGATAAAACTGTTAAGTTTAAAGATGACAGGTTACTATGTCAAACAATTTAATATTTAGTATAGAGATTGCAAAAACACATTTTATCCATGAAATATTCATTTATATATAATATTTACGCCTAATTTACGAAAAAATGGTATTTTAATTTTGGCAAACCATTAATCAATTGTCCTCTGCCATGATGTGTAGGCTAAAGAGTGGAGATCTTATTCCCAGGCAAGGAATGCACCCGAATTCTACTCCACGGATGAGGGTCCATATTTGGTGCGCGGGGTATAGAACCGGTGTCCATTCAGCAACATGAATAAAACGAGGTATAGGTAGCTGTCCTCACCTCGTGAGCCAACTCGTGACGCTGCCCTCATCACCTCAACGTATGGTTTAGATCACCTAACGTGCATATGGACGTGAGGTAGGTAGTTGTGCTGGCAGCCCTAGGTGCTTTTCGAAGTTCACCGCTACAGGATTTCTTTATAATTTAATTTTAGTATTTACATAGCCCAAAATTTCTCATTTTCGCCACACCCAGATTGTAAAACTTAAGCTAACGCTGCTGCTTTAAAAGTAATATAGATGGTTATAATGTAGAGGAAGCATTGGAGTTGGATTACAAAAACCTCTCTACCAATATTTTGCCATAAATACAGGCTCTGAAACTCCCTGAATCTAACAAATTATTTCAAGTGAAGGCATGTGTTTGTGTGTGTATGTGTGTGCAATGTAACTCAAAAAAGAAAGGTCGGTGTAATACCAAAGATGGTATCCACCTTCAGCGTCTTTCGTGGATACGGCAAGAAAAATTTCAAGAACATTTCTTTATTAAAAATCAGCACTTACAATCAGAATATCTAGTTCTTTGTTATTTAAAAATGACTACAATTTTGATTAAATTTCATGTGTTTAAAAATTTATTCAGGAAATACATCTTAAATTTTCTGGCAATACCTTGGGAAGACGTAATCATTCTGACTAAATTTTATTTATTTAGTAAACGTAAAAAATAGACAAAACACTACTGTGCAAAAGTTTACATGACGCTAAGGCGTATAATTTGTGTTTGATTATTGAAATTTAAATAGTTATACATTTTACTGTAGGAATTCACAGTTATTTTTCTCTCGTGGTCATGCAAAGAACATAAAACTTCAAGGGCATTATTTAGAGACCCGCTTTTCAGATATTTGATTTTTTTTAATTTTCTTCCTCCATCGTTGTCATATAGGACGATGATTGAAATGGATGAAATGATGTTCAAATGAGTTCTGGGTCCAAAGAGCTTAGAGTTTCTCGACATTCATCTTTCAGGATAAGGGAAAGCCCTGGAAAAAGCCTTATCCAAGTAACTCATCTTAACCACAATTCGAAATCTGGACCTTCCGAACGTGCGTCATGCACGCTAACCATCCACGCCACCGAGGCGGCCATTGCTGCTTTAGCGTGCTACACATAACTTCAAGTATACAATGAAGTTTCTAAATATGTAACGCAAATGTAGCGCTATTAACAATAAATAAATAAGAGAAGTAAGCTTTGGTAGGAATACTTTATAGAGGACTGGAGAAGTTCATACGAATCCAACACATTCTTATGTAGATTTCCTTAGAAACGTAAGTTTAAGGTATGGCCTTTATGTGGGAAATCTCCCTTTGCGGGCAAATATACAACTGCACTAAAATCAAATTATCTATGGAGCAACGCGCTTTATTCTCAGAATTTTTGCATAAGTTTCAGAGAACAGGGGACAGAACTATTATATATGCATAATAGGTTCTATGATATGAAATATCAACAGGTAAATTGATGAGTTATATAAGTAATGATGGATGATTTAATTTACATGCCATTAAAATAAAATACAATTTGGGTTTGTTTGTTTAACAAATAGGATAAATATTTAAATTTATACATTGAAAGTATGGACTCCTTTTGTTAAAGCACTATACAAGAATAGCTGCGCTTTTTTCTTTGAGATAAGGATGATGAGTAAAAACTTATTAATATAAACTACTATAAAGAAACATATTATTTTAGGTGGCGTCTATGTTATGAATCAATCTTTAAAACACATAATTAAAGGAATAGGTGTATAGGAAACGGTTGGACCATCTTATTGGATAGAATTCCTAAAAGCTGTTGTTAAAAATTATATATAGTTTTTCAAGTTTCCCCTTTTCATTTCAAATTCACATTTCTGTGTGAGATATTATAGCATTTCTTAACGAATATTGATCTATCCAGGTTTGGTCATTTACGGCACATCTGTGCCCGGATAATAAATAAATATTAACCTACATTTCATAAGCAACATATTATTGGCAGTAAGTTAAAACATTTATTGAATTCAGTGATGAATAAATCTGAAATTGTAATAAGGATATATTTATTACAATATCTGTGGTATTGAATAAACTAGTTCTTGCATGGAAGCATTAATGGCTTTATAAATAAATGATAGACCGATAGATAAACGATTGCAGCAACAAATGTCTATACGGTAAAACCTATACATAATAAAAGAAGGACAAGTTTAGAATTTTCAGTGAATAGAAGTCATTGGCAGGTTTCATTATAAGAAATGCAGTTAGTTAATACTGTGTGGTTACAGCAGTTAGGAGCTCCGGCGAAAACAAGCCAACAAGAGATCCATTAGCTTAAGGCGTTTATGGGAACTTTGTAGTGCTCAGAAATGCGTAGGCTAATACTGAGAAATAGAAAGGCAAAATGTATTCTTAGAATTTAGCAAGTCACAGAGTAAAAACTTCTTGCAGAGCTGAACTATCAATATTGGTAACACCTTATGGGAACTTTTATAGGCGTGATGAACCAGACGGCACTTAGTTAATAGATTAGTGTTCATTTCTATAATTCACGTTTTCTCTTTTGTGTCTTAGAGACGTGATTTACTGTAATCGGTTATCGGCAGTCTTTAGCACCTAAAGACCGCGCTTGAGTTATGCATACTCGGTGGTCTCAAGAGGATTCTGCGATTAAGATTTCATCGTCTCACGACAACTATGCTTCTCATTGTTATTTCGGAAGCAGTTATTTTAAACCTTAAAGTATTGATACATCCGAAGTTAACAAATATAGTACTTCGAAAATTGGAAGTTCTAGTGCTCATATTCCGAAACAGTATTTCTAAATCCTCAAAAATTCGACAACTCACCTCAAATATCTCCATTATTAACCTCTGTCACATATACTTTTTGCCAACTGAGCTGCTGTATTTCACCCTAATACCTACTAAAGAATACTCAAATTGGATCCTAGCGTTCACAGTTGCAGTAGACTTGAGCAGGATATAGCAGGCGTCCTCGAAGGTATCCACAAAGGGAAGCTTCGTTATAAAATTTGAGAGTAAAGAACTAGTAATATTTGCAAGCGCTACAGATGTTACCAATATCATTTGACAAAACTTGAATGTTACTATAAGTTCTAGGTTTTTATTGAAGTAAGTTTTTAAGTGTACTTTAATGCTTTATAGTTACACAAAAGTCTGTCAGCTGGTAAGAATTTCACGGGGTGTAAACAAAAAATTCAAGCTTTTCTCTCTATCATAATACCACACTTAAGAAAAGCCCTTGAAAATATTTTGATATAATAATAGATAATTGACTGTTTTCTGAAATAGATGGTAATTTTGGGTCGACAACTTTCGTTACGGAACTTTCAAGGGCACTGGAATAAACAGCACAGAGTTTGGTATTTAACCAATATGTCATTTTTAACCATATAGCTCTGGCTCATATGCATGTACCTTTTTATAATGTTTTTCTGGAGATTAGAACAACCTATAGCATTACTTTTCATTGAAATCTTGGTTACCAAATGTTAGATAAAGTGCAATATTCCTTCTGCCGAACAATAAATATGATCACGCCAATCATAACCATCACAATTTCTTCCTCACGAAATATATTAGAAAGCCCTTCTGTCTGAAAATGTAAAGTTCACCAGATAATTAATAACCTTGTCAAAATCACTGTCAGCTGCTATGTGCTTGTGTTTCAGTCTCCAATATTATTCTGTCGTTTTCACCACTTCGTTTATATTGCTCTCTTTGATGTTAATTGCTATTACACTGTATTTATCTTTCTCTGAGTACCTACTATCTAACAATTAGGTATCGAAGCTCTCAACTATTACTTAACCTCACTGCATACGCAGTGTTCAAATTCCCTTTCAAAAAATAGAACTAGCTTGTGCACATGAGAGTATCATTTCGTATAACCCAATATTTGAACATCTCAGATGCTAGCCGACAACGAAAATTACAGGTCATGTTTTGTTCAGAAAGCTAGACAGACGGTTAACAAATGACATTTTGTGATACTTAAGTTTCTACGTAAGTTTTCATACTATCCTGTAAATATATTATACACTTATTTACGAGTAGTTTAATTAAAGGCGACAATTTTGAGCTGTATTCGATTATGTAAAATATTCAGAATTGTCAATTACTCTTACGTACATATGTTGCTTGATCCAAGATATCATAAATTGAAATTTCTTAAATCTTCCAGCTTTTATCCAATTTGTTCACTACTTTGCCATATAGTGATCTCTCACAATTAAAATCATGTGTTAAATTTTGTACAGGTATATTTATTGTGTTTTATATAAATGTGTTTTACGTTTATTGTGTTAATTAATCAGTAAACCACAGAATTGTGGAAGAGCAATTGAAAAAGTAATTACAATATTCGCGTTATTTTAATACCCACCTGGCATTTAGAACATTTTGACCCTATTTTGCCGTTTTAGAAAAAATGTCAAACCATCAAATATGATTTTTATAACAGCTTATTCTTAGTGGTCGAATCAATTACGTCAGCTTAGCAATTTAGGTGTAACAAAAGCCAATCCCCATTTTAACCCCATTCTCTCTGTGTTACACACCCCATTATCAATCCAAGCAGAGCAGAAGGAAGACGCAAGGGGAATTGTATCATTTGAACAGTTACAGTATCAAGTTGGTAAGCAACGTTAAGGTTCATACTTTGAATCTTGCCTTTACTTCCTTTAAAAATGCACTAACAGTTATGAATCGCAGTAGCTTTAGCATAAAAAGAAAATTGGATTGCTTGTTTAGTCAAAATATTCGGGTTCAGTTTCTTATAAACCCCAATTTTGTTTTAAATATTATCATATAACAAAAGACGTGCGCTGTCTTTAGTATAACACATTAATTGAAATCCACAGAATTGTTTTCGTTGGCATTTTAAGGGCAGTTACAATATATTTTAACGAACATGCTGCATCTGAAGAAGCGTAGTTCGTAACTGATTAAATCTCTGGCCCTCAATGTACAACCAATGATATCGGCATTTCATACAATTGTTAGGTATAATTTCAAAATATGTATGATAAGATATGTTAAAATGTGTATTTGACACTTATTTATAAATCTTGTTAC
>CM060950.1:109652354-109769854 GCA_030765055.1 Mantis religiosa
GGTGACGCAGTAGTTCTTCTCTGCCTTGGATAGCGTCTTGCTGTAATAGGCTATCACCCGCTCATGGCCGTCCTGGATCTGCGATAGGACACCTCCAATGCAATGGTCGCTAGCGTCGGTGTCCACCATGAAGGCGCCACCTGGTTGTGGGAGACCCAAAATTGGAGCACTGCACAGGGTTTCCTTCAGGTGCTGGAAAGCGTCTTCGGCGTCCTCCGTCCACACATAAGGTCGGTGTTCCTCTGTCAGGCGGGTGAGGGGTTTGGCGATGTTGTCGGCCTTTTCCTCTAAATCATTAAGGCGGTCGTCTACTTGACCCATCCGCTTGCCCAGATTCGTGACGTCATCCCTCACGCCGGCCAACCGTTCCTCAAATTCGGCGGCGAGAGCCTCAATTACACAAATTCTTCCGTTGTACGGTGCTACTTCACTAGCACGTCAAGCACTAACACTTACACCAAGAACTGTGTCTGTCTCCTCACTCACTGACTAACTGACTAACTGACTCACTTCGCTCCGGCAGCCCCTTTTTATAGGAATATCGACGCCTTTCTGGCTTCCACAGGAAGGTTCCAGTAGATGAAAGATCCCGTAATTTCCAGAACACAGGTAGAAGAGAAACAGACCGCACAATCATGTTTTTTCTCCCAGCCATCCCTGTCACCACTATAAGACGGACGAGGGGGAGGCGTGGCTAACACGGACCTCCCCTGTCTTCCGCTTTCAGCTGCTTCCATAGGGTGTTCCAAAGCCCGGGTGACAATATTTATTATTTTTGTCTTATATTACAATCGCCCGTTGCGCATCCATGATAGGACCTCTCTAAGCATTTGAAACACCGTCATACAATTAAGTAATGTCGGTAGTGTTTCATTTAGTTGACACATATTTAACTCATTTTGGGAATGTAGGTAACAATGCTGAAAGGCTGTGAAGGATTTCCTAACACCTTTCAGTGGTTACACCGGAATTTTTGTGCAGATAGCAATGTTGTGGTAACCAAGAAAAATCTGATATTGTTTACCCACATGACTTCCTTTACTCTTGTAAAAACGGCTATTCTGTATCTGATTGATATAAACATTTTCAAAAATTATCAATTTGCTAATTTTCTTGTAGTTGCAAGCGAATACCATAACACAATAATTTTTAAGAGATGGCCAAATCTTTAAAGAGATGAACATTAGATGATGGTTTTGAAATTCCGTGCTCTTTGCATGGAAAATAAATAAAACACGAATAAATACTTTACGTGTGATAAACGTATACGTGTTGAAAAATTCAGACTTAAAAAGAAGAAATATCTCAGAAATTATTCATTCCACAAAAATGTATTTGGCATACAAAGTTTTCTTTAATGCGATCTGAATTGAAATGAAGAGGACTTCAGAGGACAGTCTAAAAACTCTATGTATAAATGTTACTTGTCATGAACATATCTTAAATATAAGGAATTTTAATCAGTATCGTTAGATCCGTTTTTATACAAAATCAAAATTTAAAACAAAACAGTTCAACGCAAAGAGTGTTTTATTGTTGGGAGCTACTGAACATAAATCCGAATTGTAGTTATTGAGTTATGCTATTCACAGTTACACATTCACAGGTAACATACACACGCGCGGACTTCTATTCTGTTTTCTGGATTCAGGGGTCCCAAAAAGACATGTATATCTAATGAAATCTCGGTATCTACGTTTTGTGGAATACAACAGTTTCTCTGTCTACTATACGTAAGAGATAAGGTAAAAGAGGGGATCCAGTAATCGAAAGGACTAAAGAACTGAAAGATATTGCAGGTGACCCTAATACAATCAATGTTTCTGTTGCATCTACATTGAGAAACAACTGGAACTTACTATTGTTGAGAGCGTAATTCCTATCGTGCATCACTAGCTACAGGCTATGTAGCCTGCATATTTTAAGAAAGGTTCTGCCATTGATTCATTTTTGTTAACTTCTAGAGAACCACAATATACGAGTAAGTCGCACATTTACAGCATTTTTTGTGTTTAACGCACGCTCTTACTGCATGCGCCACCACAGGCGAGAACACTGATGGTAAATGACATGAAACAATCGAGAATGTATTTATTTTTAGCAGAGGAACCTAAGAGCCCTAAGTAATAAGATCCCTCCCATGTATTTGCCAGTTTTAGGGACCGATGAAACGCTACCAAAAGCCTCAGTCGGGGAGGATGGTCGTGACGGGACTTAAACCGCAAGCCTCCCGTTTATGAGAGCGTGCTTTAACTTCGGCTAACCATGTCGCTGTGTTCGCGTAGGAATTTACATTACACTGTAAATTCAAATCACTAAATCGGAGCAGCGAAAAATGAATTATTTAAGTTTCAAATGCGGGCATGTGATAAATAAGAGATGAAGTTATACGACTACCACCATACTGGTTGCGTTTAAAACAGGAGTATGCAAGAGTTAAAGCACTAAAACGCACGTGCCAGTTTCGGTTTGTACTATTTTCATTTTTTCATCTATCATCGTTTATTAATTCAGAGGAAAAATTAAATCCAAATCAACGTGCAAATAAAATATATCTTGTTTGGCAAACAACAATGTCTTCACATCCTTCAATGTCGGTTAAAATCTTAGGGCGTAAACATTAAATAAATTAAAGTATCGCAGTAAAATAAGTCATATAAAATGGATAAGTTCCAGTTTGAGTGTCTCACTTAGAATCAATCTTATGCATGTTGTCACGGCGGTCGTGCGGGCCAACCGGGAGGGACCAGCACTACCAACCCGATGGCTGGGAAATAAACTGGTATTGATGCTCTAGAAAATTTCGTTGCATTTATCCAGAAGGTTTACCTTACAGAATGATCCGGCTGGGTTCGGGCCCTATATATTTATGAAGGAGAGGAAGACAGCGTGTTGAGTTTAGTGAATGCGCCAAGAGCGGCAGTGAACAGCGGCAAGTGCAGTGCAATGTAAGTAGTAATACAGTAGTGACAGATCGGTTGGATATCATTTGGTGGATCATGGTAGTTTTTTAGGGACTTTTCAGCCACAGGGTATTGCCCTACTGGAAAGAGCCCAGAGATGTCAGCTGGCGCTCCTGGGTATAAGAGGGGAAGTCCTCGGACTTTCGGGTTAACATAAACTGTGTGCAGTAGTGAATTAAATGTGACGTAACTGCCACGTTAAAACCGCTACAGATCATTTATATTTGTTCTGAGTGTGTAACAATAACTTAAGTGTGATAAGTAGCTAACAACCTCTTTGGTTCCTTTTGCCAAAATGTGCGCCTGCAGTTAAACTGCAGTTAACATATTTATTTGTTTTTGTACATAATAATTGGCAGTAACCGCATTGTGCAATTATAAAATTGCGTGAATTTTAAAATCCCATGGCTGGCGTTGATTTGAAAGCAGGATGAAATAAAAGTGATTCGCTGAAGAACACTTTTCTTATGAGCATGGACTAGTGCTGCAAAACTACGGCGAAGAGCACGAAAGTAAATGTGAAAAACCATTTGTTTTTATTTATTTTTTATTTTTGACGCTAGGACTGCAAAGTGCAGTACTAATTATGGTATGTGTATTGTGTTGCTTGTATTATTTCATAATTTGGGGTAATTTATATATATATACATATATAGTGCGATCCATATAACCTGAACCACTGCAATAAACCATAACTTTTGAACCAATAATAGGACACTCTTGCAACTTTGGAAGAATATAATACACAATTGGACGATTACATTACCCTATTTATATCTCAGAGAAAATGTTGGAAGTGTCCTCCACCAGCATTTATACATGTTTGGACCGGTCTCACCATATTCTCTTAAGTTTTACGCCAATGTTACTTATTTCGGCTCGAATGAATCCTTTGAGAACATCAACTGTCCGCGGCCTATTCTTGTACACTCTGTTTTTAGATACCCACACAAGAAAAAATCCGGTGAGTTTAGGTCAGGGGATCTGGGGGCCACAGACATTTTGAGATTATTCGATTATCAAAGAAACTGGTTAAAAGTTCCATGGTGTCATTAGATATACGACACGCTGCTCCATCTTGCTGGAAATAACCTTCTCTCAATTCGATATCATCCAACTGCTTCACAAATATATTGAAGATACCCATATAAACTTCAATTTAAACAGATTAAGTGGCACTTTAAATACTACGTTATTACAAAATATGGAACATCAAGTCCTTCTGAACTGTAAACAACTTAGAAACATTTAAACTTTGAACATCCAATATATTTTCAGAACGCTAAATGTCAACTGACTGCGGTACTGAACCACTGGAATATTACATCTTTTGTCCTATTAAATAACTAATCTAGTCTCACTCTATGTGAGACACTTAAAAACTTTGCTTTTATGTTATAGCCTTTTATGGCACCTTTAAGACAGGCTTCTAACTTTATTTGCCATATTCCATTGGTTATTATCTATGGAATGTAAAATGCACGAGGCGTGGTTTACGTCGGTGTTAAAATATTCATGAAATTTTGCCAGTGCGGCTGAACACACCCATTGTGGGAATAGGTGTGTCTCTCACCTAAATGTAGCACATTATCTGCTTGTTTGAATTCACCATTTACCTTTTTGCTGCGTTTAACATTGGGTGTGTTGAGTGTTTTACTAATTATAAGGTTCTGCATGTTTGTAACGTAACAAATTATTAATAATGTATTTTACAAAATACTACATAGGGTTTTGTGTTTTTCAGATTGATGTCATCCCGGGGTGGCTAATGAATCTTAAACTACTTTTTCTCTCAATGTAAAATTTAAGGTACAAATTGTGGAACGTTTCCCAAAGCCTTGGCAGAGCACTATATGTAGGCCCAATGCCCTCTTTAGCTTCAAAAGTAACCCATAGGAGGAGGGGATGAGTAGGAGAGACCCCAAGGGTTATTAAGTCCCTGATACGTGCGTAGTCACAGACGGGATCCCTACCGTTTCCAGTTTGTACGCATCCGATGCCACCCAAGGCTACTGACAAGCCCCTGACAACCACCGCGGTGCCCTAAAGAGAGCCTATTTCAACTGCAGCCGAATCCAGGTAAGGAACCTTCATAAAAACTACCGCCTCCCTGCCACATCAACCGGTCGTCCAGCTGCGAAATGGATAATGAAGATGACGACTGGAATTGGTAGATAGGAAAGTCGTGATAGAAGAGAAACTACCCCAGCAATCGCATAGCAACCCGGGAAAACCAGAACAGAAAGCATGGTCAGTGAAATTTATAGCCAGGAATTGAACCCGAAACCTTAAGAATGTGAGCATCACAAGTTATGGCTGTAGGACTTATCTATCACGAGTGCACGCTTTTAATCTATCTAAATGTGTAAATTCATAGTAATACCCTAAGCAGAAAAAAGTATTTGTGGGCGTGTCTATGTTTGTGTGAGTGGACGTTTGTAGTAGAACATTTATCCTGGAACTACATATATTAAAACACGAAAACGTCATAGTCGTAAAATAATGTCTCTGCAAAGAGCGATTCTACATTATTTTATAAAGCCCATAAGGATGTTGTTAAATACGTGTTAATGCATGACAAAAGAGATGCATGTGAAAATGACTGTACATAGATGGTGACGACTTAGAGGATAGAAAATTAGACAATCTGATCTGTTTATATTGATAAGATTATGTGCGCTATCTACGCTATGAGATGCTTAAGAACAGAAAAGAAATTGGATTTTAATTTATGTACGATTTTTAATTCTATGGTTCTCAGCATTCCATTCTATATCGGGTGTGAAAGGCCACTTAATTTTGCTCGGAAGACTCATTATCAGGGCTGAGTTTCTTTTACGTACCGTCAGCTTTCGTTTTCTTCCGAAGGAAGACGAGCTAAGAACTTATACGACAAAGCAATTCATTACCGGGATTGAACCCACGACCTCAAAATCCAAGGTAGGCATACTGTCTCTAGATAACGGAGGAAGACGATGAAATGAAGAAAGGAAAGACTAGGGATAGCATGCTTTAAATGGGAGGCTGGAAAGCACAGAAATTGACTGATATTCCGCTAAAATGTGGATCCAGTGTTTGACAACCAGACAGCAATCAAGTTGAGGTAAAAAATGGTACGTTTAGATAGAAGGTGATTGGCATATTGTGATCCACTCACTGTTACACATGTGCTGGTAAAACATAGGCAATTTCCTGGCCAAAATGCACGTAGTCAGATTAAATGTCTTCAATCAGAGAGAGAGAGAGAGAGAGAGAGAGAGAGAGAGAGAGAGAGAGAGAGAGAGAGAGAGAGAGAGAGAGAGAGAGAGAGAGAGAGAGAGAGAGAGAGAGCAATTATCTTCAACTCTTACTCTTTTGGCTTACTTTTTTCACTTTTACTTGTATCTTATATATGCAACTACTCTCAATGAACCTTGAAGGATTTGTGTAATAAAACTAATAAATTAATACCAACACTACCTTTATTCATCTGCCTTCTAAGATAGTTATCATGGATACACTTGCCCGCCTCGGTAGCGTAGATCGTAGCATGTCTGCCTCACGTTCAAGCGCTCCCGAGTTCGAATCTCGGTCAGGGTGAGTTACCTGGATAAGGCTTTTACCGGGGTTTTCCCTTATCCTTGAAGACGAATGTCAAGTAACTCTAAGCTCCATGGACCTTGGACTCATTTGAGCATCATTTCACCCAAGTCATTCACCATCCGATATTACTTAACGTTGGAGGACATAAATTACAAAAAAAGAATGGATACACTTGTCAGCTTTTAATTACGATACTTCTCTATATAGTTTAAGCATTTTAAACCTAGTGCTGCTTCAAGCAATTTATTAAAAAGAAATTACAATATAAATTAATTACAATTGACTGCTTGTTCTAACATTATCATGTAGTACGTAAGCACAGTTTTAAACATACGAAACGGAGCTACTACTATAACGGTGCAGGCATCATATCGTTCTGGATTTGCGAGTTCCATTTTTATTACAGAATCCATTTTTCTTTTTCATTTGAGAGAAGGTGTCAGCCTGTCGGCTTTGAGGATTTGTGGCCTCCTTTTGTATCTGATAATAGCCTTCTGTAGGTTCCAAGAAGCACCACGTCATTCTGGCCTCTGCTCCAGATTGAAACCCCTTCTCACTCTCTCAAAGATGGCCTACCACAAAGTACTTCATCTTTAATCATGAATGACGTGGAGAAAAGCAGCCACAACGTCAACTTTGATTTCTTCTCGAGACATTAAGATATACTCTTTTTCTAAATTCCGTTGGAATGAAAGAAATAAAAATGCAATGGAGTTTTCTTTCATGCAGGAAATGTTATGTACTTTGTAAATAATTTACTAAAATATGGAAAAACAATGTTATATGAGGAGACAATTTATGACAATATATTCATCTTTCACTTTTGTTTCTAATTAATCATATAGGAATCGTCTCTAATTTCTCTAACACATAACTAAAAGAACATATTTATTGCCACCCAAGAATTCTGTGATGAAAGTTCTCACAAAGTACATACTTTGAAGATCCTCAACAAAATATCATTTTAAAACTAATCCACTTATGTATATAGATAGGCTACTTTCAAACGTATATAAATATTCGTATAGATTTAACTTCAGTATTGTTAAAAGTTATGTTTTCATAAACATTCCACCACCCCAAACGATCCATGTGATGGGAAGTCTTTCAAAAGCTTTTATTTTCTCTAAACCGTCCATAATGATTTTGATGGACGTGCCATATGTTCAATCACAAATAAAACGTATATTTTGAATTTTCTGGGAATAGTTTATGAGATTATCTTCACTCGGAGAAATTTCGCGTGATTTTGATTAGACACCAAACGCTACGAGGTATATAAGACACCACTGCAGAAGAAATTTTAACGTTTTCAAAACAAGCAATTGATAGACATTAATTAGCTTTTGTGACACCAGGCATTTCGAATATGCATTTTTCACACATGAAACTGTTTAAACTACTGACGTTGTCCACCAACTTCCTGATATTTCCGAAAAGAATACGAAATTTAAAGGCCAGATTTAACTATAAAGTTCAAATATCTGACTATGGATTCGGTTTGGAATTTAAAATACTCGTAGATATTTTTAGCAGAAATATACAGAGGAACTTTAAAGTAGAGGGTACAGTCGTGAATCTGGTGGTTCTTAAGCATTATCATGGATGCATGACAGGATTCTTTTGTTTCCATTTACATCCGACATTCAATTGTAGTGGTCATAACGACCTCTTATGCTTCAGGACGTGTTGCATATCAGCATTGGTGTTAATTCGAATACAGTTGTCATTGGATTTCTCTGAATTTAATATATTAGAAGACAATCATTCATACCCTAGTTCATACTTACAAACTCTGGAGAGGTTAGGGAATAATCAGGACAAGAGGAAAATATCCAACTCCTACCCGGAAATAAATCCGAGGTTCCTTTGCAGAGCATCGGTGTCTAGACTTATTCACCTTGATGGCATAGGAAGACAAAGTGTATATACATAAATTTAAATTAGAAGTAACTTAACTTAATGAAATATTTCTCCAAAATTTTATCCTTGTAACCACCATTGCTCTCTTCGCACCGGTAAGCCTTCTGCTAACAATAAGCGATGGCATTGATGATAATGATGATCTCTTTTTTGATTTACATCCTCCAATGTTAATTCTTATCGGACAATAAATGAATGATATGGGTTAAATGATGTTCAAGTGAGCCCAGGGTCCATAGGGCCTAGAGGTGCCCGACATTCACCTTTCAGGATAAGGAAAAACTCCGGTAAAATCTTATACATGTATACCTGATAGAGGTTCGAACTCGGGACCTCTTGAACGTGAGGCAGACACGCTATCATCTATGCTATCGAGGCCGGCCTGATGATGATAATAAAATCTTTAGTGGCCTCCTTAGAACAGTGTACGTAAGCCCTTTTGCCTCATGCCCTGGGCGCTTAAGTCTCATGGTACGGATGTAACGGGTGATATCTTTAATAATTACCTTTCTTTTTTCCCAGGGCTCCAGAAAGAAGGAATCTAGGAAGCATGACGCATACTCCTTCCCACATTTTCAGCATAAGAGAACATGAGTATGTCCCATAATGCACAAAATCCTACACGAGAGTTCTATCTGTAAGATAAACAATAACACGTTTTGGATTCATTTGAGCATTATTTCACCCATTTCATTCATCGTCCGATATGACTTAACGTTGGAGGACGTAAATTACAAAAAGAAAAAAGAAAAAATATTCCGTCCGAAATAAAGTGCAAACGCAACATAAATATATGTACCTAAGATTTTACTTGAATAAGTGGTATAATTCTAAACTGTTATTTAGACTTCATGGGAGTTAGTTTTTGAGAAACATTGTATATAATATTGTTTAAAGTGTTGTCTTATAATCCATGAATACTTGACATATATGCACGCAGCTTCTAACAGCAATTCTTTATAAACGCCTGAAATGCAGCAAAACATTAAAAAAAAAAAAAAAAAAAAAAAAAAAAAAAAAAAAAACCCTCAGAACGGCACTGTAGCTTTTGGAAAATCACAGAAACATCAGTTCAGTGTGTGCCATGTAAGCAAGGTTGAAAAGATATAACTAAGGTTTCTAAACAGCGATTTAGATATATGATTAATTCACCATCTAGGCAAGGCATAAAGTTATCTATGAACTGTAGACGCAAAGTTCAGTTTACTTTGCATGTCGATAGTAAACTAACTCAACTTTTTTCCCCTCTGTTGCACTCCTCGTATGGCGGACTTACACCTCCAGGACTTAGCGTTAGCGTCCCCCTGGGTGTAAACTCTTAAAGGGAAATTTTCTGGCATACGGACGGCTAAGATAAGCCCTTGGTAGCTGGGAGGGGTGAGATGATGAACGAAGAGGATCAGCGTAGGCTCCGCAGTAGAACTGACTTGAATCGCGTGATCTGCCTACCAATGAGCATTAGTCAGTTATTATCTCTTCCCAAGTGCAAATCGCAGGTTCCTTAGTGATATCGCTTGGCATCGAACCCGTTCTGAGAGGAGTCTAGGCGCAGAGCAAGCGCGAATGAAACAGAGAAAGACGGTGCATTACCTCTGTCTCTCTCTAAGTGCAACAGATTTCACTCCATTCTCCCTTCGTGATCCCAACTCTGGTGTCGTTAAATTAAGCTAAATGTGTCATTTATGTATTGTTTTTAAACCGGGTGGGATGGCTCAGACGGTTTCGTCTGCGCCTCGCATTTGGGAGGCCCGCGTTCGATTCCCGTGGCCGACCTACCTGACCCATGAGTTTTTTCGGAGGTTTTCCCGGGTCGCTAGGCGAATGCTGGGTAGGTTAATTACACCCCCCGAATGTCCTATCCCTCCATTTCATATCCTCCGTCATCTCTCATCTGGTGGCCTCTTTCAGGGTAAAAGTGTCGGCGGGTGTCTTGGCGGTGCATGGTAGGATGATATGTTGTGTGGTAAACTACTTCCTCCTCCGGTAGGTTGGTTGTCGGTCTCCGCTGCTCTGCTGGGATAATTTCGGGACCGCCAGCCAAGGACTTTGGGGCTCGGATCGCCTGCCTTTGGTGCTCGGCTGCTGGGACCTTTGGTGCTCGGCTGCAGGGCTCGTTGCCGTCCCGCAGTAGGGGAGTGTGTCCGTTGCTCTAGCCTGTCGGGGGAAGGCTCCCTCCAAGTAAATTTCAGGGACCATGCCCTCTGTGCTGTCTTCGCTCCTTAGGTCGACCGCCCTCTGTGTCCTTCGCCTCATCCTTCCTCCCGAGGATGCCCCACTTGGGGCCGTAGGAACAATGGGCCCAGCATGGTGGCCTACGTACGGAATCCCCTCCGTAATATAATCCTAATCCTATTGCTTGTACATGTGCAAACATGTAGTTTCATACTTTTTTTCTAAAACGTGGTATGTGAATTCCTCACAAAGCTTAGGAATCGATTCAACTTGGGAACATGAAGTTTAATTCATTAGGTGCCCAACATTTTACTTGGACTTCTAATTTTTAGTTTTTAAATGAAATAAATAAAATGTCATTCATGTTGTATGTGGAAAATTACAGAGTAATAAGGAAACATAAAAATAAGGATGTTGTAGTTAGAAACAGTTAATTCCAGAAGCTTTTTTACTTCCCTACAGTAAATAAGGTTAAATCTGCCATGTCAAGGGTCTTCGTCTATGAAACTTAAGTGTGGGGCGTCAGATGTAAAAAACACAACTGTTACAAAATAATAGTTACCATCACTAGGTGTGTTCGATGTTCGATGCCACATTTGCATTGTGAAATACACTGGAATGTACGGTAATAATTAACTTGTTCTGGTTCTGCTCAAAGACAGCAAAGTCAGTTTGTCATTGAGTATCAGTCGTCATTACTTGGAAATAGTACATTGACACATCGTTTGACTTGCACCTTATTTTAAATGCACAATTAAGGTGTTTAATAAAGTTAAAGCCTAAAATACTCATACAGCAGTACTGTACACTAAACCTGTGACTCCAAGTTCAAAATCTTAAAATTTTTAGTTTGGTCCTGCGTTTCTGCTCCACAGTTTTCTATTGTTTTGCCACATCGTGTATAACACTAGCAACTACTGGAGGCATGAGTTTTCCGGTATGCCGGAAGTTTTCCTCTCATAACTGCTTTACACGCTAAAACGAGGTTATGTGCTGAAATGAGGTTATCGCATTTAAAGTACTCTTAAATGTCATCGTCCTGGAGCAAGTTCAAGCTCGGAAATTTGGATACAGAGAGACGGCACTCAAACAAGTGCTACAACATTACGAATATTTTTTCAGTAAAATAATAATGGTATTGACAGTTTTCTCTCTATTTCGTTCAAATTTTTATTGTCCATATGAAACCTTGGCAAACTTATGAAATAAAAATCCTAAAAATATAATAGATTATGTACTTGCTCCTACACTCAAAGCTTCTGCTTAACGTCTTCAGATTATTAAATATGACAATATGTTTAAAATTTAAAAGATATAAAAAGCTGATAAAATAGACGTTCTGGCCATTTTTTTGGAGTTTAGTATATTCTTAAACACTATTTACTGTTCCACCAATGTTCCGTTACATTTCTTTTAAATTAGTAACAGCACTTTGATTCATTCAGTATCGAAAAAGAGGTACAAGACCTCTAAAACTAAGTACAGGACTGAATAAGTTCACCTGCCCTTAACTTAGTAACCCAAACAGTATTTGTTTTACTTGTAAACAAAGTCTCGCATCGTTTAGCATTGCAATCACAACAGCAACCTCGGCGAATAACCATGCAACAGAAGTTGCAAACCCCAGGAGGGAAGTTATGGAAGTTTTGTTAGAATATACTAAAGTTTCCAGTTACACTGATATAAAAATTATGGTGCAGTCCAAATCCCCATGAAGGCTGTCGTTAACAAACGCTTGCATTGCTAAGGAGCGATAAAAATCTGTTGGGAAAACGCAGAAGTTTTAAAGATACCTTTAAAATTCAAACTCATAATGCCATATTAGCTAATATTTAAAGCAAGTCGATGTAGTCGGCCATATATCAGAGAAGCTAGGATTTATTTGTAAAAGAATGTTACAATTTTCAGGCAAGAAACCTATAAGAACAAACCTAGTGGTAGATAATCAAATATTAGAATTAAGGAGGCATTTCATTGCATAGGAAACTATATTAACTATCACAAAGAACGTAACATTGATATTAAATTAAGCAAACTTTAAAATATCTGCGGCACCATTAATCGTATTCCAAGAATTACCTGCTTAGTGATATTTGTTAAGCAGCTGCACTAACTCCTGAATCCGGAGGCCCAAATTCGGTTTCTGCTACCTCGAAGAGGAATTTCTCTCGCTAGAAAACCTGCTTCAGGCTGCGTTCAGCTCTTGAGATCCTGGGTCGGGGCAATTGATGATTTAGTATACAAGGGAAGAACAACGGTTGCGAACACGGCGTTCACGAACCGGGAGGGATCTGGGGAGCTAACCACTTTCCCCCCCACACATTGCACCCAAATGCTAACGCCCTTTTTGGGCAAAGGTTGGGTATGTAGTGGTCGGGACCAAGTTCCTGGCCCGGCAAAAGTCTGTTGTTTTGTAAAGTTTAGCTTAATTCTGTGTAATCGTTTTCTAAGAAGTAATGATGATGATAATAATAATAATAATAATAATAATAATAATAATAATAATAATAATAATAATAATAATAATAATAATAATAATAATAATAATAATAATAATAATAATAATAATAATAATAATAATAATAAGAAGAAGAAGAAGAAGAAGAAGAAGAAGAAGAAGAAGAAGAAGAAGAAGAAGAAGAAGAAGAAGAAGAAGAAGAAGAAGAAGAAGAAGAGGAAGAGGAAGAAGAGGAAGAAGAAGAGGAGGAAGAAGAAGAAGAGGAAGAAGAAGAAGAGGAAGAAGAAGTAATAGAAGAAGAAGAAGAAGAAGAAGAAGAAGAAGAAGAAGAAGAAGAAGAAGAAGAAGAAGAAGAAGAAGAAGAAGAAGAAGAAGAAGAAGAAGAAGAAGAAGAAGAAGAAGAAGAAGAAGAAGAAGAAGAAGAAGAAGAAGAAGAAGAAGAAGAAGAAGAAGAAGAAGAAGAAGAAGAAGAAGAAGAAGAAGAAGAAGAAGAAGAAGAAGAAGAAGAAGAAGAAGAAGAAGAAGAAGAAGAAGAAGAAGAAGAAGAAGAAGAAGAAGAAGAAGAAGAAGAAGAAGAAGAAGAAGAAGAAGAAGAAGAAGAAGAAGAAGAAGAAGAAGAAGAAGAAGAAGAAGAAGAAGAAGAAGAAGAAGAAGAAGAAGAAGAAGAAGAAGAAGAAGAAGAAGAAGAAGAAGAAGAAGAAGAAGAAGAAGAAGAAGAAGAAGAAGAAGAAGAAGAAGAAGAAGAAATGATCCAAAGCTGAAATTTCATAAATGATTGTCTATCTTGTTATTCTAGGCATACACAGGTACAGTCAACACCAAAGATAATCTCACCGCACCTCGAGTTCACGTCACATCATTTATCTTTATACGTGGCCTTCCGAAGGCGTGGGCATTTCTTTGCTTGCTTTAGTCGAGATTCTCCCTCATTTTGCTAAATAATTGCACCAATTAGCGCAACAGGGGTTACAAAATTGCATAGAAATGACATATTTGTACATATTTGTTTACGATCTGGGTCGTATTGGCCAAGGGAGAAAGAGGTGGAGTAGCCTTTGACTCTATGGCACATTCGAGCACAGCACAAGCACTAGCGGCACAAGAAAACGAAGCAAAATATGTGCGCATACTACAATATGAGCCTCTCCTAAGACAGAACAGAAGAAGAATGAAAATCATTTAAACTAGAAAGGGGTGAACGTCAAGGGGACCCAATATCCCCCATGTTGCTTACAAGGGTGATGGAACGCAGAGCCAGAAATTGAACTGGAACGAAGAATGGGGAATCAACATAAACAGAAGCCACCTAACAGATCTACGATTCGCTGATGATGTGGTGCTGCTCAGTAAAACTCCAGGGAACTTCAAACAATGCTCGACCAATTATATGAACAAAGCAAAAAAGTAGGACTTACTCTTGACCAAAAAAGGAAAGAAAGAAGGAAAGAAAGAAAAAAAGAAAGAAAGAAAAGAAAAGAAAGGAAAAGAAAAATAAGAAAACTAATGTCAAATTGACCAACAGTACCAGTAATAATAGATGGAATGGCATTAACATATGTGAACTACTTTAGGCAGCGTAACATTGGCAAAATAGATTATGGCATATACGCCAATAGAAAGATCATGCATGTGAAGACACAAGAGCAGATATTAGGAAATTTTTAAGATATGTATATTCCTAAATCTTGGAGATGACGGAAGACACGAACAATTCATAGTTTTAAGGAACACACAAGCTGAATTCACTTATGCCGAAAGTCCATCCTTACTGGAATTTGTCCGTTAATAATTGATATTATCTCTGTGGTCTAATACATTATCAGCTCATTTACCTACACAGTTTTATACGAAACTATCCTTAATAATGCGTGCTTTAATGTTTACTGTAAGCGTAGTGGGATTACTATCAAACTTGCCTTGAACTTGTGTTTTCTTTCATCCTTTCTTTAAATATGAGTGACTTCCTCGGCTTCTGCAAAAGATTCTATATTCATTCATGATATTATTTTCCTCGCTACTCATATGTCACCTTTGCTATTCACAATTGTTATCTTTTAATCTCCTGAGAAATAGTTCTGCAAGAACGAGGTGAAAACGAGAAACACGACGCTAAAAGCATTAGCCAATTAGGAGAAAGGGGGTTCTGTGATACGTGCAAGAGTTTCTAGAGCTGGGGATACACCGAGGATTAATGACCCAAGAATAATATCAATTTCCTGTCCTTGTGTCACATTGCACAGCCAAGCTAAATAAGTTGGAAATTCTGCGAAAAGTTAGAGGATAACTTGCTCTACAAAACGAACCACATATTCCTTTGAATCAAGTGAGGGAAAAGGTGTGAGGTGAGCCCTTTTAGAAACACTAAAGAGATGCATTTAGAGCCGGATGCATTGCAATTTTTAACTTCTGTAAAGACACAACATTTACGCAGCTACACGCTTCTCAATTAGATGCAATATAAAGACCTATACCTATTACTATTACACCCGAAAGGGCAACCTATCATACATAAACTTCTTTCTGCTTTTAAAGAAATAGAGGTGTTTGAGTGAAGACTTAAATCTTTGGCCAAAGACCTCCATGATCTACAGGATAAATAAATAGCTCAATACGGTTTACATATGCATGGTAATGCTGACGTAGGATACACTCGAAAGCTGTAAGTACTGATCATCGGAGTGTACAGAAGGCGTTTTGAGTAACTTCCTTCCTGAATCTGGGACCATTGCAGCTCATGTGGAAAAGCTGATGACTGTCGTGCACATTCTTCTAAAGGTCAAAGTATAGTACAACTTAGAGTAGTTAAGAGGACCGATCTATGGCCTGTCCAAAACTCAAGTACTCCACTGAGCTTTTTGAATCCCTTACCATATATTATGTCAGTATAAAAAGTGGGGTTGCAAAGTGTTGTACACTTTAAATAATTACTACATTTATATTTCTAAAACAAAAACATTAAGTAGTTTATCAACATTCTACTTACAATGCAATCGTCAAAATCTATCAGCAATATGGCCGGTTTACTTTCGTTATTTATTTAGAAAATTAGTTTAATAAGAAAAGTAGTTTTAAACTAATTGATTTCTTTGAAAGCAGTTTATTTTCAACTGTGAATTTTGGTTTTATTGAAAGTTTATTATTATTATTATTATTATTATTATTATTATTATTATTATTATTATTATTATTATTATTATTATTATTATTATTATTATTATTATTATTATTATTATTATTATTATTATTATTATTATTATTATTATTATTATTATTATTATTATTATTATTATTATTATTATTATTATTATTATTATTATTATTATTATTATTATTATTATTATTATTATTATTATTATTATTATTATTATTATTATTATTATTATTATTATTATTATTATTATTATTATTATTATTATTATTATTATTATTATTATTATTATTATTATTATTATTATTATTATTATTATTATTATTATTATTATTATTATTATTATTATTATTATTATTATTATTATTATTATTATTATTATTATTATTATTATTATTATTATTATTATTATTATTATTATTATTATTATTATTATTATTATTATTATTATTATTATTATTATTATTATTATTATTATTATTATTATTATTATTATTATTATTATTATTATTATTATTATTATTATTATTATTATTATTATTATTATTATTATTATTATTATTATTATTATTATTTATTATTATTATTATTTATTATTATTATTATTATTATTATGATTATTATTATTATTATTATTATTATTATTATTATTATTATTATTATTATTATTATTATTATTATTATTATTATTATTATTATTATTATTATTATTATTATTATTATTATTATTATTATTATTATTATTATTATTATTATTATTATTATTATTATTATTATTATTATTATTATTATTATTATTATTATTATTATTATTATTATTATTATTATTATTATTATTATTATTATTATTATTATTATTATTATTATTATTACAATTTTTGTTTCTGCTGTTCTTATTTTATTAACTTGGCGGCGTTATAATAATACAAGATACAATAACTTGAAATTCTAGTTAGGGTAAGTTTTGGAAATTGTGTACGTAATTTTACTCTGACAACCTGAAAGTTGCCTTTTAAGAGTTGTTTTAAGTCTGAAAATGACAAAGATATGACAACCAAGAAAAATCAGCTGAAAATCTTACTCGTGTTAACTAAAATTAAATTCTGCTTATTTATTTTTCATCAAGCAGTGTGCATTGCTACTTAAAATCCAAATTACGAAAGTAATAATCTCCTGTCCACAAACTTTTGCATGAAATGTCACAATGTTTTGGATATAAATATATAAAAGAAAGGCACCTATACCAGAATACTCTTGAGGCCCAGTGTTGGTTAATTCGTTATCTATATCGCCCTATTTATTTCCACAACCAAAGTATTTATACAAAACCCTTCCCATAGAATCAAACTTAATATGTTAAAAATCCCAAAATGGAATTTTGAAGTATTTTAAACAATTTCACTGATCCATACCCTTGAACTATGTAACTTTAACGGAGATGAAATACAGAAAACTATTAAACATTACATGTTTACTTTTGGTATAGAGTGATATCTTACTGTACTAATTAATTTGCTACACAATTTCTCATTGTACATAATAACTGTATTTTTAAGTTATTTCTAAAACTAATATCTTATTACTCTTTTGTCTGTGAATTCTGATCATTTCACAGGCAACAAATAAACAGAGTAAAATATCTCCTAAGTATACCTAAAGGGGAATGGTAAATTATGTACTTATTTTAGGGAAAATGTCACTCCAAATTGATACTACTGATAAAACGGCTGTCGCTCCGAACTTAAGATGGTAGTACGCCTCTTTGCAAATGCGAGTTTGTTTTCTCCACTTTTTCTTTATTAAAAACTTCTTCTCTAAGTAATATAATTTGGTATAAGTGGCCCGAAACTTATTAAGGTAAACTAAATTACTTTTAGGATGATTAAAATAATTGTAAAGTCTACTATGGATCTATTTTGGTGTCAACAGCATTGATAATTAAAAATAATTACTAACAAAATTTAGTCAAAGTATTACTTGATAAAAAGTATTAGATTAGATCTTTGAACTGGGCAGGCATAAATGCACATTCTCTACATTCTTAAATCTGGCATACTATATAATTTATGCGTTAATGTATCCGTCATGAATTAGGAACAATTATCACTGACAAGTGTCGCTCTTTTAATCATCTCTTAATGAACATATGTTTCACTTATTGCAATGGAAATGTACGCAATTGTTTACTCTGTCACCTGTTAAAGTCAGTGTGTTAGGAAATTATCCATGGTAATCTGATTTTACAATACAATTTGGGCATGTGTCTGAAATCCCAACTGTTTATTAAGCTCTCTCCCTTTAAATAGCTAGATTTGTGAATTTTTCAAAACACAAGGTATTCTATCGAGTACTTCGCCATATTTTATGTCTACGAGTAGAAATACAGTTCCGAAGGTTGAAGCATACATGTGAAGTGATACTGCACCGACTATGCGTTCTTAAATACAAATACAAGTTATTTTATAAAACTGCATTTTATTATGCAGTCCTATAAGTCATAAAAACGTATTATACTGATATTCCTTATTGAGATAGAAATCAAATTTGATAAGGAATATGCCTTTCAATACATGGTTTTAATTTTAGTTTAATTCTTTGCAAAAAAATACAAAGGTATCGAACTTGGAAAACCTTATTGCACATTTGACCTGTATTAATAAACATAGAAGGTTTCCATTTCAGTGGATTTACTGGCATGCAAAATAACTTCTGCGCAACGAAATTCCGGCACACCAGCGGCAGTGATACGATTATGACAATTGGTAAGCCTTAACAAGAAACAAAATATTATATTGTAACGCAAGTTTTTATTATAGTATATTGGCGATACGTTTCTGAAGTTTCACTCAGATAACTTAAGAATTCCATCATAAGGAGCATTTTAATTCTCAAAAATGTCTAAAATATTACAAAGTGAAAAAGCACAACGGAAAATTTACTTTTAGCACTAATTTGAAATTTTTCTGATGTATTTGTATTTGATAGTCCTCATTGTTTACGTACAATCTATAATTTAGAAACTAATTAACCCTGCGGCGGGTGCGAGGCAGCATGCAGTGTTTCGTTTTCGTTCAATAATTTAATTAGCGCGCCAAGCACCCAACAATGGTGCTAGATATGCTTCGGTTGTTCAGTGAGGCGCGGAATTTCACTAATGTCGCATTATTATACCCATTATAACAGATCTGACTGAGCTGTGAAGTGGACAACCACACAAGAGGCGGCACTGCGTATCTCACGCGCCCGGTCAAGTAGGTAAATGTAGCGTAATTACTATTAAATATCCTGAAGCCCAGAAGCTTTATTTTGCAGAAACATTTGGGATGAATAATTATTTATTAGCATTACTTTAGAACTATTTTCCTACTATATTCTAGGTTCACACAAAGAAAGGGCCCGAAGTAAATGAAAAATGAGCGTCTTATTCTAGAATCTTCTGACGAAGAGGATTGTGCTGATTTCTTTGACAGCGATGATGAGACAGAAATGGTGGGACTGCAGATCATACCAGCGAATCTAACAGTCGCGCGATAGTGGGAAAGAAGTGAAAGAATTAATAGCTGATGACTGCCATTTTTATATTAGCAAGTACCATGAAACTTTATGGATAAGTAATCCAATAATGGTGCCAGGGAAAGCAAAACAAAAGAATATAATCAAAATCTTGTCTGGTCCCAAACCTAATGCTAGAGAAACTAAAACTGAAATTGAAAGCTTTTTCAAATTTTTTGGTGATGGGATAGTTGATAAGTTGTTGCAAATACCAACAGATTCACAAATAAGAAGCGATCCTCTGTGAATTACACGAGGAATAAGCATTGCAAAAATACCTGTGCTTGTGAAATAATGGCTCTTATGTAACAACCTTGAAATGGTTCTGTCAACTAGTATGCCATAGCTTTAATTTGCCTATTAGTATTTCCAGTTATTCCAGTTTGTGTATTTGTATCCTCATTCGATTGAATATAGGCATTAAAAATGGTTTTATTTGTTGTTTATAATCATGTCTATTAATGCTATCAAAATATTACAAAATTTCCCTGTTAAATAGTACCGAGCGGGATGGTTGCGGTGGTTTTGTCTGTGGCCCTCATTCAGGAGTCCCGGATTCGACTCCCGTGGCTGAGCTACCTGACCCATGGGTTTTTCGGTGTTGTCCCGGGTTGCTAGGCGAATACTGGATAGGTTAATTACATCCCCGGAATTTCCTGTCGCTCCAATTCATCTCCATTATTATTTCACATCATCTTTTTTCTGGTGGTCTCTTTCAGGGTAGAAGTGTCGACGGGTGTCTTGGCAGTGCGTGGCGCGATGATCTGCTGTAAGGTAAACTACTTCCTGCTCCGGTAGGTGGGTTGACAGTCTCCGCTCCTCTGCTGGGACCATTTCGGGATCTCCAGCCAGGGACCTTTGGGGCTCGGCTGCCGGGCTCGTTGCCGTCCCGCAGTAGGGGTGCGTATCCAATGTCCTGCCCTGTCAGGGAAAGTCTTTAAAAGTAGGGACCCTGCCTTCTGAACTGCCGAAACTTCAACAGCCGTGGCAAGGACCGTACCGGGTGGTGAAGAGGATTAACGACGTGGTCTATCGCATCCAGAAGGTGCCCTGAGGGAAGATGTTGGTGGTACACCTGGATCGTCTGGCCCGCTACGATGGTGCTGTTCGGGACGACCAGCCTTGAGGAGGGAGAAGTGTCGCGAAGCCACTATCTACGGTAGTGCGGCTTATGTACACAAAGAGCCGGAAAATAAAGATAGCTGAGATAAAGGACTTGCCGTCATAGATTAAGTTACGCTTCTGGAAGGTGATGGAATATTCGCTTTCTTTATTGTTTTACAACAGTCTGGAACTTATCAATGAGATATTTAAGAAGGCAACGACTCGCCAAGAGTGAGTCGTAAGCAGTAAACAGCTGTAGAGTGTTGTTGTATTGAGAGCTGATGTAATCAGAACGCTGTTATTTATTGTCATAGACATTGGTAGACTGTGTGTATGTGACGTAATGTTGTTACGTGAGAATTGAACAGTGTATTTCGACGGAAATAAAGAACATTTGGAATATCTGCAACTCGGACTTTTAATTCTACGAACCCACAAAGTCGCAATATTCTAATACTTGGGTACCGGTGAACCTCGTGGCGAACTGGTACATGTCGTTCCGGTTATGACACACATTAAAATAGGACAGGTTTTAAACATTTCGCATAAGACTTTAAGCATGCATATTAAGCACCGATTTATATCCGGGTCGACATCCTAACTTCTTAGGTTGAAATCAATGCGTTTGCAAGGTAGTTATCGGAATAAATTTTCGTTTTTTGAAAGCTGAAACATATCATCAGTTTCTTTTTCTAATCTGGTGGCAGTTAAGGTTATACTATGGTGAGTTTTACCTTTAATGGGATGTGCGTTTTCTCATAACGTTCTCATTTCTTTAAGAAAAATACGTCAGAAATACTCCGATATATTCATCCTTTAATTATTTAAAGGCATGCACATTTTGAAAATTACTTCATTTACTACGTTTAAAGGGACATTCGGCTTTCTTTATGCTACTGTAAAACAAAGTGTATTAAACATCTTGAAAAGGTAGAATCAGACTGAAAAATGCAACGTCACAGCCAGGATTTGAACCAGGTTTACTCGGTTTCCATTCGTTTGCTATAACAGAATATTAATGGTAATGTGCCAACACGACCTTAAATTCCCCAAATTATTTGCATTTTCTTTATGATCCACAAGGGAATCTCAACATTTTTTATATATCAGTTTTTTCCCCTCACTGGACGCATTAGTCTGTAAATTCAAATCTCCACTACCTGTTGAGATGCTGTTAGTGAATGGACTGGTTACTCGCAGCCAGGTCGGACCACAATGTCTGTTTGCAGTCGTAAAGCCTGCATGAGCTTGGCAAAAGTTTTCACTTACTGTGTATATCGTTGGGGGGGGGGGGGGTAAGGTAGGCACTATAGGTGTGAATTTACCCTTCCTCCTGACCACTACTTTCTAGACACAGCTAGACCGAACCAACTAAACCGGTTATAGTCGCGTGCCGTCTTGTTGGTGGTGGATTCTCTGTGCAACATGAGCAAGCAACGAATGTTTGCCCGGGACTGGCAGAACAAACATTTTTTCGTTCTTCATGATATAAAGCAAAGTTTTTATTAATATCCAATACATTACGAGCATATCCCTTAAGAGTCATTCAATGTGTCTCATACTTAAGCCTATAGCGAAGTCAAATTGTTGGAGCATTATTCTGCGAGAAGACTCTGTGAAATCAACCATTGTGAATAAAATTGTCCCTCTGTTAAAACTGTAAATCGAATTACAGCACATGCACTGTTTCAACAGTTTTTTTCTATCTTAGACTCGAAATATTTGGATTTGTCTTTTCACCTCAATGAACTTGACCTTTGTTTACAAACTATACACAATATATTTATACGTTTAGCAGGATGTTTGAAAGCATTTATAGATAAATAAACATGTGTCAAAGCCAAATATAACAGAACGAACTACTGTATTTTACATCTTCAAAATCGGTTGTGATAGGTTCACTGCATAATTAATACGAAACAAAATTAGATAACTGTAGTAGTAGAGCCATTAGAAGTGTTCTGAGTAATTTTAGACGTGGAGTAGCGTTTGGGATGAATACCTTCAATTTTTTATACGCTTAAGTTCATTTATTTGCAGCCAGACTTTGAAACACTAATATCTAAAAGGAAAGAAGCGAGGAAAGAAATCTTGTAAATTAAGGAATCATCAGTATGCATACCTCACTGTCTATCAATGTACATTGTAAACATTTCAATGCACTTTTCAGATAAAATGTGTTGTTTATTTTTGAGAGTACTGTATAGAAACCATTTAAATGTCTTTAGCATCGTAAAGGAAATAATTAACACAGCATAACACTATTGAATAACTATAAACAAAACAAAGTCAATAAATATATTAATTCTACAGAAATGCTTTTGTCAATTTAAGGTTTGACTTGGGTCAGTATAGAGGTGAGTGGGCACAATGTCAATATGAGCTACCCAGCATTGTGATTAAGACCTTTACTCATGCCCCCTAATGGTATTAACGCTGTTTATTGATTATGCCACATATACCCCTTCATCAAAAATCCGAATGACCGCCACTGTTGCACACGTCACCTGTTTGTTTACGTGCCAGATAGAAGTAAAAAGGAAGGGGTGAATGTAGGGGTAAAGCATTTCGCACTTCGGGTACTCATCTTACTGGCTCTGACTTACATTTTAATAGGCTAATAATTAATTGTTGGTCCTTCACAAGGTTCTTCTAACTGATTAGTTTTAACACTAAGAATATCAACATATAATTGTAGTATCGAAATGATATTAAATTGATATATTTCTTCTACAATGGGCTGATTACCTAGAGATTCACCAACTGCTGTTTCAATTGACCAAAGCAATATACAGATCTCGTAAGTTGTCCTTCATGGTAAAGGAAAATTTATTATACCAGTATGCTGCTGAAACGGAGAGTAGTACTCACTGAGTATACTGACGCAAATAAACGCATATTTGGCTTTGTTTAATATATTTACAAAGTACTTACCTATATCACTTGCGAAGAATGGTTTTCAGATACTTTCAGTAAGTTTAATTTTCTATCTGGATTGCTTAAAGGTAGACTAAATATCCAAAATTGCCAAATATTTATATTCCTGATTTTGGGCACAAATACCCTATTTGGTACAATACTTAATACTCTAAATATATAATTTTAAGAAATATAACACAAGTGGCAGTTAATATTGCAAATTCTTTACCGTCTTACAGAAAGAAGTAGTAATAAAAATGCCCGCCTCGGTAGCGTGGTGATAGCATGTCTGCCGCACGTTCAAGAGGTCCCGAGTTCGAATCTCGGTCAGGGTGAATTACTTGGATAAGGTTTTTCCACGGTTTTCCCTTATTCTAAAAGACGAATCTCGGGTAACTCTAAGCTCCGTGGACCCCGGCCTCATTTGAGCATCATTTCACCCATTCCATTCACCGACCGATATGACTTAACGTTGGAGGACGTAAAATTACAAAAAAAAGTCATAAAGCCTAAACAGTTCGGAATAGAGTGGTAAACTTTGGTCCATATTGGGAAATTTTGCTCTACAAACTCGTATTACTACTAAATATGGGGGTATTTTTACACCCAAGCCCTGTGATTTCGTACTTTAATACTATATGTAAGTTTGCTTCCTCTATTTTTGCCTTTAACAATATTTTCTATTACAAATGAGCCATCTTCTCACAAACTATTGAAGACAACTGAAGTACATTTGGAAATAATAAAAACAAACCTCAAAGAATCTTTGTATTTCTACATTGGTATTATTTACATGATTGTTTATTTTTAATTTAAAATAGCTGACATATTTTAATAAATAAATTTATTTGATATAATGTATACATATACTTTAATCTAAGTGGCGTACATGTATATCCTATAAGTATTTGAGTTCAATAACTTAAGTGGTTTGTAAGGTAATGGGACACAGGTTTACCAGAGTAAACAGAGGCGGTAAAGAGCATTTAATCTCCCTTTAATGTCATTATGTATTTAGAAAAGTCAAAGTCACTCACTTCACTTCCACAGCTAGAACACACTAAAGCACTCCTGTTACTGAATCCCTCGCAACAGACCACATCAAATAAACAAGCAGCTTGGTCTGTAACGGACAGGAAGGAAAGTGACCTGCATATTCTCTTTCCCACCCCAGAGTCCACGTTCCAACTATTGCTTCGAGATCAGCAACACTTTCATTATAATGAGGGCCCTGATTTTGATTTGAAAATGTGTTAAAATAGCATTACCGTTACCATCAAATTAAAAAAATGACAGGAGTTATAAAATGGCTTAAAACTACCACTAATTTATTTTATCAATATTATTGGTGTACTAAATTCTATAGGTTAATATATGCTCGGTTGTAACTGCTACAGATGTGGCAAAAGTAGACATATTATTGATGAGATAATTTATGTACATTGTATGTGCTTTTGAATACTCTTGTTTGAAGAATGTGCAAAATATTGACTTCTATTGCAGAAAATTTATAGCAAATAAACAGAGACTCTACTGCCTGCAGCAATATCAGCTTATAGAAATTGTTTAGCTGCTGCTTTATTTATTGACCTAAAAAGGCTTTTGACACTGTAGATCATACTTTATTACTAAATAAACTTGAGTATGCTGGTGTAAGAGGACATCCTATCAACTGGTTTCAGAATTATCTCAGTAATAGGAAACAATTTGTAAATATGAACAACATTTCCAGTTCTCTATCTGTAATTCATCATGGTGTTCCACAAGGTTCTGTATTAGGTCCTATATTATTCCTAATTTTTATAAATGACATAGGATGTTTAAGACTAAAAGGTAAATTGACTATGTTTGCTGATGATTAATGTCCGTTATATATAGATGGCTCTGAGCACCAGCTGATATATGACATACAGCAAGACCTGAATGCATTGAATAGCTGGTTTAAGGGCAATAAGTTAACATTAAATGTCTGTAAAACAAAATATATGTTATTTCATAAAAGATCATACGTACCAGTAGTAAATAACAAGATACATGTTGATAACGCAGTGATTGAAAGAGTAACAAGAATCACATATCGAGGTTTGATTCTAGACAGTATGCTCACATGGAAGGACCATATCATGCATGTAAAAATAAGATTCTTCCTGTGTTAGCTGTAATTCACAGGCTGAAATTCAAAGGATTCAGTGTAAATCATTTACGAAGTATCTACCATGCTATAATTCAATCTCATTTGGATTACTTAAACATCTTATGGGGTAACTCTGTTAAATATTTAATTCATGACCTCGAAGTACTTCAAAATCGTGCCTTGAAAATAATCTACAATGTACCCTTTAGAACAAACACAAAAACACTCTACGATGTAACTAACATTTTACCATTACAAGTAAACATAGAGTTGTCCTTGATAATATATCTCCACAAAATAAAAAATAATCTTCTAAAGTCCAATCTAACATTTGAAAGCTCCTCACACACACACACACACACACACACACACACACACACACACACACACACACACATATATATATATATAATACAAGAAATAAAGGAAACTTAACAAAACCAACAGTGAGCACTTCTACTTATGGCCTGAACAGCTTAACCTCACACGTTATCAACTTATATAATGCGCTGCCACTGGAACTGAAAGGCTGCAGGAACATAAAAGGTTTTAAAAGGAAAGTTGCTGAAAATTTACTGAAGGCATATATTGATAGCTGATAAAGTGTTACACATTTATAGCTGGTTTGAAAGCTGAACTGTTTAAAAATTAATATGGATTAATGTCCCATAGAATATGTAGCTTCTATTTTTCTGTTAAGTTCTTTGTTACTATTATTTCTTGAGTTATAGTGAATTTCTGTATATTTGTATGTTTCATATATGTTATTCTTGTACGGTAATTTATTCCTACTACGAAAATGTAATATAAGTATTGTTAAGGGCTGTTTGCCATCATTTTATATATTTTTGTACTGTTCCCTAGCATGAGCTATGGCTCTGGGAACCTTTTCAGATAACAATAAATAAATAAAATAAATTAAATAAATAAATTAAATTAACCTAACAAGTGGAAAACAACAAGTAGACCTGCTTCATCTATAATTTGAAATTTGAATTCATATCCAAAGGTGGAATTAAAGTATATCCGAAGCTATTGATTTCTCAGTAAAGTAGTGATATTTCTGGTGCTTGAAAAGCAATAATTTTGCAATATTTCTAATATGAAAATAGTTACTATATATATATATATATATATATGCATTTTCAAGTATAGGAGCTCAATATATATATATATATATATATATATATATATATATATATATATATATATATATAGTGAGTGAGTGTGTGGTGTTTAAGGGCCCGTCGACAACAAGGTCATTTGGGTCCCAATATATATATGCAATTAAAAGTATAGGAGGTCAAATATATATATTGTAAGCACCCAGTTACGTTAAGTGTGGAGAACACAGGAGAAATATTGAAGCAAAAGGAAGGGGGGCAATGAATGGGATAAGAATATGCAAATATAAGCTAGAAATTACAACCAAGTGGTTAGAAGGAATGTATGAAACACTAGTGGAATAAAAAATGCTGTATGCAGTGGAGATCTGGGTGGTGCATAGGTAAACAAAACGGTGGACCAAAACTACAGAAGGTTTTGTAAATAGCTGCCAGGCTTACCCAGATTAGCACCTAGGGAAGTAGCTTTAGTGGAATTAGGAAAGACAAGAAGAAATGAAATAATAATTAAACAAGTAATTCAATTTTGGTATAGGTGTTTGGCCAAAGATGAAGAAGGGAAATTATGAAATTATGCATGAGACAGCAAAAAAGATTAGAGAACTCAAACAGTTGGTGGGCAGAGATAGGAGGAATTATGGTAAAATTAGGAATGGGAGATATATGGAGATTAGACGAAAGGAAAACAAGCGATGTAAAAGGCAGGAAATATGCAGAAGTCTAGAAAATATGAAATCATTACAATTTTACAAACGAATAAAAAAATGGGGACGAGGAGCATATGTAAATTACTGCAAAAGACAAGAGAGAGAAGGGCTGGCTTGGATGAGAACAGGAACAGTATTTCTAAGAGGAATAAGAGGTAGGGAAAAAGGAATTTATGGATTTTGTGGGGGCAAAGAAAGCTTAGATCACTGTGTAACAGACTGCGAGGAGGTTGCAATTTGGAGAAAAAAGGTTTGGGAGGAAAATGGGAGAACGTAGAGAAGAAGCTAGTAGCTATAAAAATGTTAACAGGAAAGGAGGAAAAGAAGGAAAAGAAGCATTGGTGAGTTTTTAAAGAAAGTAAAAGAAAAGCGGGCGAGAACTGTAAAGTATAAAGGGAAAGAAGTTGGGACGGGGTTGAGAATGGCGCTAATTAAGTAACAAGGAGGCATGAGGGTTAAGAGCTACTTGGCAGAGCAGAAGACCAGGGTATCATATAATACAAGGTAGCAACAAGGTAAAGCTATAAATGTTGCCTACGTAGCCGAAATGTCCTTTAGTCATCCTCATGCTGAGGAGCACATTTAAACAAAAAGAGCCTCCCATCAAGTTTTGATAGGTGTTTACATATATTCTAGATTAATTACCTCAGTTACGTAATAAATTTATTTCACATTGTTGAAACAATGTAAATCTGACGATTATCTTCAAATATGTTCCATGAATGAGAATTTTAATAAGGAACTACTTTGCATCGCACAACAAAATATTTCTGCGACAGCAGAACGACACAGGCGAGCAGTTACGTGACTTTTACGAAATATAGAGCAAAGTTATGTGGAATAGACCTTAATGAAGGCCCCAGAGCTACAAGTGTTTTCAAATCTTGGCAATATTTCAAACAACTGATCAGTACGCAGGAAAGATTTCCAAGATTTTACTGCAAAACGCCATCTGACTGGCACATCCATGGAACAGTTTTCTTAAAATTCCTATTCATAGTTAAATATGCGGCTATCATTCTCTAAGAATAATGTTTTAACCATCCTAACAGTCCTTGATAAGATGTAGTGACACATACAGTGCAGCACATTGCTAATGTTCCTATTACCTATATATGGACATGTACTGCCGTCAGCTTTCTTAGTGCAACATTTTGTCACGGCGCCAATAACTAAGTGACTAAGTACAGCAATACCTCCAAAAGGTTCAGCAAAGTGTTGGTGTATACACCTAATTAAACATATCACAACGTCCTTAATTTGACCTTCTGAAATGTGCATATTACCACTCAAGGATATCTGCCAATACCGCGATTCTCTGATTCTTAATTTCCCCACGTAAACAGCGATAATTGTCTTGCAGGTGTTATTAAGTGAACTTTATGACACAGACTATTTTATTGTTATTCGTGTGTTTTTGATATTGATATGAACAGAGCTTAACGGATAATAGGGATAGTAGTTAGGAGAACTCAGAAGGGCCTTCTGTAACTGGAGCACAGCACCGCATTGGCCACAATAGACTTTTCGTGCTCCAACGTTATTTCTAAGAGAAAGGGATGAAGAGAGACCCGAATGGCGTCCATAACCAGGTGACAACGTGCGCTAGGAAGAACGGAGTCTCTAACGATACTAATACTACACTAATCCTAACGCCGCTTAGTCCTGAACTGGCAACTATAAAATTGGAAGGGGGGGGGGGGAGTCACATGTGTAGATGGCACAGCTCCAAGCAAGAAAGGGGATTCCAGAAGAATTCGTTGTCAAACCACTCAGCATTAGCTTACTAACCTCGTAAATCGCGAAGAAAATCATGGTCATAGTGGTCGGGCGAAAGGAAATTAACGCGGTGCCTTCTGAATCTGGAGCATCTCACTTGGTGAAGGAGTAATTGAGATTTTGTGCGTCAGGAATAATGTGACATGGGTGCTTTTTCTGTGTGGGAGGCACAAAATCCGTGTACCATCATATCTGTAAACTTAGTCTACTCTTAGGCACTAAGCATTTAACACACAAGAGTTTTCAAGAATTATTCCATTGCAAAAGTACATTGCAGTCAAGTGAGATGCACATCCATAGATAAATTTTGTGGTGTTCCAGCTCATCACATATGTTTTCTTTAAAATGTTCTTTATACATAAAACGACAGTAAGTAATTAATATTTTAATACTGGTCCACATTCTTACATTCTATATACTCCAGCAACCGTGATCTTAACCGGGATCCATATAATCACTGCTGACTCAATAGGTTTCTCCGGTTACACCACCCTAATTTAGATAAGATTTGTCACCCCATAATTATTTAATACAAAATATGGAATATGTGAATTGCGTAGTTCGTCATACCAAGGGGAAAATATATCATTATATCTATATACACAATCCCCATAGCTAGAGGAAGTGAAAGAGAACGTTCGCCACATGCTATACAGTTTTTCGAATATTCAATAATGAATTCTCAAGGTGTCGGTTTTGACTTGAATCAGAACGTCTGTTTGTGTAAGCTTTAGAAATCTTAATATATTTATAAAACTGATTATTTTGAGCACTAATCAAGGAAGTAGCATATTACTTATTTTCTATCTGCTCATATTCCACGATAGCATAAAGAAAGCGGCAAAAGTTGCGTTTTGCGGATATGTTACCCAGAAAACCTGATATTATCTATGGACGATACAGTTTATAAAAGTAATAAAAGCTGAACATCAATGTGAAAGAACTGATAGTCATATACGGTTTCGTAGAGCTAATAAGTATAACTTCGGGCATTTATTATAAATTCTGACCACTGGTGTTTAGTTTTATATCTTGTTACTACGACCTCCGCAGTCACTGTGTAAACATAATATTTATGATATTTTCGCCAATATGATAAATGAATAACTAAGGGCCTCAAGTGTGTGTTGAGTTGCAGAACGAAAATACCTCATAATGAGTACTTATCAAGCGGAATGATTTAACTGCAGAAGTGGTCACCCCGAATAATGATATACTGTAAGACGTTTTTAATGCAAAATACAATATTACTGTGGAGAAGTAAAAGATGCTTAGCAGTGCAGACATAAATACTCCATGAGAGCGCACATTTTATAGTTAACGATATATACTGTAAGGTAATGTATACATCCTAGATGTGTCCAACACTTGCTGCTTCAGCTGTTCAGCACGGATTTCCATGTTTGTCTCGAACGCAGTAATGAAAATGATCTTTCGCGTTCAGCATTTCTCTTGCAGCCAAAGGAAGGTAAGGTGATCCTCAGCTGCAGTGGCGCTAGCTTCGACCAGGAAACTGTCGAATACCTAAGACAACTTTTGCTCTCCGTAATCTTCAATTCATTCACTTTATGCAGCTACACCATTTATAATGTGACTCCCTTAATATTGCAGATTACTATTCCATTAAAGTGGCACATACAGTGAGTCATTCTGTTTGCCAAATATCTTGTATCAATAAATTGTATATCCTTGGGTTCGCAAAATAAAAACGAAATAGTGTTTTAAAAGATTTCTTGCATATTATCTAGAAAATGATAAGCATGAGGAATTAGTTTACAAAAGTGATTTGTGTTATTGTTGACTAAACTACGAGTTTCTTTGGAGCCTAAAGAAGTGGTAAAACGCCTTGACTGCAGGTGTGAAGATGATTATTATTTTGTGTAATTATTATTATTATTATTATTATTATTATTATTATTATTATTATTATTATTATTATTATTATTATTATTATTATTATTATTATTATTATTATTATTATTATTATTATTATTATTATTATTATTATTATTATTATTATTATTATTATTATTATTATTATTATTATTATTATTATTATTATTATTATTATTATTATTATTATTATTATTATTATTATTATTATTATTATTATTATTATTATTATTATTATTATTATTATTATTATTATTATTATTATTATTATTATTATTATTATTATTATTATTATTATTATTATTATTATTATTATTATTATTATTATTATTATTATTATTATTATTATTATTATTATTATTATTATTATTATTATTATTATTATTATTATTATTATTATTATTATTATTATTATTATTATTATTATTATTATTATTATTATTATTATTATTATTATTATTATTATTATTATTATTATTATTATTATTATTATTATTATTATTATTATTATTATTATTATTATTATTATTATTATTATTATTATTATTATTATTATTATTATTATTATTATTATTATTATTATTATTATTATTATTATTATTATTATTATTATTATTATTATTATTATTATTATTATTATTATTATTATTATTATTATTATTATTATTATTATTATTATTATTATTATTATTATTATTATTATTATTATTATTATTATTATTATTATTATTATTATTATTATTATTATTATTATTATTATTATTATTATTATTATTATTATTATTATTATTATCATAATTAAATCATTTTGAACTGTGAAGGACTTTAGAGATGACCTGTTCACTGAATTATTAGCTGTTTCTATAAATTCAGGTAATACATAATGACTGGTACATTCTAATTCCTATTATCTTCATTGAGAAGGACGCCTTATTAGCGTTGACATGGTCCATAGTGAGTAGTTTGTCCATGCCAAAACACTAAACACAAAGTAGTCACACAGGCATCCATATTTTAATACGTCAACCATAAATCGTTCTGGTAAATATAAAATACCTTTATTGAATTTTAGTTTGAGTAATTTAAAACTAAGATGTCAATGAGGTTAATATTAATATTTGATCAATATTTCTACGGCTTTGAACACCATATATTAAATTTTAAGCTAAAATAGGCATGTCCCTATGACGCAGGATGCAGAGTCGCAATGTGCACCTCCGAATTTACTCTAATGCATTTAGCAGCAGTTTTAATCTGCATATTCGATCAACAAATGCTTCTTATAAGGATACAAAAGAATAGGGAAGTTTTTCTATTTGAGAATACAATAGACGAACAGGTTCTATCTTTCTCCTCTATCTGCTTTTTAAGTAAGTTCTGCCACCGGTCGGAGAGCGAAGATACTTATGTAAATGCGGGAATACTATCACGTACATAGCAATGCATCACGCAGAGGACACAAAGCATGTACAAATGGATGTGTATATACACTAATCTATGGAAGCCACACTCTATTCCTAAATTTAATAAACTTTACAGTAACTCAGGTATACAGACACAGGTCCTCAGAGTTAACCTACGTCTTTTCAATTCGAATCCGTACTCCCAGGGAGAACTTTCCCAAGAACGTTTCCTCGAATGAAAACCTAACTATTGCTCATCAACAGGCACAGGAATTTTTACGCATTTGGCTTACTGTTATCTACATGCAAACCGTTTGCACTATGCAAATACACAGCAGATCCCAAGGGTCACTGAACAGGCAGATAAAATTAGTTCGAATGTTGTCTGTAAACTCTAAACGGCTTTACATAAGATGGTGTGAGGCCATTCCAGTATTTCTCAGAGGAGTTAATATATGTAGTAAAGGAAATGTGTAGGATGTATACTGTAAATTTATATTTTTACATATACATTCACTAAAATGAAATACACATAAAAATACAGAGCATATCCTAAGGGTCACTGAACAGGCAGATAAAATTGGTTCGAGTGTTGTCTGTAAACTCCAAACTGCTATACATAAGATGGGGTGAGGCCCTTCGAGTATTTCTGAGAGGAGTTAATATATGTAGTAAAGGAAATATGTAGGATGCATATTTTAAAGTTAAATTTTGTAACGATATGTTTTAGTTAGAAATTTTTATATGAATATTGTTTTCTGATATGACTTAGTAGGCCATGTAATGACAATATGAAAAACAAATATATGTGTAATATTGTGATTGGCCGTAGTAATAATTTTATTACGTAGTGCGGTGACGTAGCAGTAAATCGGCCAATCACAAAATTAATAGAGGAGCAACGATAGTTACGTGAAATCAATAATATTGAGATAGACATATATTCTTTAGTCTTGTTTCATGACGATGGAAAAATGTCGCGGTGAATATAAAAGTTTCGTAACGGAAAGTTAATAACCTTCAAAAAGAGTTATTAGGTATTCGTAATAGTAATGAGTGGACGTATAGAAGAGGAACTTTAAGTAATTAATAGTAATTACATTAACTTAAAAATAAGGATTTATCGATATGTTGGAGGTAATCTATAGTGACTGATTAAGAAATAAAGTTCGAGTGAATTGTAATCCAGATTATACAATTAAATAATATATCACGAAATCGGAGTCATATAAAATTTTATTTCTGTCACCAAAAATCCACACCTGGGAACAGATCTCATGACTCTTATTTAATCAGATCTCGACCTGGATCTTCCAAAAAAAGTCAACGTGCATTCTATCTGCTGCAAGTGGAGGAATAACGTCACAATTTTATCTGTGCATTCATTAAAATGAAATGCACATCGACAGTGTATATTTTGAGTTTTATAGAAGTCAAATGTTAAGTTACTCATTCAGTGGAATAGTGTTAATAATATCCTAGAGAGGCTACAGACAGGTACAAAAAGAGTAATTTGGTAGAATTTTCATAATATCGTCTAGTTCATTATCAAGCATTGTACCTCAATAAGAGACATATGTAAGCATAGCCAAAAAATAGTGAACTGTGTTGAAATCCCATTTAAGAACTATTACTTTGGCTGAACTAATTACTGTATTAAAACTAGAGATGAGGCGAAATAAGCTTTCCTCGTTACTCGATACCGATACATGGTATTTTCCACGGTATCCGATTCTTCGATTCGATACCTCATTTCTACTTCTAGTTTCAATACAAAATATAATGTTGGGCGAACCGTGTGATACCAATGAAATTAATTAGATGCACATATGTCATGAGACAAGATTTAAAACAATCATTGTACTTATTTTAAAATTATAACCGGAAGTTATTTCCGGACTGTTATGCCTTGGTCTGCTGGAGTTATTTTTAAACTCTACATTAGCCACTTAAAAGTGAAGTGCGTTTTTGAAAGAGTCCACTTTTATAAGATTTTGTTCAAAACTACTGGCACTCTCACTCTTTCGGGGTCAAGTCTACTTCTTTTTCTGTCACATATGAGACCTGCTGTGCTAAATAGTCCTTCAGATAAAACTGTTGCAGGTGGAACACAATCATTTAGCGGGTACTTTTTTAGTTTTGGAAATTTTGAATTTTTTTGCAGTAATCCAGTACACCAGAAATAGGAGGTTAGGAATAGTTGAAATATTCAGTTATCTTTTTTCTTGGCAACTGCTAATTGGCAGCGAATCTGACACACGATTATTATGTTAATGCATAATGTTAATGTACAAGTACCACATTCATGGCAATTTCTTGGGCTTTGCAGTAGGTGACATTTAAAACAAAATAAAGAAATGTTTGTGAACTGATCGATTTTTACATGTATGTGGGAGGTCAGAACAGGAAGTTGAGCTGCAACCAGTGCTTGTACCTGTTGTAACTTCCAGCAACAGACTGAATCCTTTCGAAGAGCGAGTGTCATACATTTGCCACCTTCTAATTGGTTAACATTAGATACGTGTCCTTTAAAATATTCTACTTGATTCAATAATATTTTGTGACTTTAAAATAAAATAAAAAGTTGCAGAATTACCACCGAAGTATCGAAAAACTGCCGAGAGAATTCTATTAAACATCGTTCAGGTCGATATCGTGCAAGTATCCTGGATATTGAGGTACCGCCGGTATCGAGGACCCACCTTTAGTAGTAAGTAGCACACGTTAGGTTGAGAATATGCAAGCGATTGTGTACATTAGTGTTCTATATTCAATTAATCAGATTGGAATGAATATGGTACTGTTAGAAAAGTTCTAGCACTGAACTCTTCGGTTCATTATCTTACTTATTAGAAAATAATTATTTTTTGACACTAGCCGCATGCAGGACAAGTTTTGGAAAGGTAGATTCAGACTGGAGAAATCCGTGCCATAGCACGGATCTCCCAATCTCCGCCCGGTTACTCTAACCACTGAGCTACAATTGCAACGTCCCAAGCACAACATTGAATTCTCAACTAACTCAAATTCTTTCCTGCCACAACACTGGCAGTTCCCATATACACATGAGTCAACTACGTAACTGATGACCCATAATGCTGTAAGTACTTTAAGTTTAAACCACTATTAGGTCAATTAATCGAAATTAACTGTCTTGCTGGAATGTTACCATGGTAGTTCAGTGGTTAGAGAAACCGGACAGAGACCGGGAGATCCGTGGTTCAAATCCCAGCAATGACATTGAATTTTTCAGTCTGGCTCTAGAATTAAATTTGCATTAAGTGACGTAATACTGGTCTAAACTATAAAGCCTAGGCTTAAATACCTTCAACATTGCAAGTCACCATTTAAGTAGTTGTCTCATGTGTACATGAAAATTCCTAGTGACTTATCGAAAAAATACGAGTTAATTACTGTTGTTTAAAACTGACTTGTTACACTTATTAGGGCCAGAAGCTTTTTGACGTTGCTTTCTCCCTCTCGGTTAGTTATCTGGAGTCTACAGGAGCTGCAACTGACTATTCGTATTCACGAGTAATCTGCAGGTACGGGTTCCTTTATATCGTCTCATTGTGTGCAGATGTTTCCTGAAAGTGCAATGGTCCGTCAAAAGACCACCTGCTAGCCTTATTCGAGTTCTTCTACGTCCCAGATCTTTAGCTACTAGTAATGAAAGCGTGTCCATTTCCTTTACACTGTCAATTTCCTTCTTCTCCGTTTCAATGGTGGGCGACATGTCTACACCGAGGATTATCAATTAACTTGAACGACATACAACATAGAGTAGTGGAAAAGACATAGTCATGAAAGTAGTCAGAGGATGACTAGGTGATAAAAACAGGCAGGAAATTCAATTTCAATGTTGACAATGCTAATCATTGTCGGTACAGAATGAAAGAAGTGTGTGATTGAGAAGTATATATTTTGGTTTTTGTTATGAAAAAAGGACCGCGAATATAATGGCTTTGATTGAGAGGTTGGAAAGCTAGGAATGCAGCTTATTACATTAATTTTAGTCATTTAATTCCAGGGTTATATCACAACGCATATATAATAATTAATATAACAATAGTTTGTCCAAAGAACGTTTTATGAATAGATGTCACATCTGTAGCATTATATAAAGCAATACGTGTTATATAATTCCTTTAGACATAAACTTACTTCAGATATTTATAAACAATAACAGGAAACAAACAACACGATAGGAATAAATAATATCATATAATTCGGTCATTTTAAAAAGTTCAACATTTCCTGAAAGTCGTTCAAGGCATTCATCAAAGAAGGTACGGCGCTATTGGTACGCTCATTGCAGCATTTCAGTTAGACGTCAATGACGTGTTGAGCTGATGAATAAGTTGCCAATGATGACAACGAAAGAGAGATGCATGTGATAGATAGAAGGTATGTGAGTGAGTGTACAGGAGAGGAGTATCATCCTGCTGCTCAAAAGGTTACCCTAGCTTTATCTTTATTATTAGAAACCTCTCAGATAACGCACTGATTAATCCACACGAACATATATTCTTCAGTAATCTGCGATTCCGGTGCATTCCGTTGACTGAAATGTTGCATTCATTGGTGCTGCTACACGTCCGAAAAGCGCACCAGCACCGCTCTCACTCTTCTGAGAATAATCAATGCGTTATCTGAGATGTTTATATTGACAAAGATTAAGCAAAGGTAATCTTTTGTGCAGCACGATAAAACTCGCGTAGGTGAGTAGGGTAACTTGCTCCTTACAAGAAAGCAGGTGCATTTTGCACATAATTTTTTGATCAAGATTGTCAACCACGCTATGGCGTTTGATGAAGGTAATAAGTTACCGGTACAATTATTTTTCCATTTTGCGGGAAACCGGCGAATATTTTGGTGGCATGTATGCCGATGGAAAGTGCACAAATGTAATTACTGGAAGAATCCTTGGATTCTAAATAACGGAAGATAGCTTGCGGGTAGTTGAACGTTGTAACCAAAGTGGGCAAAGCTCGGGTACATACTTAGTGGAAGAAGGTGCAATAATATGTAAGATATTTTGCGCACGTGGAATTCAAAGTATTTTTCATTGCATTTGTATGGCTTACCAAATCAGCAATTAAAGAAATACTCATTACATAATAAACCACTCACGTATAATCCCCCCAGGGGCCTACTGCGATAGGTACGGGAATTGGTGATCCCGGGTTCCCAAGCCACCAAGACACCCTCGATGTGGGTTCCTTTCAGTGGTGACGGGTCAGAGAAAACACCCACCCACGTGCGTGGAGACCCGTGTCGGTGGAAAGGTTTGTCCTGGTGGTTGAGGGATGCACATCTGAGTTCGCTCCAGTCTTCTTCTGAATTCGGGGAGGGTGCGCATTTCTAATACACTACTTTGGTTTCCGCTTCGCCTAAACGGGCGGCTAGGACTAACCCACCACTAATCAAGCGGCCGGGACTAGGTACTGTACCGAACTCCAGGGTGAGTGGAACGGAGAGCCCGCTATATCCCCTGTGTAGCCCCTTGACCCCTTGTTGGACTCCGTGGTGGGTGGGGAGCACTGGGGCATGAACCGTATTCCATTTATTATGCTAAACCCAAATATTAATAAAAATATTAAGTAAGGTGCAAAATAAATATTTAAGAACAGTGTAAAAGAAGTAGTTGAGTGTGGTCCTCGCTACTTAGGGATTAAAAGAATAGAGGAAGGCAGGAATTTTTCAATGGTTAATCCGTTTCTAATTCAGAAGGGTCTTGACAACATAGTTGATGCAGTAAAGTCCTGTACTAAGTCAAGGAATGGCACGCTGCTGGTGGAAGCAATTCGGCATCCCAGGCAGCTAAGATAGAGAGAGCCATTATGCTGGGCAGTTATCCTGTAAAAGTGGAGTTGCATAGGACCCGAATTCCTCGCGCGGTGTTGTAAACACTAGTGCGTTGGATGGTATGTGCAACGAGGATATTCAGGAGAACCTTCAGGAACAAGGCGTTACAGCAGTCTATCGCGTGCAACGGAGAGAGCGAGGGGAAATGGTCCCTACTCGTACCCTGTTCTTGACCTTTGATCGGGTAGATCTCTCTCAAAGGATAAAGGCAGGATATGACGTAATAGAGGGGAGCGAGGGGAAATGGTCCCTACTCGTACCCTGTTCTTGACCTTTGATCGGGTAGATCTCTCTCAAAGGATAAAGGTAGGATATGACGTAATAGAGGTTAGACCATGTATTCCCAACCCTCTGAGATGCTATAAATGTCAGCGGTTCGGTCACACTAGTGACTTCTGTAAAGGTGTACCTACATGTGCCATCTGTGGAGAGGTCATGCATGAAAATGTATGTACATCACCTCCAGCATGCGTTAACTGTAGCGGTGAACATCGATCTAGTTCACTAGAATGTCCCTGTTATATTGAAGAGCGAGCAATTCCGGAGATCCAGGTTAAAGAGAAGGTATCTTTTTCGAAAGCCAAGAAACTCTTCGTATCCACAAGCCCTCTGTAACCAGTTTCCGTACCTACAGCTCTGTGGCGGCTACCCCGTCACTAAAACGGGAAGCTGGTACTCAAACATGCGATATGAACGGAGCAACTATATCAGAGAAAGTTCTAGTACCTTGATCGCCACCAAAAGCATCGCTAGCAACACGTATAGCTCCGTCCACACCACCTAAGACTACCGCAAATGAGAATATCTGAGTTAAGTTGTCTGACAAACCATCGACATCTAGAAACAGGACCAAATTTCCCGTAATATACCAAGCACCAGGAATAAAGTTCAAGACTCAGTATGATAGAACTGCCTTTCTGAAGGAAAGCTCAAAGCCCGCTCCCGAAAATACCAAGGTAAAGAGAAGTCCAAGAGTATCTCCTCCGAGATCATTTTCGGAGTCATCATCTGGGAGGACTCAGACCGGCGATAATCATCTTCGTCGGTCGTAGTTTCTAATCGGTTCGAGCCTCTCGAAGCAAAAGTTGCAGAAGGGAAACAGTTCGCCTCCATAGAAGATATGGAGCAGGAAATACCTGACCATGCTGCTACATTGGCAGCAAAGAAAAAGAAGATAAACCTGAAGAAACCAGCCCCAAACCAAAGAAAAAGGGCAGATTGATCCGACCACCGCTAAAATCCACGTAGGTGCGTATTTATTTGACATATCCCATTACTATCGCCATAACTATCCTACAATGGAACATACGTGGTTTAAGAGCACATTGACCAGAGCTCGAACTTTTGCTCAATAAGCATGACCCCTTCAAAACTGTGTCGAACATATTCAGTGGCGTGGCCGTAACACTCTCGTTGTACTTTAGGCTGCGACTGATACGGAGACTCTCGATTTCACGGGATCCTTTATGCCTTCTGAGTGGGCAGAGCCATCTTCCGGCTGCCCTCCAAAGTGGGGGGCTGTTACTGGGTAATTAGGCCATGCATGGTCTCCGGCTGGTGCTCTCCTTCGTGATAGGTTCGACCGCTACGTAGGATGAACTATGGAGGGGGCTGATTTTATTAAAAGTGGTTGGTGCCAATGAGTAGTTTACATCGGGTACCCCGCATGGCTTACGGGCACCCAAGATAACTCAGGAGCTAATCCTAACAGCAACTAAAGCTGAGCTCCACATAATTCTCCTAAGCGGTTCGGCATCAAAGTTTTTCCAATCTTAATCAGAAACAATAAATACCATGGTGCTAGGCATTGCATCATGTCCTTTCAATTCCAAGGTACAATCACTGTAACCTTATACAATAATACTAACCTAAAAATCTACATATCACCATACAACATCCCAAATTAATACCTTACCTGCGCTAAAACCCTTAATGGGTGGGTACGCAGCTAAAACCGTCTGGCTAAATACAGCAAGCCAGCACGAGGAGCGAGCGAGCGAGTGGTTGTTTACTGTTAGTACTGCTGTTGGTGATATACGAGCCTGGGTTTGTGTCCGGTTGGGTTTCGTACGTGGGATCCTTAAATCGAGAGGCTCCGCATCAGTCGCAGCCGAAAGTACAATGAGAGTGTTACGGCAACGCCACTGAAGATGCTCGACACAATTTCGAACGAAACGTCGGGAAGACTATTTTCCAATAGAACACGGCCTACAAGCCCGGAAAATCATTATCTACAAAATGGCTTCGGCCGTGGAAGCCTACGCACTGCAATTAGTGTTACGTTGTTTGCTATTGCGATTAATTCTATCTCGAAGTGTGTACCTCCTGGGGTCTTGTCATGCCTATTTGTGGACCACTTTGCCGTCTACTGTACATCTCAGCGCACACCGTTTTTTTTTTTTAGCGTCGTCTACAGACCACCTTAGACAACCTTAAGAATTGGAGTTTAAAAACGGCTTCCGATTCTCCGCGGAGAAAACAATCTACAAGGCTCCGATTAGGCGCACAACTTCTACCTTTTGCAGATGAGACGAGGTTCCTTGGATTGATATTTGATAGAAAACTTAGTTCGTCGTCGCATATAGCACAAGTGAAAGCACGATGTGACCGATATTTAAATATCTTGCGGATACTAAGTGGAAAATCGTGGGAGCGGATCGTACAATCTTATTGCGACTTTATTGCGCACTCATCCGTTCCAAATTATATTATGGTAGTATCGTTTATGGTTCAGCACGACCATCTGTGCTGAAGAGATTAGACACAGTCCATAATTGTGGTATACGTATAGCAGTTGGGGCATTTCCAACGAGCCGTGTTATAAGCCTGTATGCTGAATCTGCAGAACCTCCTCTGCAGTACAGGCGCAATATATTGTTAGCAAATTATGGCTGTGGACTTAATTGCATGCCAACAATCCAACGTTTACGCCGTTCTTTAACACCTTAATGGACGCGCGTTATAGGAAGACTTCTCTTAAACCAAAGTTACCTGGTTTTCGATTCCGGGAGCTCCTTAGAAAGCTTGATACTGAAATGCCCAAGATGTATCCTAAGGGGGAGAGCACATACCCTCTTTGGTTGTGCAGAGTGACCTACGTAGATCTGGGCATGACTAAGTATGATAAGTCTACCATGTCTATGTCTAGTATTTGCAAATATTTTTTAAAATTTTTATCGCGATATGAGGACCACTTTATAATTTATATTGATGGCTCCAAGAGCTCAAATGGTGTTGGTTGTGCTTATGTGTGTGGAACCGAACTGTATACATTCGGATTCTACACTAGCACTTCCATTTTTACTAAAGAGCTTTATGCAGTATACTGGGCCATTTTACACGTACGTCGACGAAAGTTGGGGGGCTCCATCATTCTGAGTGATTCCCTCAGTGCACTTCAAAGTCTACGGCAGCTGTACAACTACCACCCTATTGTGCAGCGCATCCAGCATGCCCTCCACGTTTTACACGCTTCCGGCGTTAGCGTTGTGCCTGCATGGATCCCTGTTCACGTAGGCTTGCGGGGGAATGAAGTGGAGAATTCAGCGGCCAAGATGGCTACCATGAAGTCCAGGGTTCGAGTACCATCTGTGACGTTGGAAGGCTTTAGGACTTTAATGCGGAGAGCTGCATTGGCGTATGTTACGTCATCCTGCTGCAAAGGGCGGTACAAGCTGTCCTTCTACGGAAATAAAGAGCATATTGAATTTCTGCAAACAAGTATTTTAATTTTAGGAACGCACAAAGTCGCAATATGATGCAGAGTGCCACACATTCACCTTTAATTGGTTTCCCATCGTACATGATATCTCATTTGAAATACTTCACCTGCTGTTTTGTTTCAGTGCACACCCGATTGGGATCCACCTCTTCTGAGCATTCTACCTTCTTCGTATTGAGAGTGCTTCTCTGAGTGTATACTTCTACTGCTTCGTAAATGAAATGGTTACGGTAATTGCTGATGTTAAATATTTAAGTATTTGGCAGTCGGATATCGTAGCCTTCTTATACAGCATGATCTACCACAGCAGGGCTCTTCTTCGATCTAGTTTGCAACTCGGTCTCCCCACTTGGTCGATGTTTTTGTAATACTAAAGCTTTCAACTTATTATTGAACACTACTGTACTATTGTACTACTGTACTATTACTGTATAATAGTACACTATTATACTGTATTATTGAACACTACTCAAATCATCGAAGCAGAAGAGAATACATTTTGGTAGACTGGCGCCTTTAGGAATAAAATTAGAGCATTCTAAATATTTAAGCACATAATCAGCTAAAACTTGTCATGTTTAAAAGTAAATATACCTATTAGTATGCTTTTTAATTTTAATGAAGCGAACCCCTGGAAAATTTATGAGCTGAGTATAGGGATGCGAAAGTATCCCAAAACGTAAAGTAAACCTGACACTGAAATTTAACTTGTAAATTATTCTTGACAGATTTATTCCCAGATTTAGTTAAACTATTATACAATGGACCAACTCAGCCAGTCCTTCAAAAATATTTTCCCACAGCATTTGATACGGACTTTCAATTTAATTATTGATATATTTATACAAATATTACTTTCTAAATTATTTTCGTGAGTAGATACAATTATAATAGCTTGATTTTTGTTCTCATATACATAGCTGGCCCTAATTTTTCAAAATGAAATACTATTGCAAGACATAGATGGATCATGAAACATCTGGAATTTAAATGTATGACATGATCCAGCGAGTGGAGAACTTTGTTTTGGAGGATCGCCAATTGAGCGTTTTAGACATCGCACTCCAACATTGGATTTCGTCAGACCGGCAGGTATGAGGCTGTGACTGTGTTGGTTTGTTGTCACACGATGTTCTGCTTTCATTGAACTGTCGCACCCAGGAAAGCACATTAGACACATATATGGTACCATCACCATATGCCTCACTCAACTACCGATGAATGTCAGTAGGTGTCACACCAGGAAAATGGAGAAAACGAATGATTAAACGCTGTTCTTGCAATGAAAACGGTTTGATGCACTGTACAGTGCTGCTATCTCTATCAGGTATTCACAAAGATTTCACGTGTATTTAAAAATGTTTCTTATCTGGTCTGAAAAAATAGGTGTTATAATTTGAACGCACTTGAACAAAACAGAATACTGCGTATTCCTTAACATGACATTCGTTACGTGATAAAATATACAATAAAACGTTTTATTAGACATAAGATAACATTCAAAGGTGATAGTGTAACTCTGCATCATATGAAGGAGTGTATTTGTATGATGATCTTAACCATACCATAAGCTTCAAGAGTGTATCTATATTTAGTGTCGCATTAACAGATGACTGGATACATTGTGCTGGATACATTATTGGAAACATTCATTATGGGAGGAAAATATCATTTTGGGCATAATATTTAAAATATGCATAAAATATTAGCAGCCATGATGCAATTGTGTTGCAACCACAATTAGTCGTTTTAATAAAACGTAATGTATTCTATTACCTACCTAGTTATATTAAGGTGTTTAATATAAATGCAAATGATTTTATGTAACAATTTAGTTACCAGTAGAATATTTGTATGAATAATATAAATTCTTACGCTTAGAAAATTAGTTCTATTGATGGAAATCCTTTAGGATCGGAAAAAGAAATCTAAGTTTAAACTCTTGAAATTAAATCATCTAGACGCAGCTACATTTGAGGTGAGCAGTAATGAAATTATCTGAGAAAAGAAAGTAACAACAGAGATGTCTGGAGAAATTACCAACTTGACGGCATCTAACGTTGTTAATCAATTGGTCTGTAGAAGTCGTACATTACAGGATCTAAAAGGAGAAAACGGTCGAAACATATTAAACAACTAATTGAACAGAGCATTTCAAAAGAACTTTAAAAATATACCTCTATAAAATGAAGCTCTAAAATAAACCAATTTATATAGAGAGTTTTATTCTCGCCGTTGACTGTCTAAGATTTCAATGGACTGACTTTCCTATTTGCATCTACATTCATACTTAAAATGCTGCTAATCCTTTTCAATTTTGAAATATTCTCAAATGATCAAAAGAATTAATGAAGCCCCAGAAATAAGTTGCCCTTACTCACCAAATGCCTGGGAAACAAAACACAATAAAACGTCGAGAAGAGAAATTTGAGTCAACAGTAGATGTGGGGAGTGGTCTGTATCGGTTTTTATATATTATGTGACGCTTTCACACACTGTTATGTACGTTCTCACCTGTGGCAACCATTAGACAAATAGATACACGCGGCAGTTACATCTTCGAAAGAGGTTCATGTATAATCGGGTGAAGAGCCTACCTGTGCACAGGTTTCATATACTCGGGAGTGCAAGTTAAGTACGGTGGAATGTGCTGGAATAGGGCGGACATGTTTATAGGATGGAGGAATATAGATCACAGAGAAGAGTCATGGAAGGAAGACTACAAGGTGCAAGACCAAGAGGAAGACTTAAGGACAGATGGATTGATAGATGCAGTGACATCTGATGCCAGGAAATTTATTGGTACGGTAGTATGGAGAAAAGGTCTGTGGACAGGGAAGGATGGAGGAGCAAAATAAAGTAGGCTAAGGCCCGAAATTGTGCTGCGAAGCCACTGCAGAAGAAGAAGGGTGTTAATAAGCATTGACATATAGTTTCCTAGCGGATGCGTGCTACATCTTGGTTCCAATGCGACTCGGGCTCCGTTGTTGTGATTAATTATTCACTCGTGTAACACAGATAGTGTACGATACGGAAAAAGCAAATTAGTGTATATGTTGTTTTATTTTGGGAGTGTTAAAAAAATGAAAGATCCATAATAAACCCCAGTATGGCGCCAGAAAACTGAATTGACGTAGAGGGTGCACGTAAACAAATGGTATCACAGTGAACCTAATGGGCATAGTTAAACACCAAATAATGTACTCCTTATATTCGAAAAGAAATTCACAACTACAAGATACTCTGCCTTTGTTCAGAATATTTCCAACACTATGTTAGAAAGGTCTCAGCATTCCTTCAACAGTGAGGGAGAAATTTTTCCAGAGTGCAAATTGCACAACATACCAACTGACTCACCTTGTCCTAGAAATAATGAAATAATTGGAACAGGCGATTCTTTACAGAAACGGAAGCATCACTCTATTCGGCTCCCAGCCTAGGGCAGGTGAAAAAGCTCATGAAAAAAGTGGTCGGCACCACGGCAATTGAACCCGGGACCTCCCGAATGTGAGTCGCACACTTTATAGTATATATTTACAAACTGAGCAATTAAGCAATGTGGAATTTGCTGTAGTGATAGGACACCAGAATCCTTATTATAACGAAATGAACAAATGAAACGATCTGAAACTGCATCAACCGATGTACAATAGCTGTGCCCCCAGTTACACATTCGCAGCGGTCATATTAATGTTCAGCAGCTCCAACTAGGCTTAAGAGTAAATGCAAATAAGAAAAACAATAAAAAGGAAGGAATTCTATATTTGGTCTAGATTCCAGCCAGGTGTATCTTTAGTTAATTTGAATTGACATTTTGGAGGTGTTCTTCATCCTCGTCTTTACGATAAAACTGATGAAAGTGAAGTTCGGATGCCCAGACACGCCGTAAGGAAAGTTTCAGCACAACTAATGTTATTAATTTATGTGGAAGAGGTTGTAGTGTTATCGGGGCAGCATTCTCAAGATTTGGCAGTATATTAGTAAAGCAATTTATGTACGAGCAATTTATACTCTCCACGTCTGCTATAAGACGTTGGGCGTGGTTCTTGAGGAATACAGTTAATTTTTACGGCGTACCATATTGCTTGAACTATTGATTTGGCTTGGATAATGTCGATAATATCGTCATATTCTTTATTGGTGGTGATGACATTGAAAAGTAGAGTTCTGCTCTTGAACCATTAGCAGGGATGGAAGTTAAAGCCAAAGCTTGTAAATAGCGGAGGGAATCAGGCTGAATTTTTCAGTAATGCACTCCTAGCCAATGATTATCTTGAATTCTACTCACCTTGTTGGTCGCAGTTGGTCCATTGCAGTTAGGTCGTGTTTATGCAACTGCAGGTTCCCGAAGCGTAGAGCTTGGGGTTTCAAATATCAGCCCCACGTTCTAGTAAATCTACCGATATTAGAATCTTGATGTACAGTAACTGCATCCTTCACGTTTACTTAATTTGAATTTTCAGCTGCCCAATGTTTGTAAGCTGGCAAAGGTATTTCTAAGCACAACGCCAAGATAAATGAAAGTAAGACATGCAGGAACGGCATACATAACAAACCACCCCAACCCTTTCACAGCTGTTTGGGATCTCCAAACAGATGTGCTTGTCACACAACCTTTGTATTTCTTGTTTGCACTTTAGAAAGCAAAGATTTGAGTGTAGATAACTTGAAACCAATCGCTTAAGAATTTCTGTGCCCGTTGTGAGATAATCACATACAGCTCAACTTTGGATTTAACCATTCATAAAGGTTCGTCTTATTGCTTTTGACTCAATTGTAATTCTCTAGACCTGAAAAATTCTTCTGAATATCTCCCTCATCCTTCGCCTTAGTGTTTTTGAACAATAAGACCCCACAAGGCGTTTTACACAATATTTGCTGCGTATCCCACAATTTTATCCCCTCTTCGGCATCTACTGTTTAATACTCCCTAGCATATGTTAATTTTTTTGCGATTATCAGTTGATTTTCGTACAGAAATTCAAAGTTAGCTTCATTAAAACAGCACGATAGAAAAAAACAGAAGCAAAAATAGAAACAGTTTATTGAAGCAGTTCAATGAGTTAACTTAGTAGGTGAACTAATGACTTTTGTTTATTTCTTGAGAACATTGTATAGTTACGCGTTTAATCCTTCAATTAAATCCCAGTCGTAGTGCTTTTACTCCAGATAAATAAAAATCCCTAGTGATATAACTGTTGATAAATTGTTTCCATGTCATAATAAAATACAAATAATGTCACTCTTCAAGTCAATGTTTCACCGCACAGTTAGAGTCAATATTTCATAGACAATGTATAAGGATTTTATTTTCTTGTTCTGTGGAAATTAAGGGACTTGATTTCAGAAAAGTCATCTGAAGTGCAACATGGATATTTTCTATAAATTATCGTAATATATATTATTTATCAGTCTTCATACAGAAAACTTTCTATCTCTGATGATCACACAGCAAGAGCTAAAATAGTTTTACTGCAAACCTTTTAGGAAAACCACTCAAGTAAGTGATTGGAACGAAGGCAGATATGGAAGAAGTGACCGAGGAAATCTTTAATTTTACGAAATAATTTTAATATATAATTTTGGTATACATATTTTAAACAAATTCGAAAATTCTGCGTATTATATAATTTGTAAAGGTTCCCTGTTGTGTAAACTTAAAAAGCAGTAAAGAAGAATTCACAGTATAATTACAGAAAAGTTGTAGATATATTTTACTAGCAGAGTAAGTAAACTCCAACATATAAAGTCTTCCTCAAAATGAAATTTTAAATGAAAATATTCAATTTGAAGTGTTCTTTGGATGGAACGATTTGCTTAAGATCTTCGATCTGTATTTAAAGGTACATGGTTTATATGTGAAGGCTGGTGGTGTTTATGCAAATTTTTATATTGCAGTTAGATTGGTCACACACTAACACACACACACTAACACACACACACACACACACACACACACACACACACACACACACACACACACACACACACAAGCCTACACGCTCATTTAGGGAATACAAATTAACACATAAGGAACAAGAAATTTATGCTGGTACCATAGCATTAAATTGCTCCACAGAACCTCTGAGCCCCATATTTGCGAGATCTCGTGTTCACCTTTTGTCGATATTCTATGAGCATTCTGCGGTTTCCCAGAGATTATAAGCCAATTCTAGGGGTTTCTGTTACAACATGTCCTTGTGATACCATAATTTCCTTCATCATCATGATCATTATCATCATCATCATCATCATCTATTTCACGATTGAAGGACCAAGCGATGATGTTCAATGTGTTGCGCTGGTATGATTTTGAAGATTTCTTCCTGCCATACGTAGGGCTGTTGACGAACCCGCACTCTGTATGTGGGTTCGCTTAAGATACCGCAGAGCCCCGGGGCTTTCGGACAATCTTGAGCAATGTCGGGTGTGTTCAACTTGAAATGATGTGCACCCCGCAGAAGCTTGCATACGCATCCCGAGTCTGACCTTATATTGGGTCCCTCCACTCATCTTTTCCTCTCTCTCTCCTTCCCTGCCAGACGTTACTTTCGAAATACAAAGAGTCACATTGGTTTACGTGCATATCTTTGCTCTGGTTTCGTGAGTCGCTCTGTGATATGCACCTCTGTTTTATCCTTAAGGTTGTACTGATATATACAACCCCTATATACCCAAGCGTTGGCCTTTCCCTCGCTTCAGTAATAATTACGGACACTTGATTAAACCTTTGCTTCTGCCAAACCAATATTATCGATGAGGTGTGTATATTTTTGCTTGTTAAGTCCTGTGTATTACGAGGTACATTCTAAAATCTTTTGGTCTGATTTGGAGATGTAATTGTGACAGCAACTATGACAATTTATATTAAGTTGTGTAAATGTTCAGACATGCAATTCTTGTCACTTATTTTTAACAAATCCTATCTTAAAGAAATTAATGTTAACGCTTTCTACAAAGTGAAACATGCGCTGGTAAACTTACACTGAGGGTTACAGAATTTGACTCTAATAAAAATACAGAAGAAATTGTATTCGGTATTCGTTTCCAGTGGATAAAAAGTGAGTTGTTTGATTTTAGCCTGCTCGTACGTGTATTTAACACGATGAACGCTCAGATATCACAAAACGGCTATGATCGATGAAATTTGTGACAAAAATTCGCAATTTCACGGGTGCTGCGTTGAAGAACACTGGACAAAATAAATAAACAAACAAACATCTAAATTAATAAATGAGTGAGTGAGTGAGTGAGTGAATGGATGGATGGATGAATGAATGAATGAATTAATAAATTAATTAAAACAGTATCATTCGAATTAACATTTCGCGAGAATGTTACCTACACCTGAGATACAGATTTTGATAACATTAGTTGGAAAATAGATTCACTACTATTCGCCTTAGACGAACGAGCAGTTAAAACAGTGGTAACAACAGGTGAAACTGCACGAAAGAAAACAAAGTCGGTTCCATTTGCAACAAAAGCCATGCCTACAGTATTCCGGGATTATCATGATGTGTGCTTAATGACTGCTTCCCGCAGGGCAGACCCTCGACGCTTCACATCTTACGCTTCACTGCTGAACCAACTGAACACCTGAGTAGGCTAAGCGTCCAACGTTTGCTAAACTAAATTAAATAAAAACAGGTGTTTCTCTTGAATCACGACAACGCGTTTCAAATACGTCTGGTCTGTTGCTCTAGAACTGTATGAGTTTCACTTCTAACTGCTTTCACATATTGGTGATTACTTTTTGTTTTCAAACCTGAAGAACGAAAGGAATAAGCGAAGATTCACATAAAATGGCCAGTTGAAGCTGAAAGAGAGACGCCTTTTTCACACCGTTGGACAAATATTATGTCACGCAAGCTATTAGGGATTTGCAGAGTCGCCGGTCTTTTGTGTTGATTTATAACTGGACTTAGGACTTCTACGACTCGGCTTGTTGTGCGTGTATGCTGTGAGTATAGGAAGAGTGGCCTGGTTTAGCTACAGTAGTAAACAAGGTCAGCCGCCTTAGGGGTACACAAATGTAATAACAAACTGTTTTAATAAAACAATATGTAAATTATGTCTCCATTTTCAGAATCATTCAATAGAAGTGCATGTATAACAAAACAGATTATAAATAATAAAGTAAAATAACTTACTTTTGCAATACAAAACAAATACCTACTCTTTGATTGTTCAACTTATTACAGTGTGTAACAAGATATATTTTAAGCTTTTCGAAAGTGAATGTCCTCCTTCTGTTATTCAAGCAATATTTGCAGTTTGAAAAGGTTCTCTCGACATCACATGATGTAAAAGATGCAAGCACAAAGTACTGCAGATCACATTGCCTTATAAGCGCTGTTTCATTATGCCCCTGCAATTTATTTTCAATGGTCACAATTTTAAAAATGGGTTTTTCTCAAATACGGTTTTCATTTTGCTTTTTACTTTATCCATGACCGATCCAGCAGCTACTGAGTCTATCTCTGTAATTTTTTAAATGAGGGACTGAGCGGCTCATACTGCAGAACTATGCTCGTTATCTAACACACTAAGAATTTCAGCGCCTAGCCAGCACGGCGTTCTAATCGAGGTCTACTAATACAGTAACGGCATTAATCATGAAACGTAAACAAACAATGTGCGTAAAAATTTCATTAAAAATAAAAGGTGTTTATCTCAATCAAGTTGGGATATATTTACACCAATATATACTTGGGGTATATATATATATATATATATATATATATATATATATATATATATATATACGGTGTTCATTTTTATTCGTTATTTCTCGCCCTCCGATTGAGAAAGAATGACGTCATGGTTGACTGGTAAGTGTATCTTGAAATCATAGTGCCCTCTACGGAGAAGGAGCGTTAACCTTTGCGGAACAGTAAGCCAATTACAGCGCAGTAAGTGTGGTTACACTTTTAACTAATACAACCAGCTTCCCCTGGATATGAGCACAGCACCGCGTCTACATGGTTGAATGATACTTTCGTGCCGGCATTAAAATTGGTGCGACATATAAACATAATTTAAACCGCTGCATGAGGAGTTCATGCAACGCTCCGGCATTCAGACAAGTTCCTCGCAGGGGAAGGTTGTCAAAAGTGTCCAGGTACCGTCAAATTTACATAGTTTTGTTTGCAACATAAACGACCTACGTTTTATCAGTATAGGATATAAATGTTTGTCATTCTCACGCTTAATTAAAATGTCTATTAATGTTGATATACTTATGACTTTCAAAACCAATAAATAGGTGCATTAAACATTTCCAAGACGCAGGATCAGTTACTCGCAAAAAGAGAGACACTACGCTATAAAGTGACTGGTCCCAATCTAGAAGCAATAAATAATGTTGTGACAGAGGGTTATCAAGCATACCTTCTCGCAATACAGACAGTGTTTAAAGGGAAGAGAGAAAGGAAATACGAGAAGACAATGGACATATAAGACTATGTAATAGAGATATTTTCTTGTTTAGACTTGGATAGAAGCTATGTACATTATAACACTAGTTTATTTTTCATTCCTAGAACATGTTCTGCTAATTTTCTGGTTTGTAAGGAAGTTAATTTGTGAGGAAACTGTGTACGATAGAAAATAATTGAGAACAATTTGAAATATGTCTATTTTATGTGACAGCTTTACAATATGCACATATGTCTACTACAACAGAAAAGCAGATGTTCATTGTGAAATAGCTGTTCAGTGACTTATCATTTCGTATATTCCTCATGGCATACCTTTATGGCTGCATAATTAGTTTTGCAGTGCATTACATTGCAGTATATAGTTTTCTAAAAACAGTTATCGTACCTACGCACCAGGCAAAATTACGCACCTTTATATTAAGCGGGCAGACCTACCTCTCAAATAGTGCATATACCGGCCGTTAGAGGGATGCCTCAAAACTACTGTAAGTACTTCAAGTACGATCGCGAGCCGCTAGGGGAATCGTATATAAACTCGCTCCATCAGCGATGCTATTGATGACGTCAAATTTTGCGCGGTAAAGTTACAGACAAAAATGAACATCATATATATATATATATATATATATATATATATGTGTGTGTGTGTGTGTGTGTGTGTGTGTGTGTGTGTGTGTGTGTGTGTGTGTGTGTGTGTGTGTGTGCTTTACGCTAACAATACAAGTTCTCAGCTAATAGATTTCACAATATTCGGTTATCGTGCTAAAGGATCATAGTTTGAGAGATATTTGTGAAGGAGATATGCTCTTTGGTGCACAGTCTGTTGCTTAAACATGGGTGATTCTCATACCCGAAGATTTTGGTGGCCAGATAACTTCTCCACAACATGTCATTGTTCTCTAAAGGATGAAAATTGTTTTAAAATTATAGATTTCAGAAAAAGTGTCAGCAGCTATTGTGATTCAAGTAAATTCATTTTTAAGATGTTTGCATAACTACTATACTCTATATCTTGAAGTTTAAGTTAATCCCTTTGAACAGCACTATATATCCATGGTGGTAGTTTTGCATAATAGCCATAGGAGATAGAAAACAATCCCTAACCACAATATGTATGTCTATGTAAAAAACTGAAGCTGCTGACAGTGAAGTAAACTACGTAGTGGTCAAGGTCAGTCAGTCAGTAAGTGGGTGAGTGTCAAGCTGAGTGACTGAGGATAAAGCAGATGTTTGCTTTGAAACCGGTCCCAGGATTTAAATAAGATAAGTGAAGTTGTGTTACTAGTCTTTAGTTATTATTAATAAAATATGTATGTCTGTTTTAAACAATAACATGTTATTTTAAATACGTGTATTGATATTCGTTTCCCAGATATATTTACCTACCCCTTTGAATGTTTCAATATTTTCCATTTTAAGGTGATGTTGCTACTCAGTGGTTTCTCAAAATGAAATGAAAGTATTATAGCATATATAAGCTAGCAAATGCCCAATAGTTTTCAAATATTTCACTATCTCTTCGGTTTCCTTATCTCTCTTCTATGTCTCTATGAACGAAATGTGTAATTAAATTATTTCTTCAAAGTTTATATCGATTAACATGAATCAGATATAAAAATTGGTTTTCTAAGAATATTTTTGAAAACCTATAAAAATAGTCAATATTTCGTAGAAAAAGTTATTTGATAAAGGTATGTCACAGTTTCTTTGTGCGGAAACATTAGCTATTTTTTATCAGTGGAAATATTATTTTAAATACGATCTATATGTTTTACTGTGTCTTTTCTAAATGTTCCTGCCATCCTCTTACTAAATATAACAGAGCTTCATTCTGTGCGTTGCGGTATAAAGGTCGTGAATTTCCGTTTCATGTTTTTGCGTAGTATTTCAGTTTTAATGCATATCCGCTTCTTTCTGAAATACAAGCCCCGTGGCACCTCACTAATGCTGCAACGCTTTGAAACTCTGGTACTTCTACCCCTTTGTCAGCGGGTCAAAGTATAGAGTAAAACAGCAACCGATTCAGGGCATGTGCAAATAGTAGTTCTTAAGGAAAATTACAAAATTAAAAAGACCTTATTGTAACCAGAAAAAAAAAACTTTTTAGGTTTTATTTTATTTTAGGATTGTCATAGATGAGTTTTTTAGCCATGTTTAGAGCGATTCTTCATTTGGAAACAGCATTATAATGCAGGGCAGCATTCGGTTCAATGAATTAATGTAAAGAGAACGTTGTTTAAGGCAAAGTTACCAATCTGTATACATCATCTTCTTTTATCTATTTCAATCGGCATGTATGCTGCAATCTTTATATCTTTTAAGCCTAAAGGAATACTGCAACAAAAATGTTTTATAAATTTATAATCAAATACACCATTGTAATTATATACTGAATTTTGTACTACTATTAGTATGAAATGCGAATTAATAAGTTCAAATTTAGAGTGCCGAGTGTTAAAACGTGTTCTATTGTCACCCACAATAACCATCTAAATCTCATTGTTAATTAGGCTCCTGTTAGAAGCGTAAATATTGTGCTTTTCTGGTGAAATATTAAAAATAGAAAAAATTAATAGGCTTATTTGACAAGATATCAGTAAGGTGCGAAACTATGGACTTATTTTACCTAACTTCAAGTTGCACTTTCTACCACCACAAAGGTACTACAGTCGTTAAACACACCTTCAGCTGTACAACTAAAACCCATTTGTACAGCGAATCCAGGACGCCCTCCACGTTTTACACGCCTCCGGCGTTAGTGTGGTGTGTACTCGGGTCCCTGGTCACGTGGGCCTTGCAGGAAATGAGCTAGCGGATTCAGCAGCGAAGACGGCGACTTCACAGCCGATGGTTACTATACCAACGCTGACATCGGAAGACCTAGACGTAGAACTGCGCAGAGCTGTGTTGTCCTCCTGGCAAGGGGAGTGGTCCGCCCTGCGCAGAAACAAGCTCAGCTGCGTCAAAGCTCTTCCGATCCCTTGGGTAACCTCCTGCCGCCCGTCCCGTCGGGAGGAAGTGAGATTGGCTCGGTTACGCCTTAGCCACTACTATTTTGCCCATAGTTTTCTATTAAATAGGGCGACAGCTTCAGTTTGCCCGCTTTGCAGTGCAGCGCTGATGGTCCGTCACGTACTCACTACATGTTCTGGTCTTGAACGTCTCCGACACAGCACAGAGGTGTCATTGAAGGTGAACCTCCTCCTCAGAGGAGGGACCTTCGTCATATTGCCATTTCGGGACCTTGTCGCTCACTGGCATGGTGGTGAGTTTTAATGATATGACGGTGGGTAGACGGCAGTAAATAGGTAATGTAATGGTTGTTTAATTAGTTGTTAGGGATTAGAAGTGTAATGGATAGCTCAGATTTGGCTTGTAGGGGCCTATGTTGGTGCTAGCACTAGTCTGGGTCGCTTGTAGGTTTCACCGGAATGTGGTCATATTCCCCCAGACCACGGATTAGACTGTTGAAGCTAGAACGGAGCTTGTTATAAAAACCATGGGATAGGGTAAGGGTGTAGTCTGTGATTTTTGGGAAGGATAGGTCTGCATGGATATTATCATCAGGGATGTACCAATCGGAAGCTATTGCTATCCGAAGGCAGCGGTTTAGAAGGACTTGTAGCTTGTGGAGATGGGACTTTGCTGCAGCTCCCCAGACTGTGCAAGCATTGGTTAGTGCAAGGCGGAGTATTTGGTTGTATATGAGTAATATGTTGTGCAGGCTCATTGTAGATTTCCTATTATACATAGGATACAGCATGGCCATCCTTTTGGACACTTTGTTTGCCGGACCATTGTACTTCTTCTCCAGCCAGGCGGAGTTTGGGTACATCTTGTAGAGTGCGGCGGGTGAATGTGACTGCCTGAAATTTAGTTGCCTTTATCTTCGGGCACCAAGTGATGAACCAGGCAGATAGCATATCAGCGTAACGTTGTGCCTTGGTTACTGCATTAACATGTCGATTAGATGAGACTGTTAATGCGGTATCATCAGCGAATAGGTAAAGTTTGCAGCCTATTAGGGTAGGGAGGGTGCTTATATAGGTGAGGAATAAGAGGGGACCAAGGACAATGCCTTGAGGTAACACGGACTGAATACAGTAGGGTTGAGAATGAATGTCGTCCCTGGCAACGACGAAGGAACAGTTTTTGAGTTAGGTGTTTATGAGGTGTATAAGGTATGCTGGGATATTGTAGTGGATGAGCCGATGGCTGAGGCCGTCATGTCACACCGAGTCATATGCTCGAGAGATGTCAAGGAACAGCGCTATAACCTAGTGCCGGTTGTTAAACCCGCGTATAACATCGTCCACGAGGCGAAGTAACTGGTGAGAGGTCGAGTGCTGGCGTCGGAAACCAAACTGCTCGGATCGTAGTACACTGTGCTGGTCCAGCAGGTGTTGAAGGCGGGCCTGCAGCACCTTTTCAATGATTGTACTGATGGCCGGCAGCAGACTGATGGGCCGGTGGCTACTGATGTGTTTGGGGTCCTTTCCTGGCTTAGGAAGGGTGATAATCCTAGCGTGTTTCCCCGCAGCAGGGAAATGAGCCAGTAGTAGTAGTAGTAGTAGTAGTAGTAGTAGTAGTAGTAGTAGTAGTAGTAGTAGTAGTAGTAGTAGTAGTAGTTGTAGTAGTAGTAGTAGTAGTAGTAGTAGTAGTAGTAGTAGTAGTAGTAGTAGTAGTAGTAGTAGTAGTAGTAGTCTGTTGAACAGGTGAACCAACAGTGTTATCCAAGTTGCCGGTAGTGCTTTAAAAGAAGCATACGGCACGTTATCAAACCCTGGTGCTTTATAGGGGCGCACTTTAGCCACAATACTCCACACTTCTGCAACTATTGTCAAGTGCGTTTCATCCACATTAAAAGGTGTGGAAATAAAAGCTTCAACACGTGGGCCGTGCCGTGGCTCAGTGGTTAGACCGCCTGGCTCTCACCAAGGCGGCCCGGGTTCGATCCCAGGCGACCGCAAAGTGAGATTTGTGGTGGACAACACGGCGCTGGGGCGGGTTTTCTCCGGGATCTCTGCTTTCCCCCGCCATCTCATTCCCCCGGTGCTCCATCTTCATCTCATATATCATCAGTGTCATCGCCTGCTGTGCCGTATATAGCAAAAGCGGGAGTTAAACACTACACACTTCAGTTTCAAAACGTGACAATATTTTTATCAGAGAGCTGCTAGATGATAAGTGGTGGCTAGATGTTGAGCCATTAAATTCACTTTTTCTCTCGTTGACAGTGCAGTTCTTCCCCAATCTGTAAGAGGGGTATCAGAGGAAGGTATGCGCAGGAGTGTCTTGGACATACGCCAGAGTGATGAGTCCTGGATATCAAGAGCACATATTCGGCGTTCCCACTCGTCATTTTGGAAATCATGAAGCTCTAGCTTAACTAAGTATTCCAGTATATTCCACTAACTTATGTGTAAGGGATTTCGCGTGAGCTGAAACCGACGCCTAGCTTTATTCTTATCGGCTATTAACTTCCGTAGCTGTGGGGGAAATGGTTTCTCTGTACTGCAGAATTTGCGCCGTGGTGGAGTGGCTTCAGCCATTGTTTGTGCCAATGCAGAGGTGATAGCAGTAGCTAGGTTATCGGCCTCAGCTGATTTTGTTACCATTATCCCTGTGTACATGCTTCAATTTGTTGGACGAGGATTCGGACAGTTTGGTGGATCCTTGGCTGTTGCCCGGGCTTGATAGAGGAAAATGATGGGGTAGTGGTCTGATGAAAGTTCTGGGATGGTAAGGATTTTTGGGTGACCGCGAATGTACCGGAGGATAGCAATATCCAGCCAGTCAGGTGGTCGGCGATCCTCGTAAGTTATGGTTAGTGATGATGGAGAAAGTACTACGAGATTACGCCGTTCTAGGTAGCGCTCCAGCACCATGCCTCTGTGAGTCCTGACTGCGGACGTTTGGCATTTAAGTCACCCATGGCTATCGTTTGTGTTGCTGCAGAAAAGACTGTGTCCAAATCACCTTGCGATACAGGTCTTCTGGGCGGAATGTAGAGAGAGAAGATGTTCAGGATCCCTCTATTGGTGGTCAACAGTATACTAGTTGCTTCAAGTGCCGCTGTGGCTGCCAGTTGCAAACGATGGTGCTGAATGGTGCGGTTTACGTAGATGGCCGTACCACCTTAACCATTTGTCCGATCAGTACGATGGCAGAGCATGCCAGCGATGGAAGCCACCTGAGTACTAGAAAGGTGAGGTTCTTGCACCAGAAGAATATTCACTTGGTTGACTGCTATTAAGTTTGATACTTCACTTAACTTATTCTGGATACCATTGGCATTCCAGGAACAACTTTTGAGCCCAAGTACGTCTGCTATCCTATTATTCCTGTCTGCCATAGCGTCCCATGAAGATAAAAGCGGTGTGGGCTGAGATGATTTCAGGTGGTATGTTTTCAGGTCGTTGTACCAGAGCTTCAGCTAGGACTGTAGCGACGTCGAGTTGCTAATAAATGGTGATTCTGCTCATAAGGTTTAGAAATTGAGTATCAGGAATGGTGGGTTTTTGTAGGGATTGTTTTGGTATATTTGTGGTGGGCAGGATATAGACCGGCAGGCACTGCTGGGCTGGTTGCCTCAAACTACTGTTGGAGGGACGTGGACGCTGTACACTCTCCTTCTGGGCGGTTGGTCTGGCACTTCCAGATTTATCTAGGTTGCTCCCCAACTTAGATTGCAGCTTGGGAGGCCTCATATGTTCGGCTGCAATTGCATTTGCATGATATGGAGCGACGTTTTCGGCTCTCTGGGGATTAGCCAGGCGACTGTCCGCTTGCTGTTGTGGATTGTTCTGCTGATTGGTTTTCAGCGCCTCTGTATAGCAGTTCTCTCCAGCTGCCAGCCAGCTTGGCGGAGATTCTCGCGGATGACGCGAGAGCGGTTGCCAAGGTTTTTAAACAATTCTTAAATATCAGTTTTATAATTTATTCTTTACGTTTTTAACCATTTTGACTATTTTATGATTTAACGCGTCTGTTAGACTTTGACGTACGGGGTATGCTTGTTTTTATTTACGATATGTCTTTTTAGTTTTCGTTTTATCTAGATTTTAGCACGCTTAGATCTTTCAGGGCGTTGTTGACAGCGCTGTTGAGCGCCCTAAATCCCAATAATCATTGTCGTCGGTAAGCACACTTTGTAATAGCTTTGTTTACGCTATATATAGCCCCAATTGACCACTGGACACATCGGAACCTAAAGCTGAGATACTTAGTTATTAACTATAAATTTGAACACCCTTCTCCGTTATATCTTAAGCACCATCTATTATACATATTCCCATTAACTCCTCCGCATCCTTTGAAAAGGGGGAATTTGATACAAAACTTTATTCCTTCTATAATAGTTGTAATGTTATATTTATTTTATTATTTATTTATTATATTATATTAGATTATTTGTTTATTTGTTAATTTATTTTATTAATTATTTTAATAAGCTTCTTATAAATGAAGAAGACAAGGAATGTGATTAAATGTTTAACCAGGCTGTTGACTTAACGTATTCATTGTATAGCTTTTCTAATGTTCTATTCGTTAAAAGTTCATATAAGAGCACAATGCTGCATCACAGTTTAACACTACACATTTACTGGTAATATGCTAATAGCACCTACATGGTTTTATCCGGTTACCTGACTAAAGGTTAACTTTACCCACTACCTCTTCCACAATAATGCCGAGCCTCATGCGATACAACGGAGGGCAGGTTGGACTCGCACCTGCGGTTCGCCGAGCTCTAGCGCATTTAGGTGACTCAAAAACAAATCTCTCTGCTGAGTTACCTGAGTGCGTGAAAGGGAAGGGCTCCATACACAAAACGAAGGAGCTCGAGTAAAGCAACAAGGTGACGTTATTAGCTCATAAGAGAAAACTTTGGGCTTCACTGCTCTTTTCCTTCCAATCCCATGCTGTCCTCAAATAACTGCAGCACAGCCAGATATCGAGGTATAATTGTGCAAAAGCCTCGTTAACGTATAACAAAGGCATGCCGCCTCATCTCCCGTTTCACAGTCGCTACTGCGCTGCGAAAAGTAGGAGGTGACATCAGTGACCTCATTTAGTGTTTGTCCGATAGCGTTCCTCTTGTAAGCAAAGGTGGCGTACCTGCTATGCAGAGGCAGCTGTATTTGAAATCCACGTAGAGTAGGTGACAGCAACTAAATGTTTCCGTTTGCCACACTTCGCCTAGAGCTGAAATAATATCGATGGCTTACAAAACGGGACACCAGCTCAGGTTCTCTTTGTACAAATAATAGAAGATCCTTTGAACAGTACCAATACAACCAGAGACATAGTAAATAAGCAAGCGATGATAAACTTTGTGTTGTATCAGTTATGTTAAAACAAATGGAGAAATAAAATAAATTTGACAGAGCTCCAATTACAGAAACAGGAAAAATGCTGAAGGTTTCTATACAGACAGTCAAATCGTAAAGTGAGCCCCTTAGTGTCCATTTAAGCCAATAAGTAAAAGAATACATACGTGACAGCATTTTTTTTTAATACCTACAAACTGAAAAGGAATTCCTCCTTCCATAGAATTGCTTGTTCATTTCCAGGTAGAAATAAAAGTCCCATCCAAACTGTCTAACCTGTGAAAGGTAATTAATCAGCAGATAGCAAAAGATAAAGTGGTAACTTCAACTAACTGTGTTCGAGGATATCGTGGTGTGTACTGCTTAAATAAGGCAGTGGATCCAGATTAGTTACAGTTCTACATAAAAATCGTGTATGTTGCAAACCGTTTGCAATCCAGGATCTGTTGAAACTATGCACTTTTCCTAAGAATAACAAATAACATTAACTGCACAGAAGTATTTAGTTTTGCCTCTATCATACCTCGTGATCGCAAACGCACATTCTTGGAATACAGATACTGTTTAGTTGAATATTATAAGATATTTAGCTTTGAGACCCTCAAAAAATACACCTGTGGAACAAATTGGAAAATTATCAAGTATATGCTTAATTTAATAGGGAGTTAAGTGAAAGATAGTACTTATATCATGATAGCATCATATGATAATAAAATGAGCACAAATGTAGCAGACATGTCATAAGGAGTTAAGTCCAAAAAGTTGCATCAGTATTTGTTGTAACCCCAGGACTCTAACGCAGGCATGTATTCGTGCAGGCTATCCATATCACAGGGGACGATTAATGTCCTACGATACACTGTCCCAACACCCTGCACCTTGCAACTTTGTTGCTGTTCGGCATTGGTAGTGGCCGGCCATGGAGAACCATTTAGTATCTTCCCCATCATGCCCCATACATGTTCAATGGGAGCGGATCGTTTTCATTGGAGCAGTTGTCGTACAAAATCAAGAGCACGTTGCATTGCAGCAAGTGTATGGGAACGTACGTTATCCTTTTCAAACAGCACATGGCCTTCCTCTTGAAGAAGTACTAGTAACAAAGGATTAAATACATGGTGGATGTAGCTCGCGCTGGTTTCACTTCGCTGCACAAACATCAAAGGCGAGCGTGAATTTTTAGTAATGGCAAGCACGCACTATGATGTCAGGAGTTGGGCCTTTGTGTTGTGGGCGAATATACTCTGGATGAGTTCGCTCACCAGCTCTGCATCGTACATGTTGACGACCATCAGTTGTAAACAGAAAAAACCTGTTCTCATCACTGAAAACAGCATAGCATCATGCCATTTTCAAATCAATCTTCCTCGAACCCAGAGGAGACGTACATGACGGTGTTGTGGTGTTAGGGGTACCTTAGCCAGAGGTACTAGATGCTACTTGGGCCCGTATCGCTTGGCTGGTTGATGTTCGGGCACCCAATGAAGCCCGTAAAATGCGTCGATGCATGTGCGTTTGTACAACTTGGCTACTTAGAACATGGTGTACGGGAGTGAGAATTTCCCAAATATCATTGCTTAAAACACCGATGCATCATGATACCGAAATTATGGTTTGCCAGAAGCAAAGAATCATGATAGATGTCAAAGGAATGTTGATTTTTTGTTACGACGAGGGCAAGGGCAGTTGAGTTGGGGGAAAGTGTATAACAAAGCAATCTAAGAAGCACTGTCCTTAGAAGATTTCTAAAGGAATTGTCACTTGACGTGTATGAATAGGGAATTCTTTGGATCATTTACAATGGCGACGAAAACAGCCACAAAAGGGACTTTGTTTGAAAAGGAGTTTTGAGAGTGAAAGTTAGATATACACACGTGCAGATGTGGTGAGAAAAGCACTCTTCGGCGTGGAGCCGATGTGGCTAGTTCGCGGCTAGGAAGCCATTATAAACAGTCTTCGGCTTGAAGCCGATCAGAGGAGTCTTCGGTGTCAGGCCGATGAGAGGAGTCTGAGGCGTGAAACCTATTAGAGCGGTCAACTTGTTCTTCCTTGAATATTTGTCGGGTCATCAAAATTTATCGAGTAATAAACAATTTGCATTCAGTAACTCTAAACCGAGATTGGTAACCCCCGGTTGGCAACTTTCATTTCGATGTTTGAAAAGAAGAAGCAGTAAATAAATAAGTTGGAAACGGGCATTCCATTGTTGTGAAAATCTCCTTCTCACACCCATCCACGCATACCCTGAGAGAAACCTCATTGCTCGCCGACCTATTTGCTCACCCATAAATATTTTAGTTACAAATTGGCGCCGCAACGTAGAACTCTTTGTTACACATATACAATATTGCTTCAATCACAAATACTTTGTGCCCTTCATGTACAGCAATTTGTTTACTGTTCCATTCAGCCTCAAGAAGGCCAAAAATTACAGGCTGTTCAAATAGCTGTAGCTGTGCACAAGGAGCAGTTCGCTTCATTTTACACGGCTTCTTATAGACTGCCTTCTAACACTGCTATTCAATTGTGATGCCGTCACAGTGACTGCCTGCAAAATGGAAAGAAGTCAGAGAGGCAAGGCTGAGCAGTGCTCTCTGTTGCCTGGGGCACTTCAGTCACCAATTCTATGGTCCCGCAATATCGACATATTATGTTCATATTTAAATGAACATAGACCTGAACAGTGTTGCTTGTTTCTCCGCCAGTGTATATTGTAGTACACTGTAATGCTAATTCTGCAAACATAAAAGCATATAATGAAGAAGCAATGAACCCATAAAATACATATGTTAATAAACACCTACATTTGCCAGCCTCTGTAGCTTAAATGTGCTTACTTCACGCTCTAGAAGTATCAAGTTTGAATCTCGGTCAGCGTGAGTTATCTGAAAAAGTTGTTCTTTTCCCGGGGTATCCCGTTTCCCTTATAACTCTAAACTCTAAGGAACCTGGGCTCATTTGAGCATAATTTCAACTATGCCATTCATCGTCCAATATGACATATGTTTGGAGGTGGTAAATAAAAAAAGGGAAAATATATGATTCGGTATTTCTGTTTTGAGTGCTACAAATATGAGTTATAAATCTGGCATATAACATGGGACTGGTTGATTTGAAAATATACGCGTAATTTTGAGTGAACAGATATATATATTATTCATCAATTTGTTTATATGTAAACTACTTTTCTGGATAAAAGAAGTACCCGAAGAGAATATAACCACCATGAAAGCCATAAAACTTATTTTCGATTAATTTCAAAGCACGAATAGCGGAGTACGAAGTAAAGTGTTGCTTCGCATTTATATCGGTTTCTTTTCACTGGCCACTTACTCTTCTCCCATGACAACTCAAGCACAGTAAACAAACATGTATCTGTGTTATAGCCATACTTAACCGATTTCATAGGTATCCAAGTTAAATAACTTAGGATACCAGACGCTGTATAAGCACAGAATTAGTCATGCAATCCCCAGGAAGAGTGTTCTGATTCAGCAAAGCACAACGTGACGCCATATTTAAACGCAAGTAAATGCTAAACCAGTAGAGAACGAGAAAATTAAATTGAGAATATGTGTTGGGGTGAATGAGAAAAAAGGAAACAACGACAGTGAAGAAGAGTCCATTGTTATTCATTTATATGGTTGTGACCAAAGCAATGGCTGAAGTGATGAATAAAACACTTGAGAAATGCCATTATGTATTCATTGAGAGTTGTATATTTCGGTACCAAGGAATAAATATGACAACATTGGGGAGAGGCAGTACCGTGGCAGTGGAGCGTTGTCTCTACCTGCTGCTTCTGCACGCAATACCAGTTATCAAACGAAACCGCACGTTAACGCAGGTAATGAACCAACTTGAACATTTTTATCTCTTAGCTGCCCCTCCCTACTTTGCAAGCAGCTGGTCGATATCAGGAATATCGAAGTAAATCAGGGAATGGAAACGGGAAACTCACGCAATGTTTCCGGTATTAAGAATTTCAATTAGTGGGCGTATTATTAAACACTTGATGACGGCCAATGGCCGTATTATCGTGGATTACTACATGCAGTAGGTTTCCCTCTGTTTCGAGTGGAAGATGCTTTTACACACCTTATCCTTCAATATTACCCGCGAACAATAATTACATGAGTCTAGTTTGAGAAACGAACATGCAAACAGCTAATGCGTTAAACAAATCACTTTGTAGTACGGCCATGATATGATTTGTAATGCACGCAATTGTACTTCCATGCATAAAACAAACATACGGGACTGAGTTACTGGGATGACAATTCTCTACATGAGCCATGCTCATGAGAACTGCCCAGAGGCTTTGCCTCTAGCTACGGTGTATGCGAAGATTGAACCGGGTCATGTGAAGGATTATTGTCGGCTTCAATCATATAATTTGTTCTAGACCTCACAGTGTACCCTGTTTTAACATAAATAGGTTGGCTACTTCTAGTACCAAAGAAACTAAATAGAGCAACCCATGTTAATAATGTGTATGGATTTCTAAATACTGACATAAATAAAAAAAAGGACTGAAGAGAGCTGCGCAGAAAGACAAGGATGGTTCCAACGTTTCAATAATGGAGACGAAAACACTTAAGATTTACCACGTTCTGGAAGACCTTAGGTATTGAATATTGGGGATCCACGCCAAATTTCGCGAGCAAAAATGTCCGCATAAAAGTACCCGTAGGCTTTCAGAAGAACTTGGTGCATCAAAAAAATACTAGTACCATACATCGCTAGATTATGACATTTGAACAATCATACAGATGCTGTAGATCTGTACGTCATGAACTGACACCTCAACAGGCTGAACGTAGAGTAGATATCTGTCGTCAGCTTATCCATAATTCCATGGATGATCGATTTGTAAGGAAAATTGTCACCTTTAATGAAAAATGGGTATATTAGGGAAACCTTGATGCCCGCGAGCCCCGTCGATCTGCCAAAGTCATCGTTAAAAGAAAATCAGTTCGGTCCAAAAGTAATGCTGTGTGTCTGGTGGAATGTTAAAGGTGTTATTCACTGGGAGTTTGTTCCAAATGGGTGGGCGATTGATTCGGATCTTTATTCTCAACAACTGGAACCAGTTCATAAAACTTTGAGACGGAGATGCCAGCATTAATAGTAAACCGAAATAAAGTTCTATTGTAACAGGACATTGCAACACCCGATACTGAACGAACAAACATGAGAAAAATTCAGGAATTGGGAGGTATCCAACTACTACCACACCCAGTATACAGTCCTGATCTCGCACCGTCAGATTATCATCTTTTTCTATCCATAGCCCATTTTCTACGTGGAAGAAACTTTGAAGCAGTGCAAGTGGGTGTCACCGAATTCTTAGTATATAAAATCAGAGATTAGTGCCATCGTGGGATAATAAACCTCGCTTAATGAAGGCTCAAGACCATAGCATCTAATGGTCTATAATTTTAAAATTAGTTAATTGCTTCTTAGAACATATTTCAAATAATTATTTTTCTTAAAAAGCGACACAAGTGAGAAGACAGTATCTATGTCTGTACAAGAGAACGCGAAATATCTGCAACAATGTATCTACTTGAATGGTACCGAAGTAAAGCAGCAGTACTTCCATAAAGTCCCTGTATAAAAAGTAGTTAAGCTTGGAAGCGAGTCCCATCCAGCTCAGTGGGAGTGGTATGAGGTGTGGTGTGCTACACTAAGGGGATTGGGGAAGCTCCGTCATGTCATCCAAATCATCGTATGCTCCGGTTATGTAAGAAACAATGACAATCTTACGTGATAATTTCTGTTTATACAAACATTGCCTCACGCCACCAACTTATCCCCCTTTCCGCTTATTTTGAATTCCCCGCATCCAGCGACCACACACAGCTTGGTCCCGTACAGTACTTGTCTGTAACCAACAATATACTGACTTTCGCTCATACAGGTTTGTGCATGTGACGGCTAGACGGCTCGCATACTGGAATCGCAGCCATTGCAGGGACTGTATGAAAGTACGACTACTCTACTGGCTTCATGGCCGTCATTTACCTACCATCTACAGCTGATTTCCTATCATTCATTTAGAGGACAGAGGTGTGTATTATATTTTTAATTCTCATGTAAAATCTTTGGAAGTTGCTTGAATTTAAATAACAGGCTTGGTATGAACCGAATTTTTGGATTCGAGTTATGCTGTTCTCCTTCTCTTTCTCTCTCTCACTCTCTAACACACACAGGTACGAAAAATTTCCTTTAAATGCTTCCCATTTATTTGTTTGTTTTTGTTTATTTGTTCAGGGAGTCTCCAAGCGTGTGTTTTCGATGAAACCGCGGTATTGACTTTTTGGGTGAAATGCGATATTTACTCTACTTACTACAGGTAAATAGCAGAGAAAGAAATAGCTTACTGCTAAAATATCAAGCAACAAAGTACATATGGTACAAAGAAGAATATATAACAGATAAAATGCACCTAAAGCATACAGAAAACAGTTCCAATAACACAAACTAGATACCTGCATCATGTAACAGAGCAATGTGATGTTATATGTTTCGACGGACATGACAAGGGAAACTCTTGAACCCGAAGCCACGTAATGCATAGAGGTATCATTTGAAATATTTTGTTCTCAAATATTGAACACATCTTGTACCGTAAATGTAAAACATACTGTCAGGCAGTTTATGTCTGTACTAAAACAATGTGCATATCAGATTCCAAGTACTCTGAAAAAAGGGACAAACCGCTCCCCTTTTAAATAACTGCCCAAATCTGGAGATGTTTAGAATGTCCTGACAATTATAGTCTGCCAGATTGTATATTTATAGTATACAAATCGTTCTAAAATTATGTAGTGTTTTGGGAAGATTTTGTTATATTTTAAAATAGTTTAGTTCAACTCGGACACATAGACTACATAGATCCATCGTGCTTTCAACCCCAGTAGGAAGAAATGAAGTGAAGGAACCATAGGAGTCTACAGGCCGCAAGAAGTGGAGCTACAAAGACGCGGGGAACTCGCTAACAATCGTTGGAGCTCCCTAGAGAAGGCAATGAACAACCTGTAGACCAAGCAACACTCTGAAGTACATGGGGAATACTCTTTTCTTGGAGCAGACACCCGTGCCATTACTCTGGCACACTGTGCACCAGAAACTTAGAGGCAGATCAGAAAGACGAGAAGGAAACTAAGTAAAAAGGAAATGACGCAGAAAAGTACGGTAGATGAGAAACCATTCCACAACTGCGAAAATCTGAAGCTTAAATTGGGTGATTGACCGGATTCGAGCCCAAAACCTCCCAAACATGAGTATGGAAATTATGAGACGCAAATTTTGTTCCTACCGACATATGAACGCTTTAACGTTTAACTATGTATACATTATAACATCGCCAAACCTTTGGATTTTTGCTTTGTACTGCATTTATGGTTGTGTGCTGTTCGCAAAGCGGTATAGAATAAGGTGACAATGTGTGAGGTGAAATAATTTTGTAACAAGTTAATGGGAAATAACAGAAAGGACTGACAAGCCTCTGCTAAGTGATTGATGACTTGAGACAACGTACAAGCTGCTTAAGTTTCATACCGTAATGAATGTTAACGTTACGAATTATATTCATTTAGTTGTTTTGTTGTGCTATAAAGGATTAGGGTTACTACGGAGGGGTTAATGTGGTTTATTGTACCTAAGCCCCAAGTGGGCATCCCAGGGAGGGAGGATGAGGCGAGAGGACACAGAGGGCGGCCAACCCAATGAGTCACCCCAACGCTGAGGCACATCTACCCTGAAGGAGACCACCAGATGAGAGATGATGTGAAATAATCCTGAAAATGAAATGGAGGGACAGGAGAAAGTAATTAACATACTCACCATTCGCCTGGTGACCCGGGGAATACCCCGAAAATCCCATGCGTCAGGTAGTCGAACACGGGAATAGAAACCGGGCCTGTCGAATGCCGGTCACAGATGAAACTGCCTGAGGCATCCGGCTTGGTTGTATTATAGAACTTTTGATAATAATCGCTTCTATAAAGGGCACTTAATCACAGGATATTTTATAATTGTTTTGGTACAAAACACTTGCTTGATGAACGGGTAACGTGTAACCTTTAGTGGCGAAATGAACAATATCCAAATGGCAGTGACCAATCATACATAACTTAAGATGGATTTTATTGGCAGCTACTCTTTGATAATATGATTACCTCAAGAAAATGTGTGACATCAGTATTTTTTAAATATATAGTAGCTTTGAGCACTGAGTATTTGCACCACAGTGAGTTATGTAGTGAGCCGGGTTTATACTTGGGTCGGGAAGTTTAGAAAATAAGTGTCAGATATGTTTCGAAAGAGGTTCTGGGAAGGAGGATATATATATATGAGGGTGTATGTGTTGGTGAATTATATGCTTTTCGCCTTCCTATCCGGTTTATTTTGACGCAGCGTATATAGTTTATTAGCTACTTCCTACTTCCACACAAGAGATAAGCCGGGTTACCCTACTTTATAAAACTTTCTATAAATGATCTATTAGCTCACTCGTTAGAACTCCCGTTTCCTACCTTCATATTTGATCTAATTAACTATTTATTATATACGCATAAAAATGTGATGATGTGCAACATATTACAAATTAGAAGTCACACTCAACTCTGTACGGTGTTTTCATTTAGCGTACGTACGAACTAACCTCCTTCGAGCACAACTGTACAGTTACACGTGATAATTTTTTCTATGACTCCCAGATGGCTCCCGGCATAGACAGTTTTATATAATACGCCTATTTTCTATTTAAAACATGCCTGCTTTCTAGGCACGTGATTTATTAGTTATATTTTTGGTTTTACATCTACCTCTCTACAAGATTCATTGGATCTCAGAATAAGTGGAAGTTTCACTTGCCTAGCGTCCTTCAATAACGTGCTCTTTGCACCTTGGACGTAGGAGGTCTACCTTAATGATTATGGAATGTATTCCTATTGCATAATGTTTTCAGGTCTTTCCCTCATATACACAAAGCCCCTTTATTCTATTTTACCTTTAATGGGACACCATTTAACTATTTTATTGCGTTTCCTGTTCGTTTTTTACCTTTATTTACCTAGAAGTCTAAAATTTAGCTTTTCTCTTCATAACCGTTTGACTTCATTTCCATCTCAATAATTCGTGTTTCATTTTCATATATTACATTAATCATCTTTATTCCTCTATCCTATTTATTTACTTGTACAGGCGGATAATACTACTTCAGTTAATTTTCAGTGTCTTTGATTTTCTATTGAAATAAGTCATTATCACTTCTCCATTCACAAACGACATGCTGTTAATTTGTACTAGTCCAAAATGAAATATATTCCTGATCATGCTGCGGTCGCGCTTTTAGAATATTTCTGGGTCGGAACTGAAATTTCCCCGGAATTTTCACCCATATTTTTCGTCACCAGCTTGTTTAGTAACGAGCACTCAGAATAAGCCCTGCCGTCTACATCCGAATCTTGAACTGTTCAGCGTGTACAATTCAGACGGTTGTGAAAATATGTCAGCAAGAGCTAACTATGCCACATATTATTACATTTATTATTTTATTTGATATAACTTAGAGGATTATAAACCTTCAATGCATGAATTGATTTCCTATTTATGCCACTCTTACTGTAATTTCTAAACTGGTTTTCATACCGCTTCCTGCGGTGCCTCAACGCAGTCGATTCGAATAGCCATGGACGATAAAGCGATAGGTAATGCACTGGCCAGCCATTCAAAGCCAAATGTTGTGAGTTCGAATTTCGGCAACTGCAGTCAAATGTGCCTGTGGTAAAAGCATGGGGAGGGCCCGAATAAAATACTCGGTGTGAAGGAACGCTTGGATTTTGACGTAACGTTTGACTGCAGTTGCTTATATTTTGCCTTTTTATAGGAAAGCACTAGAATGTAGTTGTTAAAATAACATAATATTTACAATTCATAACACTCAGAATTTTGTGTGTATTACTGACAGTGGCCAATACAATATTACAACAACAAAATAACTGCACTAGAACATTTTTCCAGCTGAGTGTTTGCTAATGTCATACGAGAACACCATGCATTATAGGGTTAACAGAACTAATGCATACACCAGTACATAAAAGCCTTGGTGGACTAAACTAGTACTTCAGACGAGACAAAAGTTGAGTCCGAAACACTAAATTCTTCCGCTTAAGCATTATTTAGCGTATATGATAGAATCTTACCTCGTAACACATACGAATTCTAAATACATATTGCGACGTTGGTCCAGGTTTTGAAATGCTCCTTCACCAACTGTTCACTGCCACCAACAGTTTGTTTTAATATTCATTTCACTTTCTTCCACAACTTAGCGGTGTAACGAAATGTGCCCACGGTAGCTTCTTTTTCTGGTGGTTCACTCCTTGAAGAGTCACGCACATCTTGTATCTTTGGTAGTAACAGCATTTACGAACGTCACCAAAGTAATCACCAACCCGCTTGGAGAACAGCAGGTTTCGTTGCAGCAAAGATATCTTCGCTACCTCAGTAGCTGATTTGCTAAGTAAATCGTGAAAGCGACTGGACAATTTCCAGAAGCACTCCACGAGACTCACTATCTAACCTCGCCAGAAACACTCACCTTGCAAGTCTCGCTGTCAGTGAATAACCTCGCCAGAGGTTGATTACGAGATTGATCGTTTCAAGTTGCTCACTTATATAGCCGTAGGAAGTTCTTACAGGATTCCAGAACACTCGAAATAGAGAAACGTCCTGAAGATTCTAGTGATCTAGTCATAGTGCGTATCGTGTGCATGGTTAGCAAATGCGCTGCTTATCTCTTTATTTACAGTTCTGATTGACCAGCGCCTACCTCCCTTTAGCCGTTACATTAATATATTCTGAAATAACCTGTCTATCTTGTATAACATTTACGATGGTTGACGTCAGTAAGCACTTGCAGAATTCATATATGGAAAAGAAACGGTTGTGTTTGAATTATTTTATCCGTATATTTTATGCTTCCTCGGTTATTCATGCGGTCTGCATCAAATCACGTTAGCTGCGCATACGATAATTATGGGTATTGCATTAATATTGATAAGGGGGAAAGTTTTCTTTTTGCAATATTAGTTGAGTGTAGGAGTAATATCTCTGCTATTCTGTGCGGTCTGGAGCTTCACTTGTTTATCTATATGACCTCTGCAGACCGGTAGAAGCAATGATTTCTTTAAAGAGTTTAAAATTAAAACAATAAAACACTATTGGTTGTAACTTCAATAAACTATACTTAGCAAAATAAGCTTCCCCGAAATAGTTTCTTTACTCATTTCGTTGCAGTTACAATGGAAATACAGCAAACCAAGTAGACGTAAAGTAAGGTGTGCCATATATTTCCCTTGGCATCGCTAGAAGGGACTGAAGGGCGAGGAGCTTTAAAATGCGAAATTATTATAAACTTCGGACCAATAATAACATAAATCTCGGATATCTTGATTGCACAGAAGGATTAATTGGAAATAAAAGGTATACTTTAAACAAATCTAGATTTTTGGTGTACTATGCTTTTGTCCATCTCTAAAAGATTTTGAATAATACTAAACTATAGGTATATACTTCCTTCCGAATGAAAAGGAAAAGTATCTATATAACTTTTACATTCTAAAACATATTAAACATTTAGCACTGTAGGAAAACCGTTAGAGACACGTTTGACAAAATAAGAAACGTAAAGGGTATTTTGGTGTAAGAGAGGGCTCCATCTCAAAGCTTACCTTGGCACTTCTTGGACTATGCTGAACGGAAATACCAACTTTGACAGCTGACTTTTTATTTATGAGTTAATGATCTTCACTCCTAAGCACCTCCACCCATCCACGCACACTCACCTTCCCACATCCATGTGCAGTCCATGTCCTAAGCATTTGTTTTATGGTTTCATGGCACTTAAAACATGCGTTTCCGGTGCAATATCAAAATAACGTATGTGTGTAATAAACTTTTCTACGCATCAGTAACATGGTAGGCAAAATTGAAAAATAATTTAACTGCTTAGGTGGTGCTAAACTTAAAATATTTTTCCTGCCGGTTATTCTAACCTTAAGGTCTGCAGTAGTAGATAAATTCTAAAAAAGGGGATCAGTGTTAGGGAAGAAAAAGCGTCGAAGGCTTTGTATTTAATCAGCAGAATTTAAGTAAATCGCAGCAAAATTCTCTAAAGTAATAATAAAAGAAAGTTAAATTTAAATGATATGTACAAGTAAATGAAAACTAATTTATGGAGGAGTTCTTAGGCATAAACTGCGGTGTTACGTATGGGAAAACTCAAATCACCGGGTCCATCACGTAACCCTTTGCGTGATTGGCGGCGAAAGCACAGGAATTTCATCCGAACCAACGAATCACCTTATACACACCGTTGAAGGAAGAGAGGTTCAGAAAACGCTTCTCTTGTTGGATTTTGTTGCTATTGGTGAGCTAGAGCTTATTAATCAGGTTGTACAAGCAGAACCCAACCCAATCTTTCCACATACCGTCTAATGGAAAAACTCTCTTTGTCACTGCATGTTTAATCTACTAATAGCATTTGTATCGAGAGACGATCTAGCCTGTGGCAGCAGATGTGGGGAAGCTCTATAAGAAAAATAATTTATTGTGACTAAGCACTCGGCTCTGCAGAAAAATAGCTAAGAAATAATTCATCTACATGCATAGATGCACTAGGCACAAAGACTAATTCAAAGATTGATAATAACATACGATATATATATATATAGCTCTACAAGCACAGGAACCCCCCCGCTGCCAGGTCGCTTAAGACAGTTTCCACTTGAAAACGCCAACCGTCGATATAATCGAGTCTGCCACACCAAGCAGAATGCCAGCGTCGATATACTCGACGCAATGTTTGTGAGGCTGTAAGCCTACTTTTGAAACAAGCTATAGAGATGTCTTTTATGACAATGGAAATGTTTAATTATAACAAGGAGTGGACTTCTTACATGCTTCATTTTGATTTAAAATTACATTTGTTATGATTTTTAAAGCTAACATTACCATACGTACATGCTGGCACTTTTCACCGATGCCGACATATATGAGGTTGGTATTTGAATGATCTAATCGACGTTGGCAGAAAGGGAGTTAAGTTATATGACATACCCAAAATAAATTAATAATATAGCGAAAACCGTATCAAACAAACGACAGAAGTGGTAAAGAATGTTTTGGTATAACAGTTTCAAATAATTTTCTAAACAGTAACAAATGCCCATGTCAGTAAATTTAATGGTAAATAAAAGAATCCTGTGGCACGATATTCCGGCACTGCCTCTATGAACCTGGTAAATGACGTCGCTAACAATTAACATATTTTATTCTAATATATAATGAGAAAAAACTGATCAATGCGAATTAAGGCTAAAATCAGCTAAAAGGCTAATGAGAAAATATACGATTAACGCACATCTACATTCAAAAATGAATTTGGTTAATTCACGAAAGAGAAGATATTAAATTAATATAAGACGACGTAAAAAGCGGGAATGTTTAAAATGCCTAGTGGCAGCTCTGTGAAGTTGCTAGAGAATTATTTAAACAAATCATACATTCCATTATTGTTTGTTAAATATCACGCTGTAAGGTTTCCATTGCGTATGAATAAAATGTTTTCTTACATGACTCCTAGTTTTATTGGACTGTTAAAATATTCTATTTTTTGAGTCAGCCTGTATTTCAATTCCGGGATGGAGTTCAGGAAGCATATTTCGATGTATGATCCACAATAGCCAAAAACGTCATATGGAGATCTAACGCCGTATTAAATTGGAAACAAAGTCGAGATGCAATAAGACAGTTTGCCTCATTATCCTGAATTACACTGGTCAGCAAAATTTAACCTTTGTTTCTGTGACGTAAATACAAACACTGGAATTCAATGCATTTTTTCATGGTGAATATGAATATTGCAATAAAATTGTCTGATGTGGTCTAGTTTTCTTGTCATTTGTGAAAGAAATCAATAGAAAAAAATTGCATATTCCTAAACATGGTACTATTTTGGCTGGGTTTAGCTTAACTCCAGGCGTCCCCTTTTACCTTCTCTGCTACACTGGACCTCGGGAGCCTCCCTCACCACCAACCAGCAATAATTTGCTAACATGTATGTACTCCATTTACCCTGGTAACATCTTTCGAATGTTGAAATTGTTTGGTGAATGTGCTCTCCATGTTCATCAGAAACTGCATCACAATTTTTGGGGAAAAGGTCCAAATGAGAGTGGAGAAAGCGTATGTTCAGTGACATATTGCATCCCATTTGATGATAAGCCAGCAACGTGTTGTACTCTATTTCCCTATAGTTTGGTTAACGATAGTCTCCTAGGAAATTTGAGCGACCTCTCTGAAAGATTCCCAAGCAGCATATTCTTTTCTTGTCAGAAGTCTATCAAAATGTTGATCAGAAAAGTGTTCTTTGACTTGGGGTGCTATAAAAATTCCTTCTTTAATTTTAGCTGTACTTATCCTTGGAAATTTTGAGAGTAAATATCGGAACGCTGGTCCATCACGATCCAGTGCCTTTACGAATGCTTTCATCAGTCACAGTTTTATGTGTAAAGAAGGGAGCAACATTTTCGTGAATTGAATCAATGGGTGCTGCATTATATTCATTGTTCCTGGTTCCAAAGTTGGTCGAAGAGGCCAGCCTTTCCTTTCGTAGTGAAATATTTTTCCCGGCTGTTCCATTCGTATAGGAAACAACAATATTTTGTAAATCCTTGTTGTAAGCCAAGACGTATCTCAACCATCCTTAAATCACAACATATTTGCCAGTTATATTTGTTATTATTAATGTAATTTAAAACATCTCTCATATTTTCATTGCTCTTTCATATGGACTGCGTAACCTATTGGTCTTGAAGGCAAAGTGTTTCCGTTGTGCAGTAATACAGCTCTAAGGCTCAGTGTAGAAGCATCTAAAATAACCTCTACTCTTTACAACACCCGTCTGTATAGACCTCGACATACAAGGCCTATAAGGTGGTCAGCCCCACGAGGAGCCGCCTTCACCTCCAGAAAGTAACCTTGTACTCATTTCTGTTAGAGGCTGAGTGCACCCCAGGGCTATAGTGCAACCAGAAGGATTATACCAGGGAATGAATTCCAATGGTACTATTGGGAATTGAACCGGCGACCTCCTGGCTTGTAGACTAGGGCCATAACCACTAGGCTACCTTGCGTCCGAATAAACAAAATGCTTATGAAATAACACACAAAATTCGCGATACTTTTTGAACATACCTCGTATGTGGGTATAAAGTTGCCTGCATCAGTAGCATAGCTGTTAGCACATCTGCTTCAAGTTCAAGAGGTCCCGAGTTCGAATCCTGGTCAGGGCGTGTTACCTGGATAAGGATTCTTTCAAAGTTTTCCCTTATTCCTGAAAGACGAACGTCGGATTACTGGATAATCTGGGCTCATTTGAGCACCATTTCACGGTTTTCATTCATCCTCCGTTATGACCTAATGTTTTATGACTTAAGCAGTTAAGCGCTGACTTAGACAATTTGAACTTGAATATCAGATCATTTGACCTTGTAAAGGTCAGAAGAAGTTTAGAGGTGGATAAGGTCAATTTCGTGCCCCACACACTCCCCCATGCACCCTAGCCCACCCCCGGGCACCCCACGCACTCTCATTCTCCCCTGTGAACCCCACCCACACCGTGCACCTCCACCCATTCCCGCACAACCCCACGAACCCTCTTTACTTGCTGAATCCCCCGGAGACATTTATGAACTTACCAGCTTGGCTGCTGGTGACTGTGTGGCTTTTAATGCGTTGGTGGTCTATGCATTTCCGTGTGAAATGCTGACACAAGAGGTTTGCTTTTCCTGGAAACAGTGGACGTATGAGTTAAAAGGCAAGACCAGAAATATTCCAGCAATTTATCTGATTGCAATATAGGCAACTGCGTAATTTTCACTCTCACACCATGTTCTTCTAATTTCCCCTTTGCAAGAATTTCTCTCCTTGTTTTTATAATTTACAATTTCACATGAATTTCTCACCTCTCTCTTCTAATTTACATTTTATTTCCCCACATTTCTTTCCTCCAGCTTTTTTTACAGAAAATCAGAAACGCTTTTATTTCCACCAATTAGACCTCTACCTTTACCCTTCTTGTCCAATCAAACACATTCTTATTTTAACTAATCAATAATCTTGCACGTCACTTCGTGTCTTATTTTTAATCATGTTCCCACCTGATTTTCTCCCTTTGTATCCTTGGACACCCTATTGGACACTTGCGCCTCTCCATTCCTTCTCCTAATATCACGTGATCTATTCAAAAAATCACGTTAACTGTAATCCAGTGTAATCTTAATAAATATAAAAAAGATAACCCCATTTTAGGCCAATGGTTTAACCATAGTCCACCAAAAGATTAAAAGCCACGCCGTCACCAGCCGGCAAGCTGATAAGTTCATAAAAGTCTCCGGGGATTGCAGCGGGTGAAGAGGTTGCGTGGGGGTGCGTGAGGTTTGGTGGGGTGCGCGGGGATAGGTGGGAGTGCGTGGGGTACACGTGGGGTGCGCGAGGGTGGGCACGGGTGCACGGGGCCGGTGGGGGACAGGAAATCGACCCAATCTGCCTCTAAACTTGCATGTGACTTTTTCAAGGTGAAATGGTCTGAAGTTCAGTGTCAAATGGTCTAAGTCAGCTCTTAACTACTGACGAAAATTTGAAAATATGTCCTTAGTTATCAAGCATTTTGCTGGGTTTGAAGCTGACATAGTTACGTATTTTAACTTATCTAGCCTTTCTTCAGTGTTTGGTTTTGCGATGGTATGAATATATAGTAAAAGGTAAAACATGTTACACTTCGAATAATTATTATGTTGCTCTGAAATACTTAAAAACAATATTTGTTTTGCAACAGTATTAAACAAATATTTTCAAATCTACAACAATGCTTCAAGTGCAATGCTTCAATGACTACCTTACATCCTGTACTTGGGTACCCATTTTCTTAACTGTTAAAAGCTTCAAAGAAACAAAAAGACCATGCTCTGATTTCGGAACCATCGATCTCGGAATATAGCTTGCCGTTGTACCAGAGCAATGGTAGCGCATGAAATCATATACTACAAGTCACTTTCTGTAAACTCTGTACAGATCAACACCAAACTAATGCTGTTTAACATTTTTTCCAGATTTATTGCAACAGCCAAACAAATAAGCAGTTATCTTTAGAGAGAGGAAAGGTACATGTGTTACAAGTGCTGGAATTGCCAAAGGAAGTAATCTTCTGTCCAATGGTCAATGTGTTTGTATAACAATAAACTCTGTGAGTCTATGTACAATCGAGTGCATCAAATAGCGCCGATATAATATGCCGCTTTTATGTTGTTATACCGCCTCTGCATGCCCAACACTACATCGTAGTCCACTTCACTTAATTTTTTTTTTCTTTTTTTTTTTTTTCTTTCCACTTTTTCTTCAATCCTTAGCCTAAAACCGACCTTTGCTGTTTGGTTATATATTCAGTGCCAGACTTTTAAACTCAATCCAGTACTCATCCACGGGTGGTGTGGATAGCCGTATTGAAGTTCGCCTTCCAGCCACTTAAGTAATATTTTGCCGTACTTCGCTTTATCTACTGTTTGTTCACAGGCATTTGTGTCAAATTTGAATGTAAACCAATAAGGGACTGGCTCATCCAGAAGTGGTGTGGATTACATATGATAAGGTGATTATGCCAACACTAAACATATAGGAAACTATGTTCCACTGGATTGGATTGCATTCAGATTAACAAAATATTTTTATAACATTCCTGTGTGAAAATACTTTCAGGAATTTGGGAAAAGACTCCAAAGCAAATGTGCAGATAATTATGCTTTTGACACCGAAATATCATCGCGAAAGCCGATAAATTTTAAAGTTACGGGATCTATTCTGGATAGATAGGGATGAGTAGGAATACAGTGCTTACTGAATAGAAGTAACAAAAATGTGTTGTATTTGCATTAGATGGAGATGTAGCTTATTATGCTTAGTTTCATCCTTGAAAATAACCAACACGAAAATGCATTGTAATACCATAAATTTGAAACCTAACTTTGTACCTAAATGTGTTGTTAGAATTACGATTTCTCTAATGACGCAGCATTGCTTGAGGCGTTTACTAAATGCTGTAGAAGTTCTTATGTTGGCCATGCACCATTTGTTCTGTGGGCCAATCAGTTGTGTTTCCTACAACTCACACTTCAGAATATAATGAATATCCACATCGTCCTCTAAACAGTAAGATTTCAAGAGATACGGCATTACAAATTTGGGGCTGTCAAAGTTAAAATACGAGGAATTTTCATTTGAAATTTTTGAAATGTAAACCGCCATTTTCAGATTTCATTATATTAATTTGAAAGTTAAACCATTTGTGCCTACAAATTTCTGCACCAACTACGGGGAGAGTATTTAAATTAACTCAATGAGTTAATTCCTCAGTAGTTGAGTATTAATAAAATCTGGTCGAGGAATGTTGAAGATCTTAAAATGCAGCAATCAATCAGCTTCGTTCCTGCATCTGACATGCGTTGGGCCGCAACTGAAGAAATTCTCATGTTTGATTTAGCCAATCTGAGACTACATATATAGCTAAGAACTCCAATACGTCTGAATTGTACTAGAGACTGAATACGCGGCGGCCTACCGAGCGTTATAGATGTAATATTGTGAGACGTACCGAGATTGCTCGGCTGGACTTCGAGGGAACATGATCTCTCACTCGCGTTTCAGGTATGTAGCCTACTGAGGCCAATATATTTTATTAATATTGAGAGTAAACTTTATTTTTTGTATTTGTAATCCCTTGGTAGAATCATGATAATATGGAGATATACCGAGCGAAATGTCCCCGCAATAACGTGCGAATGAGTTCGATCCCCGGTGGCTGCCCACTCGGTTCATAGTTCTTCCCTCCCCGGTTGGCTAGGCGAATCATAGAGTGGTGTCTTAGAACATGGTTCTACTTTCCCTCCCATTTCCTCTAATTTCTCTCCCTCTTTAATGCTTAAAAGCGTCTCCGGTGTTGGGGGACGGTCGACGGTGGCAAATGGCATAGAGGATTGCAATTTAGAACTTTTCCTTCGCTTCACCTGTGGGTGGCCGTTCGAGTCTCCTCTGCCGAGTCGAGCTATCTCCTGGGATGACCTCATAGCCACGCTCCGGCTTCTTGGAGGCTTCGCTGCCAGGCTTCTCCCAGCCGCGTGATCCAGTCAGAGGGCCTTCGTAGCACTCGTAGCTCGTGACTTCTAAAGCGTATGTCTCTAGTTTTCTGCCGCGCAGAGGGTCGCGGGTTCGAGTCCCACTCTGGGTATGGGTGTTTATGTGTATAACATATATGTGTGAAACTACAGAAAACAAAAAGTAAAACAAGCGGAAACAATAAAAACGGTTAAATAAGGAAAAGAAAAACAAAAATCTATACACATGGATACATATTTTTTATAAAATAAAATCCAAGAGTGTCCGGAAACATCGTCCACACCTACAGCCCATGCTTCTCCTACGGTTTCTGCAGCTGCCAGGTGGTGACCGCTTCGTTACCTAATCTTCCTCTACCACTAATAAAATAATAGAACTTTGGCTTTAATGACAGGCGAATGTAATCTGCACTGTCCTAATTTCTTTTAAGTACTAAAACGTAGGATAACTTGGTGGCTACGCTTACTGACAACATTGATTAACTGTTTTTATACATCAAATAAAACACAAGTACGTACCATACTGGCTAGGCATCAGCATATCCAGAGTAGTTCAATAATCGATTAGAGCAGTCAGGTGATGTATGCATACTCTCTACCCCTAGAATTCCTCCATTCTGAGCGGGTGTACGTAGGTACTGTTTGATCGGCGACGTGTTGCTAATTTGTTTCAGTAATCGATCCGAATGTTTATAGGCAGTGATACGCAAGGCTAATCCAACAATTTGAAGGTTTAATAGAGAAAATGGTTGTATTAAATATTAACTTACGCATGCTTAAAGTAAATAGTACTTGATTAGAATAAAGTTGTGAATGTGGCTGTGTCAATCTAGTGCTTAAATTTAGGAATTTGCTTACATTACTTTAAATAGATCAATAGCGTAAATTGAATCTCGATCTTAATTTTATCACTAAATAGACAAGAAATTTCAGGTGCCAGTTTTAATAAACCTTAAACATTACATGTATCATATATGCAATAACTGAAAATCCTCACAACTTAAAGAGCTTCTGTAGCCGAAATGTTGGAAATTACACACTAAAGGCCCAAAAGTCTCTCGTAATTCAAGATCGGCATGTGTGAATCAACTTAGCTCTTTTATTTGAACACTTCTCACTGAAACCGATTATATTATTTTGCAAGACAAATAATTACATACTTCAACCAAGAGTTTATGCAAAAGCATGAATTTAATAGATTAACAGTGGGGAAGCTTGCTTCCTTTAAAAAGTATGCAAGGATTATAAGATACCATAAAATAAATGGATGCACAATGTGTTTACAGGAGACATGTTGCTTAGGGCTCATTTATTACAATAATTAATTTAGAGGAAGCAACTAGTAGTTTAATTATTTGATAGAAGGGGTTACAATGAGACCGTATATCACTTTGTGGTAGACGAAGTTGCGTTGTTTGGTTATAAGCAAACATAGGCATTTTGAATAACAGCTCCCAAAACTGTAGTACCGCCAAGGTGAGCTAAATGAGATAAAGCCTGGAATCCCGGCAAGTTATGCTGAATTAGTTCACAATTTAAATGCTGCATCACATGTGATACTCTCGGAATTTTATTAGAAAACTGGATCTTTAAGGAAGATACGTTGAAAATTATTATATTTCATTCCAACAAAGGCACCAAAAGAATGCACTATATGCAACAATTGACACATTTTATTCGAATAATAGCCGACAGGAATTGTAACAACGATTTTAAATACCTGTACTTTATCCCTTAAAATATTTGTTGCGTTAACGGTTCGTTTTGTATGAAAACAGGACAGTTCTGAGCAATACATATGAAACATAGTTGTAGAACTTCTTGCTTACCCTTATATCTATGATGCTAATACTCTGTGGGCAGCGACTCCCGCCATCTAGGTAGTGTAACGTATATTCCATATAATGCATTTCGTTTACGCCATATATGTTGGTAAACTCTGAAACGGAATCCTCGTCTATGCATTCAGATCTTCGCGTTCCATAGCACGAGCCTCTTCCAGTCATTCACATCCGCCCGATCATGATACAGAGAAAGGCGATTGAGAGATATAACCTGGAATAAGAGAATATATGTGTTAGATTAAAGACTCTTTAGAAATGTAATTAAAAATTAATTATTAAAGAACTATGAAATCATTGTAGTTCCTATAAACTACCGAGAGTCAGAGTCACGCTTTAACCGAGAAGACGGACGAGAGGAAGCCGGTAGGGTACGAGGTAATCAGTGGCATTCAGTAGCCTAATTTTCCTTTAGTGCTGTGCAGACTAAGTGGTTTCTGGCTAGTGCATAGTACAGGTTTAGATGTTAGCAGTAGAACACATGATTTCATGGGCTCTGTGTTACTTGTCATATCTTTCTCTGGCTTCAGGTGTTGGAAGGCTTGTTTCTCAATTTGTTTTAAAGTGTGCATTAAATCATTTAAATAATACAAGTGTCAATTTAAAAATTTACTCCACGTAAATAAATATTTATGCACTACACCAACATGAAAACGAGTTCATACCGAGAAGTGCCTAGACAATTTATAGTTACGTGCATTTAAATGCAATAATAATATACCTAATAGTTGAAATTAGAAGGGTAAAAGAGGAAGAATCTTTGGGTGCGAATATGAGTTTGTCATAGAAAGACGTGAATGCCAAAGGACAGCATTGTAAGCAATACTGTAGAACGTTAGTGATGTAAAATTATGATTGTTTGCATGTCATAGATTAATGGAAGTTCATGAATAGAATCACCTGGGGAAATGACGCATGTAGTTTATTGTACTGGCTTCCTCTCTCTTCCCGGCTGAAATGTGAAGCTTACTCCTTATATACTCAATAAATGCTTTGATTTGCCGTTGCTAGCTGTGTTTGAAATGAGTATGGTTTCTGTTGTCATCCTAGTGCAAATGTAACAGTTCACAGCCAGGTTTAAATCGCAACACATTGGCACAACTCATTTAAGTTATCGTTTTGGTGTTTTTCAAATATAAGAACTGGTGGATTAAAATTGGCTTATACTGGATAAGGTGGTCTATTTCTGAAAATTGGCAATGTTATCGTTGTACTGATCGTTCCTTAGATCCTAATAAGGCTTGTTGGCGCTGCTTGTATTAATAAACTGAGCAGAAACTGTACTGCGTAGTTACAATGTTTGGGAACATTTTATAGCTGACCTGTATTCCGCTTTGGACCTGCCATATTCACAGTATATGAATACGACATACATAAGGTACTTTAGAGCAAGCCTGATAACCAGTTTTTCGTATTGGCCGTATAAGCTACGAATAAAATTAAAATGTTGAAGGGAAACGTGGGTCCAAGAGACAAGAAGTTTTAAATTTCATAAATTTGTGTAGCTAAATATCTTGCTTTTGTACCTTAAACAGCTTGTGTAGGGTCATTAAGAATAATTTACTTTAATTTCTGTGGCTTTTTGGTAATTTACTTTACGTGGTACCGAATTATAAACTATTATATCTTAACCTGAAATTCATGAATATAAAGAATATTTTCCCAAAAATCGTATCTTATTTTTTCCCACAGTTCCTGTACATTAGATTCAAAACATCCCTGCATAAATTAGTTTTAAACTATAGATTGCTTCCATTTTTAATAAAATTGCATGGGTCATTCAAAAATTAGTGGCAACACTGTCTGCATTTGGCGCTATCAGCGGTAAATCATGCAAGCTGATAACAGTGATACATAAGAGCACCTAATGTTTCTTAGCTGTGAGTTTGAAAACAATAATTCTATTTAATAAGACATTGTTATTAAGTTTAATTCTATGCTGTTATTTTTAGTGCTCTAAATATGTTTAGTAAATATGAACAAAGATGCTTCACTAACATTCAGGTTGTAACAGGTTTCAATGCTTGACAATGCCATACACAATTATTGGCAGTTTGTGGTAGACAGACTTTACCATACAGTACCGTGGCGAGGTGGGCGAATGCATTTCGTAGAGGAAGGGAAGACGTTCATCAAAAACGTGGAGCTGGCCGAACTCAACTAGCAAGTGACAATGCATATGTGAATTCTGTTAGAGCACTGCTGGAAGAACATCGTTTTTGGACTTGTACTGAACTAGCAATGGAAGTTGGAGTTGCTCCTTGTACGATTCTCCACATACTTAAGAAGAAGTTAAAGATGAGGAATATCTGCGCTCGATGGGTACCACACAATTTTACAGAAGAAGCCATGTGGCAGAGGATGGAAACAGCGAGACTACACTTAGAACACTATGAACGTGAAGGCGATCGGTTTCTTCGACGTATCATAACATTGGATGAAACCTGGGTTCGATGCTACCAACCAACATTAAAGAGACAATCGAATGAGTGGTGGCACGTTGATTCACCGCGACCAAAAGGGTATCGACAAAAGCAGTATCCACTTAAAGTCATGCTCATTGTTTCTTATGATTTTGATGGTGTTCTTGTCACTCATTCAGTTCCTCAAGGAAATCGTGTGAATGGTGCATATTAGTCTCTTTATGGAACGCCATTTACGACCAAATGTGCGTTGTAAACGTTCAAATCTCCTAAATTCTCATCTCAATGTGTTACATCACACGTCTGCCTCTGTTGTTAGTTTACTTCACAGATGGAACTAAGAAATTCTGCAGCATCCTCCATATTCCCCAGATATGAGCCCATGTGATTTCGACCTTTCTGCTAAAATGAAATTATCACTTAGAGCAGTTCGCTTTAGTACCAGACAGCCAATTATAGCAGCAGTAGAGCACTTTGTTCGAATATTAGGACAGCAAGACGCTGTGGATGGCACCCCTCTGCTCCCTGCTGTTTGGAAAGCACTTCTTCATTTTGGGTGAAATTACTTCTAACCAGTGTAATACTGCGACTGCTCCAAAAATGTTTTATTTGCTGTTTATTGAAATGTTATCACTAATTATTGAATTACCTAAGTATAAGTATTAGTATTATTAAATTTAAAATATGCTACTCCTTCCTCTAGTGGAAATGCTCTACACGCCCATATAGAATATTTTATGAGGAATCATTCACTATTCATCGTTCATTGTTAACGAAAGTAGAAGAAGCTGGCAAACACATGCCACAACTAATACTTAATTCACGTATTTAGTTCTACCGCCAAATCAGCCAAACAGATCATGCTTGCAGCTTGAAATAGTTTCGGCTCACATCACTCTTATATAAACAGACGCCATTCATTAGTTTGAGGGCTCGGATTTATAAAAATAGTAGATACGTGTATACTGAGTAGAACATTTTGAGTCGAAGTGGGTGGCAGTTTGTAGGCTACAGCTTTAAAATCTTAAAATCCATTTAAGGTAATAATTTCACCATAAATTGAACATTACAATTTTAACAGGTTTACTTTTTGGAAATCTATAATCTCCAGTTTAAGGCAGGTGTAACAGAGAAGCAATTGATTGATGTAATGGCTGATTCATTGAGCCATACCAATGTTACAAAACAGAGACTAAATGCCTGAGTGCTTGTGTGTATGTGTGTTTAAGTTCAAAGTCGCTCAAGCGAATCTAAAAAGTTTCATCACTAAAAGCTCCCATACTTCTACACGATCATAGGTTATAGAATAGTTTGAAAATATTCGAAACTGAGACAGAGGGTTAGACGGGGCTTTATTGTAAACGTGGCCAAAATCTAATGCTTCAATTCCAAAAGATTAAAGAGGAACTTGAATCGGCATCAAGGGGTTCTAGTGGTAGATTGATAATAGCTGTTATATTGTGTTTTAGAATCTCGTGTAGCCTACAGTTTTCAGAAACTTTCACTGCTCATACATTAAATGATCGCTATATTCAACATTTTGGCACATCTAGACGAAACGTTGTACGCTAATATGCATGATAGCACCCATTGAAATTAATAAGCTGCTTTACAACTCTCAAAAACTACCATCTTCTGAACGCATTACGTGGAGGTCTCCGTGCTGTTTAGATATTTCGGTTGAAATATTTCACAACAGGAGTTGAAAAAATTCATGGGTAATTTAATTTCCAATAGCACCTATTGTTAGGTTCAATTATATACTACATGCCCGCCTTGGTAGCGTGGTGGTAGCATGTCTGCCTCACGTTCAAGAGGTGCCGAGTTCGAATCTCGGTCAGGGTGAGTTACCTGGATAAGGTTTTTCCGGGGTTTTCCCTTATCCTGTAAGACGAATATCGGCTAACTCTAAGCTCTATGGATCCTGGACTCATTTCAGCATCATTTCATCCATTCCATTCATCGTCCGATATGACTTAACGTTGGAGGACGTAAATTACAAATATACATTACATTCCGTACAATATGGAAGTGAGCAAATGAGTGTGAATGTGTACATGCGATTTAATTATAAAACCCAAAGAAAAGCAACTGTGCACTAGTTAACATCAATGTTTCAAGGTAAGAGGCCTTAAGGATGGGTATAAATGAAACGAAGAAAAAGGAAGAAAAACTTTACATTGGGAACATAGACATCTAGCAATTCCGAATACGTAAATATCCCGTTGCACTTATCTAGATAACACGGAAGTGGCACTCTGCCATGCCTGCAGTGGATGGAAGCAAAGGACTTCAGCTGTAGCATGCTAAATATTAAACATTACTGAAATTTTTATTTTATATCTCCATAGGGTGATTACATATAAATAACGAAATGTTGTCCTACATTATCCTATTAACGCTTTACTTTCAGTAGGTCTAGTACACAGTCGAAAGCGATTAAAATAACTTATTATTATAACACTTTTGTCACATTTTTAATGCAGTTAACTGACTCATATGAAGTTTAAGTCACTGTAACTGTTATAATACAGTGACTCACAGAAAGTGATGCTCCCTTTAAAAATAAAAAATATTACCAGTAAAGCTAAAAGAGGAAATCCATATTCTTAATCTGAAGAAATAGGAAACGATATTACATTTAAAGAGACCTGGAATTTAAAAGGATTTTTTTATTTCGTTAATTTCATGATTTTACAGCGTACCAATTCTTCAAACTTTGGTTGTGCAGAGTTTGTACTCTTGATCTTTGCATTTGATAAAGGAAAAATTGTGTACAGAAATTTAGGTAATTGACAATTTACACGAATATAAAATTAGAAATTTGAGTAATGTGACATCACGAGAATATCTTCTTGCAATTCAAGAAGAAATGTTAAGCTTGCTGCGTTAATTTATTGGGAGATTCCAAGTTTTATATTTTAAATCAACTGGGATGTTACCTTAACGCAGAAATTTACCATATTCCCATCTTATTTTATTCCACAAGATTAATGTTTCTTTCAGTATTATTTTAAATACCCTAAATCCAAAGAAAGTATGGTTTTGGCTATGGATGGTGGGACATACGTCATATTTCACACCAATGTGCAAATTTTCGTTTGTGCTTATTACCGCCAGAGAAGCAGATGGGCTGAAGGAATCGCTATACGCCGCAGCCATGTCCACCGAGGCGGACACAAGTCCCTGATCAAATCTCAAAAACAGTGCGCTGCTCAAAGAAGGCTTTCCTCTGGCGGAAATGGCAAGGTGAGGTGGCTGAGAGAAGACTCTCATCTGGAACTTTCCAACGGCGAAGCATCTTGCATCATTCGTTCAACAGTGACCAACACTGCACAGTCCCTAAATTGAAATTAACACTTAGCCCTTTAAGTCCTATGATTCACAGCTTTTCATTTATTTTGGACATGGAAGATCACTTAATTCTACTCATAGGTTTCTTCATTTTCATTGAGGTTCTTTTAGACGCCATAAATCTGCGACAAGGGCACACCGGTTTCACTGCCCGCCCGTAGAAAACCATACTAAGGGTTATTAGACTCTGAACAAAATGATTATTTAACGCCGGGTGTGAACCTGCGGCCTCAAGAACCGGTGCCTACAATGTTACACCAAACCACGAAGCATGACAGAGATAGCCCATGAACCCAAATGAAAAGTGAGAGTGGAAGCGAAACAAGAGGAGATGACGAAAGAAAACTGCAAAATGAGAAATCGCCTTGCCATTTTTAAATAATTAGAAAAAGAACATCAGGATGAACCACGAAAAACATGGCCGGCCCTAGGGATCGAAACGAGGACTTCTTGAATTTGAGTTTCAAAGTGACGCGGCTGCAACTTTCTCGTATGTCAGACAGAATAACCTTTACGAACTATTCATGGAATTCTAGTTGTCGCTTGCACTTTTCTTAAGTTAGAATTTGTACAAAATTTGTCCAAAAATTATGAAAACTTTCGAAGCAATATTTTTCAGAATATTTTTTCCCCAAAAAATTTAGGTATGGAGTACTTTTCCCTCTCGGTACATTTAGAGCTGCCAATTAACTGAGAGGGCCGCGCCGTGGCTCAGTGGTTAGACCGCTTGGCTCTAACCAAGGCGACCCGGGTTCGATCCCAGGTGACCGCAAAGTGAGATTTGTGATGGACAACACGGCGCTGGGGCGGGTTTTCTCCGGGACCTCCGGTTTCCCCCGCCATCTCATTGCACCGGTGCTCCATCTTCATTTCATGTGTGATCAGTACCACCGCCTGCGTTGCCGTATGTAGTAAAAGCGGGCATTAAACACTACACATTTCATTTCCAATTAACTGAGGCTATGTATAAGGGACAGGCACAACATGTTAGTAGATACAGTCAACTTTAAAACTTGCTTGCTTACAAATATATTATTTCAGTATTTTTACGCTCATAATGAGGCATACGATGCTATTTTTGTCTAATTTGTTTTAATATATTTGTGCTGCCTCTCAAAACTAAATTAAAATGTCCGCATTCTAATGTTATAAAATAATACTACCATTTTCAGAAATAAATTAACTTCTGCTAGCTCACACTTTTAGGGTTTTCAAAAAGCGATACACTTTTCCACAATGATTAGAAGTTAATACAGAAAAGTCTGATTTAAGAAGTATTTTTACTGTACAAATATGCATATTTAAATAAGTAGAGTAGGGAGAATCTTTATCATAGGAATAAATTTACACTATAATGCAATATTTAAGCAAATATGCAAGCTAGAATTTTCAAACATGACAGAAAGTACTACTGTTGTTACATTTAATAAACTGTAGTAAAATATCTTGCATCCTGCAGGTTTTCCAAATGTTATACTTATATTACTTATATTAACCTTAGAACACCATGCCTCCTAGTTTTGTTGCGCACGATGGTCAGTTTTGCTTTAAATAGTTGCTTTCGATAGTTTCAGATGAGTATTCTGCGTGCAAATGGCCGAAAATTTGTTGAAAAAACTTATTGCAATGCTTATTGAAGAAATGGCTCCGACATTGATTCTATTGCATTGAAGAAATTCATAATCTAGATTATGGTGATATATTAACGGCTGATAGAATGTTGAAGGTATAGCAGTAACAAATCACGTGTATATAACACGCCTGTGTGAAGAACTCACTATGCCGTGGATGGCGAAGAGACTGGAGACCACAGGTTACAAACACACCTTCAGGTAATGTTACGGGCTATCTCCCAGAACAGTCATTCTCACAAAGGCAAGAAGAGTGACGGCAGTGTACTTCAAAGAACGATACAGTGTGTACTGCATGGAACATAGAGCAAATCTCTACACAAACTGTGCTAAATAAAGCAGATAAACTATTGTGAGGCAAGATAAGCAGTTGTAACTGAGGCAAGAGAAACTGTTTATGAAGTAGCGTAAACTATTGTGAGATAATTTCAATTTATTTTGCACTGGAAGTAAACAGTAATAGTTACATTTTACAAGGCTTAGTATTTCTGTACTGCAGGAATAGGGTAGGTAGGGGAAGGGTATCCTGTATCGGTATATTTTATATATTTTCGTCCTTACATAAATTGCTAAAAACTATGTGGCTAAAGGGGTAGATGCCACAATACCAAAATGCTGACTTAAAAGCTCCAATATCCACACTTTGGTACCAATTTCTGAAATTAATTTTTCTTTTTTGCTGTGGCATAAAATATCTATCCACTTTTGTTTCATTTCCTGCAGAAATTAATTTCAGTCTGTCTTCTAATGTGCTTTTAGGGATATATAATTACTCATTTGCTTCCCTAATGCTAAGATCTCCCCCTCCCCCCATTACTGCATCAGTCACTAATTTCATGTTTTCCGCCGTCCAGTTTTCCTCCCCATAGTTGTTTGAAATAAACGAAATAGAACAGTTGATAAGAAAGCTATGAATACGTTTGTCTGATGCCGTGCTCCGGACTCTCGTCCGAAACTGGGTGCGTTACACATAAAACGTAAACGGGTCCACTACACCTAACACATTTAAGAAAAGCAATGTGTTCATCCATATTTTTAGATTAACATACGGCAAATAATTGGCAGCGCTTAAAAGTATATTAGGCTCAGCAGTATTGAAGTATCTGCTTCCCAAAATTATCTTGGAGCAGCAGGAAGCAGGTCAGAAATAAGAAACCTCTCTTTTACGTGGTCAATTGTTTCTTCACTGCTACACTATGCTCCATTTACGACTTGCCTCTACAACGTCTAACACTATCTGAAATAAATTTGCGGAAACATCGTACTGCAAACCAGAAACTAATACTGTCCGATGTAGAGTTATGTCCGGTACCGGGTGACTTTGCCCTATCCTTTGTTAAGACTGCATGAAAACGTTGAATCATGGCGAACACAAATAATTCGCTAACTTCTGTTTGAATTCCATTTAATGTTAACCTGCCTCTTCAAATTCCTCCTCGATTGCCACTGCACGCAGGCTTGGAGAGCCTACTTCGGATACGGTGCTCGCGCGGAGAAAAAAGCAAGCGAAAGTCTCATATTTCACCAGCCCTTCCACGTTGGTGTACAATTAAGGCATCCAAATAGTTGAAAACTGCCAATACATTGCTGTCTTTAAGGAAATGGAAAGATACTTTTTCAGTTTCTTAATGAAAAGAGATTTCAATGGGAACGGTTTCGTTAAAAATCAATGAACACTGATTACAGACATTAAGAAGCTGAGTTGGCACTATTAATAACATATACATTTTTAGTGAAAATATAACATATAAATTCAGCAGCAAAAAGGATAACAGTCTTTCCTGTTTTCTTCAGTACTGACTGCTGGTCGTACATGAAGTGTGTTGTTAAATCAATGAGGCTTTTGTCATATATACATAGTTCGCAAATTACTTAGTCATGATCATCATCTTCTTTCATCCTTTAGGCATTACTGCCTGTTGCAGTCTACATAATTTATTTTACTGGTTCCACCGCTTTCTTGGTCTTCCCATGCTCCTCTTTCCTACTAGTCCATAGTTCATAAAATAGAGGGGTAATCTTTCTTTCTCCATGTTTTGTACATGGGTTACCCATTTACTTCTATATTATTGTACTCTGTCAGTCAGGTCGAATATCTCGAGCTCTTCACGTATATCTTCATTTCGTTTGTAGTCGATTTTCCTATATCCCGCAATGCTTCTTAGAAATTTCATTTCATTTGTCTGAAGTTTTCTTTTATCTTTTTTCAGTTATGATCCATACTTCGCTGCGATATAGTATTTTAGGTACTGACATTACTTTGTAAAATTTTAGAATGGCATCTTTACTTGCTTTATGTTTAGACTTCTTTTTATTATTCCATTTATACAGTTGAAAGTTTCTGACTTTTTAATTATGTCTATTTCTTACTTTTATGACATATAATAACCCAAGTATTTGAACTCGTCTACCTGTTCCATATTATTATTTTGTATTGTCTATTGTTTTCTATTTTAGTATGCTCCAAATTTTGTCTTTATAAAAATACATTTTTAACTGAAAGCTTCAATACCACATCTATTTTTCTTAGAAAAAACTTCCCATAGTTTAAATAGTTTATAGGGGAATATATTTTCTATGAGATATTCGCAATTAAATATGTACTACAGCCATTGATTCAAAACAAAACTGCTACTTTCCGATTGTTTATGGATATTTGTTGCAGTCATATGAAAATATGCTGGCCGAAGCGGCGTGGCGTTAAGAAAAATCTATAAATGTGTACCTATGTTTCATTGCACTAGACAAAGTTCTATTTTACATTCTTCTGCAAGTCAAACATTATGAAATTCCCTTAGAGAAGGATTAATATACATTGAAATTATCTTATAAGATTTTCGTTCCCTTGTAACAAAAGAATTTTTGCAAGAGTAATACGATGATTATATTAAAACGAAGGTTATCTTAATATTAGCACAACATTCTCAACATGCTCGTTATCACACAGTTCCCTTGTTTGGTTGCTCTCAAACATTCTATCAGTTAACCAGTTCCTGGCCATTTTAGCACAACTGGAGACTCCATTCAACTTTTGAGTTGTGCCCTTGTACTCTTTGCAGATTTGCCATTTGTGCGCTTGTGTACTTTAGGTAATAAGTTTGCCTTGCTCGCCTGACGTAATCTATTGTATGTAGATTCATGTATCTTCTAGAGAAAAAGTTTTGAAGTTAACGATAATGGTTTTACTTAATTGAATATTATATATTCGTTTATTTCTTTAAAGGCTTCAACTATGCCCTACTATTCCTTATTTAGTTATTACTTGAATAATTTATTTCTTAAAATAACAAACTCGATGTGAAGTTTAAATCGATAGCTAACATCTTCTGCAGCCATTGATGCTGCCTGTTGGTAAAATGGACTGTCAGTGTATTCTACTGAATAATCTAGAGAGGAAAGAGCAGAGGGATCTCTGATAAATAAAGTAGTACACGAGGAAAGCACTGAACCTTTTTAGTATAACATGTTTCTAAATTTAAATGGAAGTTGTTTACATCTAAAAGTTTTCTAAATTAATTGTCATTTATGTTCTTGATTTCCTCTAGTTGCTCGATAGTTATCATTATTTAAAATGAATTTAACTTTAATTTATGTCAAACTCTCCTGTTGTACACATATGGGAAAGAAAACACAGAGACAAAGAAACGCTCTTAGGCTGTTGGTAGATGTAGTGACATTCATGTATAGTAAAGACGCTGCAACCGTATATCTATAGCTAGAGACACATTATAGCAAACCTCTCTAGGCTATTCATTTTTACTGTTTTAAATCATCATTAGCGCTTAATCAATATGAGGATGGACTTGAATGTGTATAGAAGCTCCATCTTGGCAACAGCCTAGAACTGTTACAGGGAATTCAAAAGTGGACGGTTTTATCTTAGTGATGACGTTTATGAAGGACGCTAAGAAATGCTGTTACTTATCCAAAGCATTGGCATGGGTCAAGACCAAAACATCTTGCCTCAGATATTATACCTGACGAAATCGTTTTAAAAATGAATTCCACACAAAATGTAAATGTGGATATGTAACCATCAAGTATCTGAAGCCGAGTTCTTTGAATTCTTCGTTAATGCAGACTCTTTTGAATACATCTGACCTGAAGCATAATATGATATTGAATTATCCCTGTGGAAGTTCAAGATGGCAGCTGTAATGTTAGCAGAATGCGTATAGTTTGATTTTGCTTGCCAAAGTTAATCCTTCTCTTGTTTATAGGTCAGCAATCAATTGTAACCTCTTCCGCGCAGACTTTGCAAGTGCACGCACTCTCGAAAATACTTCTGAGATGTAAATGCTAATGCAAGTGTTACAGTAGTGAGAGAATCTCCTCCTTCCTGAGTTCTGTGCAACTTGTTTCTAGTCTACTGCATCTGTTCTTTGTCTTAATCAGTTCTTTTCCTCTTTTAGTCTTATTGAGTTCCAACCTTTTTTCGGTCTTAGCAGTATTTCCTTTACTTTTGTGTTCATAGCGATATTATGATCTGAAATATTACCTGTATTACATTGTCTTTCTGATTTTGTTTTAAATATATTTTTAAAAGGCTGCATCTGTACTCGCGAAGGTCTATCAACGTAGAGCAACAGAAAGTAGCAGAGGCGTGGAATGTCAGTCTGTAACGGCACTATTTCGGGAAATCCGTTAATTTTAGAACAAATAATGCTCAAAATAGTTGTTTGTTTGATACTGTGATACTAACGCAGGATCTGGAAGGAAATATTAATCACTAATTTATTTCTTATTTTATCCATTTTCAGCGTTGCAGACTGATGCTGATATGCAGTGTGTATAAAAGAAGCTATAAAACGTGTTTAAAATTACTTATATTTAATACTTATCACTGTGAATCAAGAACAAAATAATATCCGACTTAAAAAATAAATTATGTAAATGCTAATATCTGTCTTCTACAAATGACAGTTGGAAAACACGAATTTTTATACATTTCGTTTTGTTTATATTTATTAACATATTTAGCATCAAATTACCCTATTCTTTGCAATTCTGAACACTTTACTGTTGAATGAGGTAGCTCAGAGTACAAGAAATGATATGCTCTTACTAAATATAGTGAGAAATTAAATTACATTTCTATCTCTTCATATGACATTTCTATGGAATTGCTCTATAACTAGGCCGCGTCGTGGCTCAGTGGTTAGGCCGCTTGGCTCTCACCAAGGCGGCCCGGGTTCGATCCCAGGCGACCGCAAAGTGAGATTTGTGGTAGACAACACAGCGATGGGGCGGGTTTTCTCCGGGACCTCCGGTTTCCCTCGCCATCTCATTCCACCGCTGCTCCATCTTCATCTCCATCTCCATCTTCATCATAAGTGTCACCGCCTGCGGTGCCGTGTGTAGTAAAAGCGGGCGTTAAACATTTCATATTTCATTTTCTCTACAACTAGCCCACTATTTAGTTTAAAACACCCAGTTCATCTATAATCCAAAGATGCATGATCACTTTATAATATTTTGGAATCTATAACGCTTACTCAGCATCTTGGAATCACTTTAAGAAGGTAGAAGACTACTAACTTCAATGTTTACATATTTAAAATTTAGAAAATACAGAGGGTTCATTAATTGATTTCCGAAGTGCGCCCTGGGCTGGTAAGTGGAAGCAATCTGCTTAGCTTACGTACATAGCCCACCCACCGGATATAGGGCAAAGTAATGAAAACCTGTTTACATTTTCAAAGAGAGAACTGAAGATGTTCCTTGTTTGCGAAGAGGAACGAATTACAACGTGTAGAAATATTTTATTGGCTCCGTGTGTAACGAAGGAGAGTCTCCATTTAATAATTCTGCTTTGATTGGTAAAATATTGCTAGTCCAATCTGATATGATTTGGCCAGCGACCTGAACTTGTAAGGAATCTAGACGAAAAGTCAATCATTTGAAGGCTAAAATGCACCATAGCAATATAGTCACATCAAGCGATTCATCTGCAGTAGTTGGAAGCAAAACCTAACAGTACTGTCAGCAGTGTATTAGTCCAGCTTATTTCTTCTTCTTCTTCTTCTTCTTCTTCTTCTTCTTCTTCTTCTTCTTCTTCTTCTTCTTCTTCTTCTTCTTCTTCTTCTTCTTCTTCTTCTTCTTCTTCTTCTTCTTCTTCTTCTTCTTCTTCTTCTTCTTCTTCTTCTTCTTCTTCTTCTTCTTCTTCTTCTTCTTCTTCTTCTTCTTCTTCTTCTTCTTCTTCTTCTTCTTCTTCTTCTTCTTCTTCTTCTTCTTCTTCTTCTTCTTCTTCTTCTTCTTCTTCTTCTTCTTCTTCTTCTTCTTCTTCTTCTTCTTCTTCTTCTTCTTCTTCTTCTTCTTCTTCTTCTTCTTCTTCTTCTTCTTCTTCTTCTTCTTCTTCTTCTTCTTCTTCTTCTTCTTCTTCTTCTTCTTCTTCTTCTTCTTCTTCTTCTTCTTCTCCTTCTTCTTCTCCTTCTTCTTCTCCTTCTTCTTCTCCTTCTTCTTCTCCTTCTTCTTCTCCTTCTTCTTCTCCTTCTTCTTCTCCTTCTTCTTCTCCTTCTTCTTCTCCTTCTTCTTCTCCTTCTTCTTCTCCTTCTTCTTCTCCTTCTTCTTCTCCTTCTTCTTCTCCTTCTTCTCCTTCTTCTTCTCCTTCTTCTTCTCCTTCTTCTTCTCCTTCTTCTTCTCCTTCTTCTTCTCCTTCTTCTTCTCCTTCTTCTTCTCCTTCTTCTTCTCCTTCTCCTTCTTCAGTTCAGGGATTAGGTATTTCTGCCTATTCCGTCTTCACATTCCAACTACTAACATCTTCTTCTCGGGCGTCCTATATCGCTTCTTCCAATAGGATGGTATCTTCTTATTAGAACTGGTGTGGAAACGTTGAGTCAGACTGAAAAATTCAATGCCATAGCCGGGATTTGAACCACGGATCATCTGGTTTCCGTCCAGCCGCACTACAATTGTGCTACTATGGCCAACGTGCCAACATGACATTAAATTCTCCAACTGACTCGTATTTTCCCGGTAAACCACTTAGGAGTTCTCATAAACATATGATACAACTACCTTAATGGCGACTTACTACATGTAAGTACTTTAAGGTCCGGGCTTTATAGTTAACCACTATTAGGTTAATTAATGGAAATTAATTATTCTTTCACACTGGCCGTGTGTAGGCTAAATTGTGGAAACGTTGAGTCAGACTGAAAAATTCAATGCCATAGCCGGGATTTGAACCACGGATCTTCTGGTTGCCGTCCAGAGTCAGAGTCAGTTGGAGAATTTAATGTCATGTCGGCACGTTGGCCATAGTAGCACAATGGTAGTGCAGCTGGACGGAAACCAGAACATCCGTGCTTCAAATCCCGGCTATGGCATTGAATTTTTCAGTCTGATTCAACGTTTCCACAATTTAGCCTACACACGGCCAGTGTGAAAGAATAATTAATTTCCAGAACTGGTTTACTTTCTTCACTCGTACGCCCTCTCCAATTCTGTTTCTTCTAATCTGTTTTATCTTGATATACGCATACTCCTAATTGTCCTCGAATATTTCTATTTCTTATTACGTCTCGTCTGGTGCATTCTTTAACTCTTCTTAAGAATCTCATTACTGCTACCTGAATTTTACTTTTGTCCCTTTATTTTAAAATCCAGGACTCGCTACCGCCTGCGGTGCCGAATGTAGTAAAAGCGGGCGTTAAACACTACACATTTCATTTCATTTCTAGGACTCGCTTCCGTATATGAACACTGTATTTTATTAAATTATTCGGAGGGTATTCGGCACTTCGACCAGACTGGTCTTTTGTACCTATGCCCTCAAGTGGGGCACTCCCAGTACAGAGGATGCGGCAAGAGAAGTCAGAGGGCGGCTGACCCCAAGGAGTTAATATAGTACAGAGGGTGAGGTCCCTATACTTCACCAGGTAGAAACTCCCCGGTGGTGGGTTTTATATCAATCAGTATCCCACCTGCCGTGGCCCTGAAACAGTCACTCGGCCGGTTCGGAGACCGGAGGCCGCTTCCCCAGAGCAAAGTACTCCACGCAGACTTGCACAACCAGCATCCCATCCACTTCGCTACTGAATCAGGTTACTAAGTCGGCTCGGAGACCGGAAGTCCGTCCCGCCGAAGGGGTAAACGTTTTATTTTACAGCATATCATCCCGCCATGCACCACCGAGACTCCTGCCCCCACTTCTAACCTGAAACAAACCACCAAATGATAGATGATATGAAATGATAATGGAGATGAAATGGAGGGGCAGGAAATTCGGGGATGTAATTAACCTATCCAACATTCGCCTAGCCACCCGGAAAAAAACCGAAAAAACCCATGGGTCAGGTAGGTCGGCCACGGGAATCGAACCCTGGCCTCCCGAGAGCTGGCCACAGAAGAAACCACCTGAGTCATCCCCTCGGTATGAGCACTGGAACTGCAGTGATTTTATGAAATTTCAATTTCGTTCCTTTTCTTGTTTTATTTTTGTAACGTTCTTGCTATGTTTCCTCATATCGGCTGAAACTTGTTTTCTAAATCTTTGTATAAAACGAATCTTTCTTCACAACCCATTTAGTTAAAACTTGAGAGCTGATACAGGCATTTACTTGAATATACCTATTTTTAAATTTCTTTAAATGCTTTTGTTCAGCACCATCATCAGTATCATCACCACCATCACCACTACCAAGAAAAATAACCACAGCAACAGCAGCACCAACAACAACAATATTAATTAAAATAATAGTAGGTTATACTACTATCATTATTATCAGCATTATTTATTCCACAAAATTAGACCATGAGACCCCTTCCGAGTTCAAGTTGCACAAGGTGGCCCTGCCATTTGAATAATAGCTTTCCTCTGTTACCATATGTTCTTAGATGGTAGGAAAATAAAACCATTTATTATTTTTATGAGAAACAAATAAGTAATCCACACTCTATCCATTCTCATGCAAAACAACAGCGAACAGATATCAGTGAAAGACACATAAAACAAATTTTGAATGGTGTCCGCAAACGTTAAAAGACGAGTGTAATGGACGCAGTTTTATTTGCTATTTTCTTTATATGCAAAGGTCTTTACCCAACATCCAGCAACAATTCAACTTAATTTAATTCCCAATTCTGGTTTAATCTTGGACATTGTTATAATTTGCAAAAATTATTATTAACTACATAATGACAAAAATGTGGCCACGGTAGTACAAATGTAAATAGTAGTACTACATGGCAAAGCATCGAGACGCATCGGAAAGAATGTGAAATAACGGCGTCGTGTACGCAACCCCAACGCATATACACGATGAGTCAGTGTATGTACAGTTTGTTCAGTTGCGATCATGTCTTCTCGACAGCAATGTGTCATACATAGGCAGGCGTGGAAATCATATAAAACGCGATTAAACATTATGACAAGGCAAAAGAAGAGTCATGTGACTCTTGTCATGCGACAAAACAGGCGGCTCCATTGATAATAGCTAAATGGATAACATTTCGGTTTCGACACACAGCTCCCAAGTGCTTTATTGGTGTTTCATTACACGTTACTGTACCCCAGGTTAGTAATATTTTGGTTTACTAGTAAACAATATAACAAGCAAATGCAGCAATCGTCGATGAAGGTTAACAGGCTTCAACGTTTTGTCATGTTGTACAAATAAATGGTTTCTTACTGTCATCGTATTAATATTATCATAATATGTATTAAAACGGTGCTCATGACAGCTCATTGGCTATGGTACTCTCCGTACATTAGTGGGATGACGTCAGCAGAATGTACATTACGTGGAAAATTACGCCCGAGGGAAGACAGAAAATTGACGCTTGGAAAAGCTATTTATTTTAGTGCCAAGTTGAATTCCTAGGCTCCTGTATAGGCTATATTTTCTGCTGCCAAATGTACATCTGTTATACTACCTGTCTGGTTTTATCAAAGCTGAAAGCAGATTTAAATGCAGCAACTGAATTGAATAACTGCGAATTCACAACTCTTTTTCAGTTGAATTCCTAACATAAAGTACATTACACCACACATCATAACATTGGATCAAGCTAAACATAATTTTCAAAATCGTCTTTCCAAGGTAGACACACTATTTATATCCATGAAGCAATACCATCGCTCAAAATGATAAGCTGTAGGGACATTTTAATTAAAGCAGTATTTGAAAAGGCGTTATTGACAGACGTTCTCAAAATCAGTTACCAGCTCATTTTTCCTTTTTTCTGCGTGTATTTCGCCAATTTAATTTGTTGAACACAAACACAAAATACTGTGGACATATGCAAATATTTCCCACGGTACCGACGGAAATTTATTGCCTAGTGGTTTTTTCCACATTTGTTCAGATGTTGAAATAATAAAAGCATTTTTATTTACAAGGTACCTGTGATTTCGTGGTTTTAACATATATGCCTACCTCTCTTTTACTCATAAACTCTACGTTTGCATAGTCTTCCCTCAACTCGACATTTTGGTTTCAAATATTTTAGTATATTTAAAGTGCTGTTTGCCACCTCAGAAAAGCGTCTGTGCATTTGTGTATTTATCAGATCATATCCGAAATATCCGAAATTGTAGTAGCTCTCTTAGCAACTTTTATTTTAGCGAAGACGTCTGCGAGATGATGACAAACGTTTAATAACTGAAACAGTACTAAATGTTACAAAGTTTTATTATATAAAAGAAGTCAATTGAAAATTAGTTCAATATCAATAACAACACCTTGAGTACTAAGAAGACTTAACAAACCGAAGAGAGCATTAAAAATGTTTATAAAGTACTCTACGAAATTAGTCGATTAAATAACAGAATTAGAAATATATACGTAAGACAATACCTTAAGAATAGTAATTCAACAACAGTAATTCAACTGCGAAACGTGATTGGACAAGAATAGGAAAGAATGTCCCAAAAATATATTGTCACCTGCACTATCACGAAACTGATGGGAAGGAGTTGAGTGGATATAGGGTAATTGCTCCACCCTTGTTGTTTATTGGATGAGGTGGCGGGAGAAACGCAGCACTCCAGGGCAGCCACTGACTGAGGTCACGAAGATATTACGAAGTCAAAATGGAGTGATATTATTACTGGTGAAATACCATTCGAGACTGTTCCAGAACGTAATTCGAGAACGTTCGACTGTTAAAACGATCTTCCATTCCGGCAGGTCTATATAAGAGTCAAGGTGATGCCCGGTAGAGGAGGTTAACGTTTAGACTTTTTAGTGTGTTTGGAACCTCAGTTGAATCGACATGTATAGCTCCATGGAGAGGAATGGGCACACTCTAATAATTTTCATATTTACAATTTAGTATCATTACTTCTTACACTACTAAATACGAATAATTTACACAACATTAATGAAGCACTTAACCAAACAGTCGTTCAATTAAGCTTTGTCAGTCAACAGAGCAGTTGAGGAATGGGCATGAAGCAGAGTAGGCAATGAAGCAGTTTACGAGCGAGTATCGGATTTGGCTTCTGAGTTGGCCTGCAGCTTAGAGTAAGAGGTGAACCTGTGTGTATGTCAGAGGGATTACCAGAGCCCCAAGCTGGTATGTGCAACAAAGATATAAATAAACATTAAATAAATGTATCGATGCCGCGTATTTGTGTAAAAGAGAAGGTGATTTTACCTTAGCATTTAGCTCAACATTTTAGTGACAAATAAAAATGTTGGAGGTGAACTTCGTTTCGTCTTATATTTTATGATTTTGACACAGTATTTCAAAACGGATGAGAAAGAAAGACAAATGCCATTATGAATTTACACGCATCAGACGCATTTTGTTCTTCCAGAAGATATGTAGAGAGGACCGAAAACAGAGATGAAACCTAATCAAGTATAATTTAAAAAGCAGTTTAGAAAAGAAACAAAAGGTAGTTAATGTAAATAAAAAAGTATCTGGGAATAAACTTGGCGGAATAAATTGTCAACTTCCTCCGCGATAATAACACGCAAAATCGAGATATACACGAAGTGTAGTGGAAGTCTCTAAGTAAACACACTCTCACACTGTAAAACATCTCCCACAATATAAACGGTTACGACACAACAGAATGGAATTTCCAATACTTAATTCAAATTGTGAATATAAAGCATTCGCAGTACCAGAAACAAGAACAGCGGAACAAAGCGGAAACAATGTTCTCATAAATATTACTTCAGATATTCTTAATAGTAGCAAATAAGCAATATGTATTTTAACGAAATGTGTATTTTATACAGAAATAGGTCATTTTGTTAGAAGGAGAACGTAGAGGAGTGGTGATGAGTTCTAACAACTATCATGTTGTGCCTTTGCCTATGACGTTTCTATTCAAATAGGCTTCATTCCTGCAGTAGTCTGCGTAGCAAGTACTTCGCATTGGTGTACAACACATTGTGCACATCTAGCAGCGTGTTTCTATTTCTGATTAAGATCATAACATATTACCTTCTAATGTGACTAAAGGAGGTTGAAATTGATGTTGTTGTTGTAGCTCTGCATCTAGAAGACTGTTCTAGTAGAGTAATAGCAAGAAAAGTCGGTTTATCCCAATCTACAGGGTGTTTACATTGCAGCGGTTCAAACAAACTATTGCCAAACTAAGTGTTTCTTGATCTGGATGACCCCGAGTAACATCAATTGCGTTCAATTGTGTGCAGAGTAAATGTCAGAGAACTCATGCAGCATCTGAAATTCGCGAGGAAGTTAATAGTATGTGTACAGCTCAGTCTCTGTCTCAACCGTGCAACGTCACCTTCGTGTACAAGGTTTAAAGGGGTGCATTACGCTACCCCTAGAAATACCTATATGACGCAAACAAATTAAGGTGAAAAGATTCGAATGACATAGCAACACAAAAGCTGGAACGTTCAACACTGGTCCAAGGTGTTATTTATGGACGAGTCAAAGTTTCAAGTGACTGAAGACAGCGCAGAAAGTTTGTTCGTCGACTTCATGTACAACGTAAGAAGAGTCAATGTGTGATGCCAGCGGTGAAACATTATGGAGGGTCGCTTATGATATGGGGATGTTTTGCAGATGATAAAAGTTGGTGATCTAGTGAGAATTAATAAAACATTAAAGAAGGTAGGATATCACAGGTTACTGATAAAAATGCAGATCTACCTGGCAAAAGACTTCTTGGTTGTGGACTTAACAGCAGGACAATGATCCGAAACATGCTTATAAGTTGTGCAGAGGGTATGTCAATTGAAAAGTACTGTGAGGGGAAGAACAATCACCTGATTTAAATCCGGTTGCACTCTTATGGAGCGAAATTGAAATGGAAGTTAGAAAACTGAGGTAATCTAATGTTGAAGATCTATGGAATAATTTAAAGACGTGTTGGAGTGCAATATCTGCATTAACACTACACAATTTTATCTCCAGAATGCCAAGAGTTTGTGCCACGGTTCTGAAAGCAATGGGTGGGGTACTTCGATGAGGCTAATATTACGCCATATTGTACTGCAATTAGTACCGCAGAGAGGTAATATTAAATTTTTTGGTATTTTTAATTTGTTTGTACATTAAAATAAAGTATTTATCTGTTTGCACAGTTCATGAAAACTTTTGACCGGTAGTGTACGTTTTAAATTTCCATACAGCATTTCATACAACACAAAAGAAGAATCGTAAATATTTGTTTAAAGCAGTTCAACCCAGAATAGTTATTAGGTAATATATGTGATATCCATTAGAAAAACTAAACCCATCAATTGCGTAAGTTTAAGTACATAGTTAAGCAACCTTGACCTTGTCCGCCAACATGAAAATTGCAATATAAAATTACATCAAATATACTTCATGCCACTTCATAGCTTGTTTCCATGATAATTTTAAGTGGGAACCTTGGGTTACATATCAAGTGACATGACTCTTATATTGGAGCTGTAGCTTTCCTGGCGGCGTGAGTGTTCCAAGTTCTCTCTGTAGATGTGGTGATGTATCAACGTTGCGGGAGCATACATTGTTCCCGAAATGTTGATAAATCACCATATCGACACCTGGCTTGAAGCCTGAGAGAACTTGAGATGTCTCTTATTTGGGAAACATCACATTTGATTCCCGTTGACAGGCCACTCTGACCTTGAGTTTTTCCTGGTTTTTCCTGGTGGATAGGCGAATTCTGACATGTACTCTCATCTTCCTTGATTCCTCATTATTTTCTTTTCGTTTCCATCTCATAGTTCAGGTGTGATTTTAGGCTTTGTGGTATATGACGATGCCAGTCAGATGGCACGGAAACTTGCTTAAGGAAAAGTGGACCATGGGAGGTGTTTGGTTAAGGGTTCGCTATCGTACTCTGTGGCCAGCTCCTGCAGTACTACGGATAATCTCGCTCAGTGTCACCTACATTAATCTACCTTTAATATATACACATTAAAAAGATATAAAGCGAAGGAGCACAGGAGGGCACAGGCTACAGGCAGAGGAGTGGAAGTCCCTAAAATATCAGGTTGGAGGAATCTTCACAATGTTAAAGCCATCCAGAGGGAGTGATGTATGACCAAGTAGCCCTCTTCAGGGAATACTAAAGTTTCCGCGTCATCACCATAGCTCAGAAATATAGAATACACTTAAAGGATGGAAATTAAAAGAAAAGAAAAGAAAAGAAAAGAAAAGAAAAGGACATGATTAATAGGAAGTAATGTAGATAAGGGAGCATCCAACATTTTCCCACCCAGCAGAGGAAACCAACAAAACTCCAAGGTCGGAGTCAGCGGTCGAAGAGACTTCCAAATGCGAGTCTCACACGTTAGTACAGGGCCATATGGCTGGGTGAAAGTTTTGGAATTATCCTGATTTAATAAAATGTACAGTTTCTTCAGCTAGGTCGATGGAAAAAGGGACCCATGAATGTTGATCTTGTTGTCAGAGAAGTCAAGTTGGAAAAACAGATGGATGGAACTCGAGGCATTACCCGAGGACTACATAGGATAACAACCACTAAAGCACACACGAAACTACATGGCCTCAGTTTTAGTGCAGAAGAGATGACTTTGGACATCCACACCAATGATGATGATAATTCCAAAAGTTAGCTGGCACTAGAGCCAATAAATTAAATTCTCTGCGTTTCTGATCTTGTTAATAAACTAGATTCACCACTATCGTTATTGTCCCAGAAGTTAAGACATGGACCCGTAAACTGATGGCCCATGGCTCAAATTCTGCCAGGACTGTCTTCTCAGAATTTGTTTATGTACTTGGGCTTTCTTCAGTAGTTGCAGCTTTCATAGATTTGGCGGGAAAGTGAATAAATATATCCACAAAAATCTCTGGATAGCATATACGAGTATTGTGTTTCGTTGGATGAGTTCAAATATGGCTCGCACTAGCATATGCTGCACAGTATGTTCATCTTTAAGGATATAAACGCACTACTTTGCAGATTAATATTCTTCAGGGATGCTTATTTAGAGAGGATGCAATTTAAAGCAATAGTGATAGAAGTCAGTGTAGGAGATTCCAAATTTAGAATACTCCCGTGCATATAGTTTCCCTTTCAAGTACAAGTATGAACAAAATATAGCAAAACCATCTTTAGTACACCTTTTTGAAACAGCTGCTTTTTAAAACGCCGACGGGTACTAATAGAAGCCTTGAGCGGCGTAATATCCAGGTTACAGTAACCAGTCGTCATAAATTTGTGCAGGAGCTTCAATAAAATATTTTCTCATAAAACAAGAAATATGGATTAACATTGGTTTATGTTAATCATGAGACTTAGGACTATTATTTCTTTTCGTTTTTCTACTGAGAGTTTTCTTGCAGCTGCTCCAGTCTAATTCTTCTGGCTTGTATCGCAATTTTTGTAAGACGCAGGCTATTTGTTTAGAAATAAGCGCTCAGCAATAAGCACTGCCATTTACATCCGCATCACTTACTGTTAAGGTCAACGCTAATTAGGTGGCATTGGTATGATCCACAGCGTTAGATTGAGGCAACTGTGAGTAAATGTCAACAAACGAATGAACACACATTTTATATTTGAACATTACTGATATTAAATAAAGCTATCTATTTCATTCGACATAATCTACAGAGCCTTTCAAAGAAGCCCTTGAATGTACTGTGTATGCGAAAGCTTAAACGATTTTGTTATTAAATAGCTATTAAGTCAATCCGCAATTCAAGTACTAACTACTTAATTTAGGTCAATGTTGAATAAGACAGAGCACACATGGTGATGTTTAATTCTGTGAAACGGAGTGATTAGTGCTTAAGGAACTAATGCTGGACTGATAGGTTTTGCCCAATGTTTCGAATCAGTCTTTACACGCTTGGAAAAACTATACGTTTGAGGTTCATTTAGCTATATAATTTCGCCCATTTCAATCGGTTTTGTGCTATATTTCATGCAAATGCAAAAAATGTAATTATTCCTGTTAATTATTTACTCGGTCATTCAAAAATATCACCCAAGCTATTGTGTGGCAACTGATTGCAATCAGGGGCGTGAAATTAGGTGACAATTATTGAAGCTATTAATTTCACAGAACAGATTTTTTCCCACAATTTTTACTCCTTATGCTTCATTAGTTTAAATCACAGTATACTTACACTTGAAAATTAAGTTTTGCTGCTCTTTCATGTGAAACGAGTTCACAGCTTCAGGGACTGGTATTTGTAAATTGCGGACAATACTTCTGTATCTTAGCTGTATTAGTGACTTGATCATTTAAGGCATTAAAATCTGTTTTATATTTTGTATTTGCTTAAAAATGACAAAACTTTTAAAATCCTTATGCTCATAATAATTTATTCATAAGAGCACGGTTAAAATATTTATAGGTGAAAATGCGTTCTACATACATATATGAGCTAAAATTCTTTATCTTGCAGAAAGATTTTCCATTGCATTCTAATTGATAGTCAGCCTTTGTCTGGCGAGGGTTAATAGTTTATTAGTTAATGATTTTTGTTGAAAACATGAGCTCTACATTATCTGTTTTTGCTGTAAGATCTGACAAACATATTTTAAATAACTCTACTGCACAATTCGCTTGTGTGTGAAACTTTAAATCATTCTGGTTTGGCTTCTGAGTAAAAAATACATAAATATTATATTTGTAAGCATAATAGATCACAAATGTTGAAATAGTGAGATTCACAGAGCGGTATTCGACGTTTTCTTTTTTATGTTAAGAAACGTTTGAACTGCCAAATCCTGATACACAGTATTACCAATAAGGGTGAAAAGCGTAGCTTAAGGTCTGAGTTGCACTTAATCAAATTGAGCGTCTTTATAAATTGAAATCATCTTTTAAGGTTCCAAATACGTATATCCTTAATTCAAAGAATGCATCAAATAAGGTGTTTTTTAACCTGTTTCAACTTGTTAAATCGAAAGATAAATCAAATGGTGCTCAAACAATAGGGTCCATAGAGCTTTGAGTTACATGACATTCATCTTTCAGGATAAGTGGAAAACCAGGATGATCCTAACCCAGATAACTCAAAGTGACCGAGATTAGAACTTGGAACTTCTTGAATGTGAGGCAGACTTACTATCACCATGCTACAGAGGCGGGCATAGAGTAGATAAATAGGTAATATGCGTGGAGAGCTGGATGTGCAGATGTATATATAGGTATATGTATATATGTATATATATGTATGTATATATGTATATTACATATATATGTATTATATGTATATATAATGCTGGTAAATTGCCCGAAATATTTATTTAGGTTTTATGCATATGTAGATGCTACACAAATATTACAGCTGAGTACAAATTTGTTTCTTAATGAAAATAAGGCAGATTTCTTTGGCAAATTTTATTTGAAACGTAGAGTTCTTCTTTATCTAGAGATCAAGCTGAAGATCTTGCACCTTTTGCTAGGAGTTAAAGCTATTTGTTAAGAAACCAAGTAGGGATGTGGAAGAAGAATCACAGAGATCAACATCAGATTTTAAATTCACTGAAAGCTTCCCTTGTTGACTTTTTGAAGTTCGAATCAAATTTTCTCGCAACGCTTCTGTGTTTACAAAGGAGCAGTCACTTTCTCACCAGCATAAAATCATTAATTTTAAACTTGCGGTTGCCTTCTAAACCTACTACATACCCTAGTACACACGAAATACCTTCGAGCGCCCTTCGTGGAACTGAAACACTATTCAAATAAATCTGTTTTCTGCTGCATGCCACATTACGACTTCGCTTTAGCTGATTTTATCGCTGATGTTTTCCAGTACACTGTTGTCAGTCAAACCATTCTGGACATTTTAAGCTGCAAAGTAGTCACAAAATTAAGAAATATAATTTTCATTGTAAACCGTTTGATTCTCTCATATCAGAAATTTCCACTGTGTCATATTGGCATGAAGTTAATGCCTCGATGAATTCTGAAAAATCCAAATTATGCAGGATATACTGTTGAAATTTTACCATGTTTCAAAATAACAGCTTCCATGTTTATTTATATAATATTTTTATTGCGTATCTTAGTTGTTCTTACATAGATTATTCAGACAATGTGTTTTTCAAAATATTAAAATCAAATATTTTAGATTTAAACTAGATGGACGTATAGATGGTCAATAATATCGTATTTTTAGATTATTTCCTAATTATTTTAGAAAAACAATTATCTTTGTACCAAAATACCTTTTTTTTCAAAATTAATAATTTTATAACTTGGTTATGAAAATGTGGGTTCATGTGCTCGTTTTCTTTAACTTCATATTGGCAGATACTAAATAAGTTTTAAAAAAATTAATGAGAATTCGTCATGTAGACCATTTAAAGTATTGGACAACGCTCAAAAATGGTTTCCGAGAAAACAAGGTTTAAGGTAGTTGCATCCATTATTACGCATGGGCCTTGGTTGTGTCAGTTTAGTGGTTATTTAAATATTTAGTCTCAAATTACTTTTAACATTTATATTTTTATAACTTATTTTGTGGAGGAAAACTTCAGCTTTTTAATGCTTACACTTGATGTTAAAATTTCACATAAACATTACCTATATTTGAACGTATATTATGGCATTAATTTCTTGATTATTCACTAAGAAAATTCAACCGTGTAAATCTTAAATACTTCTTAGGAGTGCTCGCATAATTGCTAGATATCATATGTGGTTAGACAGAACTATTGGGGTAAAGCAGGAATTGTTCTGAACTTAACATCCCACCTCTTTTGAGCTAGTTTGGTCCTAATGTCTTGTAGAAAATAGGCGGAATATTTCGCTGTGCTGGATTTGGAAAGGTGGGCACAGTAAGCAATGGGTATGTATAGATACGAATTGCTAATAGAAGATTCTATACTGCATACCCGATAATGAAATTTGATAATAGCGTTTCTTGTCATTGAGCAATAAATTATGTTAAAAAGCGCTCATATCTTTATCATCCTATGATCCCTCTCTATGTTTCAACAGAAAACACAAAGCTATGGTGAAAATAAGTGAATTTGATTTTTCTGTACATCACTTAACTCTCAAAATTTCGCAGAGGATAAATCTAAGATCTGCAAGAGGCACATGAATTTATGGAGTTATGTTGTAGAAGAAGATTTCCTCGTGTTATACACTTAGCCGAGAAGTTCTTTATTTTTTACTACAAAGAAATTATTGTTTTCAGCAGCTAGGAGTTTAAGACCTAGAAATTTTTGCAGCATTAGCTACCTACAAATTGCTTTAAGAAAACTTCATAATTGTACTGAAACTATATCAAAATTACGTGTGCAGCATTACAATTATGGGAATTTTAAATTGTCAGGACTTGTTAAGCTTTACAATGTAAGGATTTAAAATATAATAAAGGAACTATAAAATTGTTAAAATTTGATCTGTTAAAATATAAGGATCTTCTACTGGACGAGCACCTGAAAATCCACATATCGAATACAGTTGGCAATTCAAGGGTATTCCTTATTTAAATCTAATGAGCAAAAAGTACCTTAAAGTCTATTATAAGGTAACACAAGACTATTTTAAAGTGATAGCCAGTGAATATTTTTACACACAAGTTGCTCTACCCCTGAAAAATGTTTAGTACACAGCCAATATTTACCTAAAATGAAGCTGTTTGTTTCGTAACTGATTTATGATTCTGCTTATCGCTCAGTGCTCACAGATTTTGCATTAATGAACTAAAGCTTAAATTAGATTATTTGTTATTTTCGCTGAATTTTGTTTTTGTTTTAAAGGTATAAATACAGGTATTAATGAATTACGCCGAAATAATTTCAGCTATTGTAGACGTGACTAATTTAAGCAAGTTGAGATAGGCGATACATGGTCTGCGGCTAAACATAACGCAGCTAATTGCGTTAAACCTAATTGGTATCAGATGCTGATAAATTGGTATCCAAACAAGATGGGTGATGCAGAAAGTCTGACGCACGGCTGCTGATATGGTGATGATGTGGTGTAGTGATGCACAGCGTTGATTATCTCGAAGCTGAAATTCTGGAACTTATCTCCGCTGCTATTGTGTTAGCATGAGGTCCTGTTTCAGGTTGCTGTCGTAGATGAGAAGCGATGGTGGATTTATTTGAAGATGAAATAATTTTAAATACTTTGTTTTCCGAATTACATTTTTAATTTGGTTAAACCATTTGAAACAACTCATTGAAACAATTAACAAATAATAGCTTTGGTGACGTCGATATTATATAAGATTAAAACAATTATGTAGCATTCGCTATATTTGATGCACCGTGTTACTTTCTGCAGACTTATGGACCTTTATTCACACACGTCCGTTCTTTACAACGGTTAAGCGCAGAAGAAGGATGCTAGCTTTAGTCAATTTCATGGTAATTGTTGTCGTTGCTATGGCAAGTCAACATCTTGCTGTTGGTCCATGTCATAGTTCTTTTGCGTAAAGTTCGTGGCCATATATAATATTTTACAATATCACTCTTTATTAGTTCTCTAACCTTTTAGCACTTAAAGTAATTTGTTTTAGAATAATTCTAATAACATTATCGCTACTAGAATTATTACCAAAATTCAGTTCACTAAAGCCAATAATAATTCTGAATGAAATATCTAAAATAACTGTTTTATTGGTGAAATTATTGAATTAGAATGTCTTTAAATCTGCTTCCCGAGTATAGAAATATCGATTCATAGTAGCTCGTTATTGGCGTTTAAAGGATTTATTGCCTCAAATACCTCTCAATTCTCGAATAAAATTAATCACCTGCCAGTGTGACCGAACACCGATTAACTGCCTTCTTGCATAATTTGGCAAAAAAAAAAAAAAAAAAGAGATGGACACTGATTAAGATTCATTGGAAATGTTAAAATTTAATTAGCTTTACCGATTTGTTTGTATTTCTGAGTTTACATATACTTTATATATAGCAACATATTTGTAATGTTTTATCAAATATAACATAACACGAGAGCATTGCAAGCAATGGTGGTGCTGGAAGTGCATTACAAAATCGGTGAAGCATGGTTTATTTCCTGTAAATTATAAAGTCCTGGAAATAAACAAGGGATACGGTTCCAAACTTCTTTAACTCTCTGTTTCTCTTTTTTCGTTTTTTTTTCTATCTCCAGAACCAATTTTTTGTTTCAGTCACAACATTATATACTAGTAAGATATTCTTAACGTAAACTATTCTATGGTGCAAAAAGCATTGAAAGAATTACTTTTCCAATAACCTCTAGAATTGTATATACTGTGACTTTGTGGGTTCGTAGAATTAAAAGTCCAATTTGCCGACATTCTAAATGTTCTTTATTTGCGTAGAAATACACTCCGTAGCAGCAAAGTTGCATCACATAACACAACACAATCTTCCAAGGTCGATGACAACAGCGTTCAGTTTACAACACTCTTAGCTGTTCTCTGCTTACCTCTCGCGACTCACTCTTGTTTCACAACTTCCAACACAACTCTTGTTTCAAAACTTGCAACTCGCCTCTTAGCCAATCGTCGGCTCTTTAAATACTTCACTGATAATTTCTAGCTTATTCGAAATAAACCAGAACCCGAACAGTCTCTATCAGTCAAGAAGTAACTAGAAATGTCCATTTATCTCAGTTTGTTTGTTTCGGCAGAACTTTATCTGCATGTTATTTTCGTCTGCCGGCTCTTGGTTTTCACACTGCCCGCCTATCAGTTCCTATTGTGTAAACAAGCCGCGCGATCGTAGATACGGGTTCGCGACAATACTTTATTCCCAATGAGAAACATTTCTCTCTTGCTGAAGTGCTGTTTCTGTAAGTATTCTGTTGGCCCAATTCGTAACACCGAAAACGGGGGTTTGAAAGGTCATTTTTTCGGTTCCCATTAAGTCTTTTTATTCGCAAATTTTAAAAGTGATTCTTAATTAAGAACTTGAATCTGATTGCCCAGTGCAAGTGGGAATCAACTGTAACTTGGCCAGCACGCTCTCCGATCTCAAACCAGTTTGATTTCTTTTTCTGGGATCACCTCAAGTCCCTGGTGTATGAAACACCGATTACCTCAGAAGAGGACCTAACTGCCCGAATAATAGCAGTATATGAGCACACACACATACAAGGAATTATGGACAGAGTACGACAGTTGTTCCTTTGCCACTGTCAACTTTGCATTGAAAACGCAAGTCGCCATTTCTAGCAGTTTCTAAAAACATGACTTAAGAGTTGAATTTACTTTTTATTTTATGCATGTTCGTTCAACCTTTGAACAGCCTCCCATTTAGACATACTGCACGTGAAGGTATTAAGCAGGATTTAACCTTTGTTAGAAAGAATTGTAATTAAATGCACTGGCAAGGTGAAATTACTCCGTAAAATGCATACACTTATATAAGGATTAAAAGCTTAGACAAAATATTAAAACTCAACCAAACAAAATGAAAAGAAGAAAAACAAATAAGAAAATGACAAAACAGCGAGGGAGACTCAAACACGTTTAACTTTCATTTGAACGGCAATGCCATAACCAGTGCACCAGAGGGAGTGTTCCAAAACGCCTCTTCGTTTTTGTATGTTGTGGACTTAAATGGTGTTTTCTTTATCGAACTTTAACGAACTTAAAGTTTGTCTATGAACATTTGCCTCACGTTTCTGATGCTCGATTATTTGTCTTAGGTGGAACACATCAATTTCTGAGACTCAGAAATCTCGAAAATAATGAATAGCTCCTATTTCAGTTTTGCGTTGGCATGTTCGAATATTTACATTTATGTGGTGTAATATTTAGTACATACACGTACTCATCGCGTTTCTTGTGTCATAACAAACCCAAAGCAGCACCTAGAAGGCGGTATCGGGTTATGTTTATTAGGAAAGGATAGAACCTTTAGGTGCTTAAACATACTGTAACTGGTACATTTGGAAATCTCTAAAAGGAGGGGATAAAGCAAAAGACAAAGAAGACTTTGGGATCCGAGGGACAGGCATTGAAACAGTGTCCCTAAAGCACCCAGATAATAAATATATCGAGACGTAGGCGAAACGCTCTCACTGGCCTTCTCACTTTTGCTGTGAGGGTCAGTGTGCCAGCAAGCAAATTCATCAACATACGCCCTGTTGTTACCTGGTAGCAAGTGATCACGTTTTGTTACTTTATTAAGCCTATACGGTATATTTATGCTATTTGTTGTAATACACGACCTATTTACCCATAACAAGGTTCCGAGGGGGCTTAACACTTGAATTCACGAAATCTTTTGTGCCTAGACCTCTGAAGGGACGACCATCGGGCAGGAGAGGTAATGTGAGAGGTTATTAAGTGTGGCTGAATCTGGGAAGAATTGATAGCAGAGGACAGGGTCCCCAACAGCCACAGTTTGAAACTAACTGATGGCGTCTCTTATACAAGATCACTCGCCTCCTGTGGTCTTAAATATCCCCTCAAGTACTGAGATTCCGAGACATTCCTCGATCCATAGGGTGAGGATTTACAGAGAGAAAGTTTTCTGTCATTCACGACAAAACTTCTGCGAATTTAGAACCCTCAAGTAGCCAACCAGGGTGAAAGATGAATTGAAATGAGACGTAACGTGAAGTGGAGGAACAGAAAATTTGGGGATGTAGCTATTCATCACAGTATTTGCTTACCGACCCGAGGCAATTCGCGAAATAAAGCCTATACTTCAGGATTGTTGGCTAGGGGATTTAAACCCATGGCCAATAGAATAAGGGCCTAACATATCCCACTTACGTGTAGTGCGTGGGCATCTGTGTTTGTTCTCACCGAGAGAAGAGAGGAGAGTAGAGGAGAGGAGGGAAGAGAATGGAATTGGGAAAGAAAAGGGAAGGGAAGGGGAGGGAAGATTTTGAATTAAAATGTATTGTAAGTGGGGCTCACCTGGAAATATGTGGCCACGCCGTGGCTCAGTGGTTAGACCGCTTGGTTCTCACCAAGGCGGCCCATGTTCGATCCCAGGCGACCGCAAAGTGGGATTCGTGGTGGACAACACGGCGTTGGGGCGGGTTTTCTCCGGGACCTCCGGTTTCCCCGCCATCTCATTCCACCGGTGCTCCATCTTCATCTCATGTATCATCAGTGTCACCGCCTGCGGTGCCGTATGTGTTAAAAGCGGGCGTTAAACACTACACATTTCATTTCATGGAAATATGTGAAAATTTGATTAGTGCTGCTCTTCCGCTAGTGGACACAGCGTCTTACGAAATGTACACAAAATTGATCACAAGATACGAGCAGAAATTTACTGTTTGTCATTTCTACAGAAGTGAAAGTCTATTAAGCAGTTGTTAAAATTTGTGTTCTATTTTACATGAATATTAGCAATCTGGTAGTTAGCTTAACTGAAACTAGAACGTAAACTTTTCTTTCTTTCGTAGAATGGAGAGAAATTACAACAAAACTTCTACTGATTATATCAATGTATGGTTAGCTTTAGAGTTATACAACAGAGAAAGGAACATCTCACACTTCCGGTTACATATGTAGATGAAATTCGGCTAACGCACCTGTGGAGGAAGGGATGAATTGAAAGAACTTTAGTATACTACATGCTTTTTGCCGACACACCACAGAGGCACACGGATGTCACTATCATTTTCAGGCTCGAAGACTTCCCATTGCTGAAGCTGCCTAAACAGACTACTTGTTTTTTTTCTGGATTTCCTAGTTCGGTAGGCCACAAGGATTTTCCTGTCTCTTCTCCCCTTTCATTCCTTGACTTTCATCTTTCAGAGTTGCGGGACATGGAAAAATAGCCACTGCTATGTTATAATGCGGAGGGTTGTCTTTAAGGGGAGGTCTGTTTCTTCCCAGACACGACACAAAAAATATGACAAACAGCGACGATGAAAAATTATGTTGTGCTTTATACTTATTCGGTGTGATATCAGCGACAGGGGCTCACCAAGTCGCTGGCCAGCCAAGTAATAAGAATGAATTATAGTCATTATTGGCGTTGCAACAGCCACGGGTTCCGATGAATTTTGTGCTGATTCGTTGCTTTGCAGGAACTTCATTTAGGGAAGTGTTCGGGAATGTTATAAATAGTTATTGAAATGTCATAAACATTATAACTGTTCGATTATATTCAAGACTTTACAATCTTATATGTCGCAGTTATTGCTCGTCCGCTGCAAATTAATAGTGAGCAAATACGGTAACGACAAAAGTAGATGGTCGTGTGGCAGTATGAACTTCAACCACAAGATATTTCTCACGAATTTTTATTCGGTAACGGCTATAGTATTACAATAGTATTACAGTTACAGTGTGTTAACGATTACACCTGTTACCGGTAACGGACAACTAATTTGTGTTTATGGTTGGCTTGGTAACATTACATTATGATGAGCTAAACTGCATTGTGCCTACACGGACTTACCTTGTTATATTTTGACGCATCAAAATGTCAGTTTCTCTGGCGGTGTCGAAATTTCGCACAATGCAAGATTCATTCACAATGTGATCCAAAATATAATCTTCATCAGCAAACGTAGAAAAATAAAATACATCACTATTGGCAACATCAATATTAGTGAAATAAGGCATATAGTAAATATATTTCGAGGATATTAGATAGCACATGGTGATGACCTTTTAAAAGACGATTTTTCTAGAGGAAAGCGCGATTTACTGTCTAAAATCAAAGAAACTCGTTTAGCTATATAGTATGTATGTACCAAAGTCGACACTTAGTAGCCGCCTTTGTCGATAGATGGTATATTCGACTGATAATATCACTCTTGCAGACACGATTGACACTGCGAAATAATAAATAGTGATAAAAAACAAATTTCTCTACAGTTAATGAGCGTGTAAATTGCAGGTATTTTCACCTAATTTTATTTTGCTCCAGTTTGATACCGAACCTGGGAAATTTAAAACATATTTCGAAGATTCAACATAGACTCTCCTGATGAAAACCTCTGTAAATGTGAAGGTGCTGATGAAAGTGTTGAATAATTAATATTTAGATGCGACCTTCATTCCAAAAAGAGATATAATATTATTCAACATCTTTCATATTGTAATACAGATCTTCAAACAGCCTTGTTTAATGTATTCCTTAAAAATGTTGCACATCAGCTTTTGAGCACTTCATTGGCCAAACTTTAAAAACGTGCTAAATACTATCATGTTCCGTTATTAGGATATTTGCATTTATATATATTTGTAACTAGAACCCTTACATACCTTACTGGTAAAATAGGGTTACTTCTTTTGTACAATAATAATAATAATAATAATAATAATAATAATAATAATAATAATAATAATAATAATAATAATAATAATAATAATAATAATAATAATAATAATAATAATAATAATAATAATAATAATAATAATAATAATAATAATAATAATAATAATAATAATAATAATAATAATAATAATAATAATAATAATAATAATAATAATAATAATAATAATAATAATAATAATAATAATAATAATAATAATAATAATAATAATAATAATAATAATAATAATAATAATAATAATAATAATAATAATAATAATAATAATAACAATAATAATAATAATAATAATAATAATAATAATAATAATAATAATAATAATAATAATAATAATAATAATAATAATAATAATAATAATAATAATAATAATAATAATAATAATAATAATAATAATAATAATAATAATAATAATAATAATAATAATAATAATAATAATAATAATAATAATAATAATAATAATAATAATAATAATAATAATAATAATAATAATAATAATAATAATAATAATAATAATAATAATAATAATAATAATAATAATAATAATAATAATAATAATAATAATAATAATAATAATAATAATAATAATAATAATAATAATAATATTAATAATAATTAATAATAATAATAATAATAATAATAATAATAATAATAATAATAATAATAATAATAATAATAATAATAATAATAATAATAAACTTAAAAGAAAGCTTGCTTTAACCCATTCTTCGCATAGCCTGCAAATTGCTTTCTTCAATGATATAATAAAATGTTTTCATATATTTATATATATAACAAAATAAAAGAAAATTAGTTGTGGCAAAAGACGCATTACTGGACGTAGCCTTGAGCTCAGCGATGCGTTCCTCGGCCGAGGAGGTGATAATTGGATTGGATGTTCAGAAGCCACGACGTCGTGTAAGTTCAACAGGAGGGTAGTGTGACTCGAGATGAGAGGACGCTCTGCAGTCCCAAAGAGTAGCCAGGGACTGCATGGTGTTTTTGATAGAGAATGTGGTACAGGTGTCCATTTTCTGCACAGTATGTTTAAGAGAAGGTTGCGAAACAAAAAAGTTTGAATATCAAAAGGAGAATATTGAAAAATGTTATAAAATTGTTTAAAAGGGAAGTCATAGTCGCTACATGGGTTAGTGCCACTTTGTACACCGTGGCCCGGTGTTGTTTTTCGTGCCCAGTCTCGGGGCGCACATTTTGTGGATGCATATGTAAACTCCTAAGAGTGACCCTGTAGCTCCGGACCTCCCCGTTAGAGTGTCATGTGAGCCATCCTTATATACTACACGAAATGCCCGAATTGTATCCGTGAGAGTTTACTTATTCGATTTTAACAAATTACTGTGTACATAGTTTCACATCAATTTCAATTGTGACGATTGCGATAATATTTTTTAAGCTGTTGATAATAATTTGTTATTATGGTCATCTGTATATCAGTATAAACCAATATACTTTAAACAAAGAAATTCGTGCTGGGAACAAGGTAGTGAGTAACAAGGTGTGAGTAAGGATACAGAAATGCTACTAACAGAACACGTCTTTTTCTAATTTCATTACATATGGACGTTCTTTACTATATGTGGTTCTCAATATCCAATTCTATTATGAGTCTATACGCAATATAATTTTGCTGAGAAGTCTGTTTATCAAGTTAGAGGATTTTACATATCGCACATTCAGAAAAGGCATTACTTCCGCGACGTGAGCTACAGTCAGCATATCAGATTTTGTTTTAAACATTAAATTTAAAATGATTGCTTTTACTTCCAGGTTAATTGTAACATTAAAAGAAAAACACGTTCTATATCAAAATGGATCTTTCGTGCCGATTGTCGTTTATTACTTTATGTAGTATCAGAGTAAACACTCGATGTATTTTATTACAGTTAATAACTTGATATCAGGCTTTGTGCACAAATAAAGGATTCACATTTACTACTGCACGAAAAATAACCTGTTTTTAAGAACTGTGTACTTCTTTCTGTGTCCCTGTTTCAACTTTCGTCTGTCTGCCTATCTGTGAACAACATAACATAAAAACGGAATGTTGACAACCAAGCTTACTATTCATTTTCTGTCATTTTTTTTCTTTTTAAATTCACGTGCTCCAACGTTAAGTCAAATCGGACGATGAATGGAATGGGTGAAAAGGTGCTC